>CM052896.1:22667430-22686392 GCA_028534135.1 Potos flavus | reverse complement strand
TTCTTGGCTGCATATTCTTCTCATTGAGTGCCCTAAATATGTCTTGCCAGCCCTTTCTGGCTTGCCAGCTTTCTGTGGACAGGTTTGATGTTATTCTGATGGGTCTTCCTCTGTACGTAAGGGATCTCTTCCCCCTAGCTGCCCTCAGGACCTCTTGTCTAAAACTATAATTTGCAAGTTTTACAATTATGTGTCTAGCTGTTTTTCTTCACTCGTTAATCTTGGTGGGTGTCCTTTCTGGCTCTAGAACATGAACACTTGCTCCATTCCCCAGGTTGGGGAAATTTTCATTCAGAATTTGGTCAGCTATATCTTCTAGTCTTCTGTCTTCCTTTACCCTTCAAGGATTCCAATGATTCTGACATTGGTACGTTTCATGGCATCATTTATTTCCCTAAGTCTGTGCTCATGGTTCCTAAGCAATTTGTTCCAACCCTCCTCCTGATCTTTTCTCTCAACCATCTTATCCTCTAGATCACTAACTCTATCCTCTGTCTCCGTAATTCTAGCTGTTCGACTATTTAGATTAGATTGGATCTCACTGATAGCATTTTTCACTTCTGCCATACTGGTTCTCAGTTCTGTCCTTAGAGATTCTATGTTGTCATTAATGTTTTTCTCCATCCTGGCCATTGCCTAGATAATTGTTACCCTGAATTCCCTTTCTGACATACTGTTTATGTCCATGTCCAATAGTTCTGAGGGAGAGGGCGCAGTCTCTGGGTTTTTCCTCTGTTGGGTGTTCCTCCTCCTAGTCATTTTGATGAGAGGTGGATGAGAGGATGTGTAGCTGAATATATCACCCACGATCCAGGCACGGTACACCTTGGAAGGTTTTGGAGTAATTGGAATTCACCGCCAAAAAGAAAGAATAAAGATAAGAAAAGAGAGACAGAGAAAGAGAAAAAGAAGAGATTCCAGCCAGAATGGACCCGAAAATAAGATTTATAAGGTATATAAACAACCACAAACAAACATAAAGACCGACAAACATATATGACAAGAAATAAAAGAACCTAGTCAGAATGAACCTCAAGAATAAGGTTTATATAATACCAGAACAAAAGTAGATACACAGAAACACTGACTGATGGATAAGATGGGAGGGTGGTTATAACGTCTTCCATATGTTGTATTAAGCCTCTAGCTGTAATGTTAAGTAGTTTAAAAAAAAAAAACAAAAACCAAGAAACATGAGAATGAGTGAAAAAAAAACAGAAAAGAAACAAAGAGAAAAAAAACTTGTATCTATGAAATATACAGGTTTTTGGGTATTGGGAGCTTAATATATTGATTTCCCCTACTGTAGGGGTTTTTTATTTTTATGGGGGCCCTGTGGTTATTGTCCTCTTGTTTTTGGGTTGTCTTCTGGGGGAGGGGCCTGTCTCATTGTTTTCCAGTTAATCTTGCTTAGGTTGAGTCGCCTTGCACCCCAATCCAGGGGCTGGGCTCTGTGGAAAACAGTTTTTCAGGCTTCTGCTCTCTGGAGGTTTTTGCTCTTTTGCAGTTGTTTCGCCTTTTCAGAGAGTCCAAGCAAGGAGTCTGCCCGTACCCAGACCTCCGCGTCCCAGAGAAGCCTCAATCTGCTCCCCTCTGCAAGCTCCGCTCACACCGCAGCCCTCCACAGGCGATGCGCATGCCCAGCCACCATCCCAGTGGCTCCATGAGGCCCTCAGTAGCCTCTGCACACTCGCACGTGACAAAAGCCTCGAGGTCTAGGAAATTGGTTTCTGGTGGCTGCCATTGCCAGTGACTGCCGTCCGGGATCCCAGTCTGCGCCAGGTGCGCTCAGATTCCAGCCCCAAGTGGCTGTGTTCTCTCCAATGGTGGAGCCAGCTGGGAGTGCCCAGACCCTGAGGCAGGCGGTGGATGTCTCGAGGTCCTAGAGACCGCTGGCTATGGCTCGCAGCCGGTCTCTCAGGGGCTTTGGAGAGTGCTCCCAGCCCACGCAGCGCAGTACACAGAGAAAAGCTGCAGGCTCCTGAACCAAGCCAGGCTCTCTAAGGCGCTTGCAGGAGTGCGCCCCGCCCTCTAAATGGTGCAAGGGGTGGAAAGCTGCAGGTTCATGAACCACAGACTGGATCCCCCGCCAGTCTCTCTTTGATGCGGTTGGTGCCCTTCCTGGGGACGTGGGCTTAGGCCCGTGCCCGTGACCACCCACTTCCACTGGTTGCTCCTTAAGTTCTTTTGCTCTTTTTAAGTGTTTTTAACCAGGCTCTAAGTTAATGCTGGTCCCCAACCACAGGGCACTTTCCTTTGGGATATCACTGTCCTTGGGTCGCTTCTGGTGGCTCCCTCCCCCTTCTGTTTATCCTCAGATATCTTCGTGTGTTCCCACTCTGCTTTACCTCTCTGCTGCTGCCTTCTGCTCCTGTAGAAATCCAGAAGTGATAAATCTTACTTCTCAGGCTGATCTCATGGTGTTCAGTGTGTTCTGGTAGATATCCAGCTCACTTTAGGGGACTGGTTGTAACAGCGTCTCCTACTTCTCCACCATCTTGCCCTCCTCTGGAAAACATTGTCTTATATACCCTCTCAAAGTCATCTATACAAAGCAAGCTTGTTCTTAATAAAATTTAGTCACTCAGATCTCCCAGAGAAATTGAATGATAAACAGAAATTTCTGTGTTAGGCAATATTTGTTGACCACATGCACAAGACAGTGGAGTGTCCTTGTGGATATAGAAATGTTACTTAAAGTATGATCAAGCAATAAGGAATTTATGGGTGGCCTCTAAGCCTAGCCCCAAGTGAAGGTGATGTAAGTGCAGGACAAGTGGGCACACTCCCTGTGCTTCAGCTGCTCAGGGGCAGCAGGATTGGTGTAGGCCCCAGCAGGACCTGAGTGTGGGGGATAAGCCCAGTGTGGGGGACCAGAAGAAAGAAGGGGTACAGGCACAGGTGTTGGGGGCCAAATAGAATAGTGTTTTTGGTTGAAAAGTTGCTATAGCTTCCTGGTGATGTAGCATAGTTTACTTCTTTTGGATGAAGACTGTATTTTCTTGATAGCATTGATAATTCATCATCTCTGGCAGTCTATAGAGCAGACTGTGTGCCTTTCTTGAGAAAAAAGAGTCCCAGACCCTGCTCTCCTCTTACAGCTTTATAATGGGGAAAATAACTACACATGATCCCATTATTTCCCTGTTTTGAAGAAAATTTTAATAAAAATTGGCTTTAAAAAAAAAAATATCTGGCAGTGAGATGCCTTGATCCACTTTTGCCATTGACCAATGTATTAGTTTTCTAGGACTGCTGTTACAGAGTACCACTGACTGAGTGGCTTAAACAGATGGCTTATTTCTACAGATGCTAAGAGGACTTAATAAGCCAGAACAGATGGCTTATTTCCTCACAGTTCTGGAGGCTGGAATTCCAAAATCAAAATGCCTGCAAGGTTGGTTGGCTCTGAGGTAGGATATGTTCCATCCTTGGCTTTTAGATGCCCATATTCATGTTTACGTGGATTTTTCCCTGTTTGTGTCTGTGTCCATAATTCCACCATTTATAAGGACACCAGTCATCTTGGATTTGTGGCCACCCTAATGACCTCACCTTAACTACACCTGCAATAATCCTATTTTTAAGTAAGGTCACATTGTGAGGTACTGGAGATCAGGACCTCACCACATGAATTTTTTTTTTGGAGCTGGGCACAATTCAACCCACAACAGCCAGTTAGATATTCAGAATGTTTTATCATCAACTAGTATACATAAAATTTGATAATTTAATATATAGGGTTAGGGGTAGTTTTCTGATGGAAAGGATTCAGATTGGAACACTAAGGAAACTGATCACAATGGATGATTGTGTGGATGTAGCTATACTTCAGTGGAGAGTTCGAAAATTATCTTGTCCAGTTATGCCAGGTTCTACCTAACTGCTCTAGTGATCAGAATGACCTGAGAACAATTGTAGGTTTAGGTTACCAGACCCACCCTCAGGAATTCTGTGCTGTTAATAAGCTCTTCTGGAGAATGCTATCTTGACATGAATTTAGGATACACAGATTTAGAAGTATATGAAACAAATCTGTATAATCAACTCCTCCACTCTTCCTGAGTAAGGAGCTGAAAAAAGCTTTGAGGGAAGTGGGAGGGGATGGCTGGGACCTGCATGATGCTAAAACCCTATGGCAGTGCCAAGACAAGCTATGAATCAGCACAGAGTGAGCTGTGTGGAGTCAGGACAATTGCTCTGGGCCACAGAGTGTCATAGGGCTCTCCAATTTGAGAATGCATATTATAACTACAAATTCTCAAGCCCTATCCTAGAGATTTGGGTTCAGTAGGTCTGTAGTGGCATTCAGAGCATCTGTCTGAGCAGGCTTGGCTATGCTTCAGTGAAAAAGTAACCTTGCCCTGTTCTTTTCCTGTCTTAGGCTTCATTCCCACTGTGCACTGGCAGTACCCTGCTTGTCTTAGTTCTCAGAGCCTTGAGCTGTTGGTCATTGAAGCAGAGAGAACCACTTGTTCCACCCCATTATTGACTGACACAGGATGACTCTGTTCGTAGCTTGTCATCCTGATTGTCACTAGGCCCCACTGGTCACAGGATGAGTCAGACTAGCAAGTGCCCAGAATGGAAAAGAAAAAGAAAAAAAAAGAGAAAAAAAAAAGAAAAAAAATGACTTATTTGGTGAAAAGCACAAATAACCACCAGAGTCTGCCCTCCTCACCAGATATCAGCTCAAGCTGCTTCTTTTTTTTTTTTTTAAATTAACATATAATGTATTATTTGCCCCAGGGGTACAGGTCTGTGAATCATCAGGCTTACACATTTCACAGCACTCACCATAGCACATACCCTCCCCAATGTCCATAACCCAGCCACCCTATCCCTCCCCCTCACCCCCCAGCAACCCTCGGTTTGTTTCATGAGATTAAGAGTCTATTATGGTTTGTCTCCCTCACGATCCCATCTTGCTTCATTTTTTCCCCTGCTACCCCCCACAACCCCCCACCCTGCCTCTCAAATTCCTCATATCAGAGAGATCGTATGATAATTGTCTTTCTCTGATCGACTTACTTCACTTAGCATAATACCCTTTAGTTCCATCCACGTCGTTGCAAATGGCAATATTTCGTTTCTTTTGATGGCTGCATAGTATTTCATTGTATATATATATATATATATATATATATATATATATGTATATATATATATATACACCAAATCTTCTTTATCCATTCATCCATTTATGGCTGTTGCTTGTTAATATTTTGTACAGAATTTTTGTGTCTGTGTACATTAGCGATACCTGTGTAGAACTACTTTCTTATAATGGCTTTTTTGGTGTCCTCTTCAATTTTTTTTGAAGAGATGGTGTAGAATTGCTAGTACTGTTCCCTTAAATATTTGCTAAGACATTTGCACACTTGGATGTGTGTGTGTGCACATGCGTGTGTGTGGTGATTTAATTACAAATTCAAAATCCTTCATAGACACAGGACTAGTTATTATGGTTATCTATTTCTTCTTGAGTGATAACTGGTAGTTTACATATTTCGAGGAATTTATTATATTTCAGGTGTTGAAAGAATTATTCTGAAGTTGTTCATAATATTCTTTCATTATCCTTTTAAAGGATTTTTGATCATGTAATCTCTCATTCCTGATATTTGTAATTTGTGTCTTTGCTTTTTTCTGATTGGTCTGGTTATAGTTTTATTAATTTTATTGATATCAAGGAACCAGCTTCTGATTATTTAGATTTTCTCGTAGTTTTTTTTCTCTTTTAATGATTTCTACTCTGATATTTATTTTCTTTGGCTTACTCTGGGTTGATTTACTCTTCTTTTGCTAGTTTCTTAAAGTAGAGGCTAAGGTTATTGATTTTATATATGCCTTCTTTTTTAATACAGATGTTCAGTACTCTAAATTAATACTTCAGTGACCTGTCACCAATTTTCATATGTTTTATTTAATTTCCATACAGTTTCAGTTACTTTCTAATTTGCCTTTGATTTCTTTGATCCTTAGATATTTTACATGTGCTTATTTACCAAATAGTTAGAGATTTTGCAGTTACCTATATCAGAGAATACACTTGGTAAAACTTGAACCCTTTTAAAGTTATTAAAACTATTTTATAGCTAGAATGTCTAGCTTTATAAACATTACATGTGCACCAGAAAAGAATATGTATTTTGCTGTGTTGGTGTTTTGTCAGTACAGTCAGTTAGGTCAAGTTGACTGATAACATTATTCAAGTCTTCTGTATTTGATTTTCTGTCCATTTGTTCTATCAATTTTTAAAAGATAGAAATAGAAATCTCTAATTATGATTGTGGATTTATCTATTTCTCTTTGCATTAATGTGATTTTTGCTTTATATATTTCAAAATTATATTATTAGGGTATGTAAATATTTAAGGTTGTTATTTCCTCTTGAAGAATTAACACCTTTATCATTATAAAATGACCTTCTCTATCCATAACCATGTTCTTGCTCTGAAATCAGTTTGTTGCTAATATAGCAGTTCCAGCTTTCTCTTCACTAGTGGTAAAATAGTATATCTTTTCCATCCTTTCACTGTATCTTTTTGTTTTGTTTTATTTGTTTAGTTTTTAAATTTAAATTAAATTAATTAACATATAATGTATTATTGGTTTCAGAGATAGAGGTCAGTGATTCATCAGTCTTATATAATACTCAGTGCTCATTACATCACATGCCCTCCTTAATGTCCATAACCCAGTTACCCCATCCTCCACCCCCATCTCCTCCAGCAACCCTCAGTTTGTTTCCCATGATCAAGAGTCTCTTATGGTTTGTCTCCCTCCCTGGTTTCATCTTGTTTTATTTTTCCTCTCTTCCCCAATGATCCTCTGTTTTGTTTCCTAAATTCCACATATCAGTGAAATCATATAATTGTCTTTCTCTGACTTATTTCGCTTAGCATAGTACCCTCTAGTTCCATCCATATTGTTGCAAATGGCAAGATTTCATTTTTGATGGCTGAGTAGTATTCCACTGTATGTATGTCTATATATATTTCCATAGTTTGGCTACTGTGGACATTGCTGCTATAAACATTAGTTAGAGTGCATGTGCCCTTTGAGTCACTGTTTGTACCTTTGGATAAATACCCAGTAGGGCAATTGCTGGGTTGCAGGGTAGCTCTATTTTCAACCTTTTTATTTTTTTTTATTTTCAACCTTTTGAGGAACCTTCTGTACTGATTTCCAGAGTGGCTGTACCAGCTTGCATTCCCACCAACATTGTAAGAGGGTTCCCCTTTTTTCACATCCTCGCCAACATCTGTCTTTTCATGACTTGTTAATTTTAGCCATTCTGACTGGTGTGAGGTGGTATCTTATTGTGGTCTTGATTTGTATTTCCCTGATGCCAAGTGATGTTGAGCATTTTTCATGTGTCTGTTGGACATTTGTATGTCTTCTTTGGAGAAATGTCTGTTCTTGTCTTTTGCCCATTTCTTGCCTCAGCTTTTTGGTTTTTTGGGTGTTGAGTTTGATAAGTTCTTTACAGATATTGGATATCACTGTGTCTTTATATTTAAAGTGCATTTCTTGCAAGTAGCTAACATTTGGGTCTTGCTTTATTTACCCAACCTGATAATCTCTGCCCTTTAATTGGTATGTTTAGATTATTTATATTTAAGTTGATTAATGATATAGTTAAATTTAAGTGTATCGTCATGTTGTTTTCTATGTATGCCTTCTCTTTATTGCCTTTTCCCTCACCTTATGTCTTCTTTTGAATTAATTTAGTATTTTAAAAATATTCCATTTTACTTTTTTTTTTTCTGTTACATTTTTGACTATAGTTCTGTTTTGTGAGTTTAGTGATAGTTATATCACTAACTTAAGTGATATTGTACTGCTTAACACAAACAGTAAGAATCTTAAAATAGTACCTTCCAACCCTGCAATTGCACTACTAGGTATTTACACCAAAGATACAGAGGTAGTGAAAAGAAGGGGCACATGCACACCAATGTTCAAAGCAGCAATGTGTACAATAGCCAACCCATGGAAGGAGCTGAGATGTCCTTCAACAGATGAATGGATAATGAGGATGTGGTCCATATATATAATGGAATATTACTCAGCCATCAGAAAGGATAAATACCCACCCTGTGCATTGACATGGGTGAAACTGGAGGGAATTATACTAAGTGAAGTAAGTCAAGCAGAGAAAGACAATTATATGGTTTCACTCATTTGTGGAACATAAGGAATAGCATGGAGGACCACAGGGGAAGGGAGGGAAAAGTGAATGGGAAGAAATCAGAGAGGGAGACAAACCATGAGAGATTCTGGACTCCAGGAAACTGAGAAGGGAGGGGTGTGGAGGAATGGAGTAGCCGGGTGAAGGGCATTAAGGAGAGCATGTGTTGTGATGAGCACTGGGTATTATATGCAACTAATGAATTGTTGAACACTACATCAAAAACTAATGACATACTATATGATGGCTAACCGAACATAATAACAAATTAAAACAAAGAAACAAACAAACATAAACAAAAAATAGTAGAATTCCATTTCTCAACTCCTGGCCTGGGCATTTTCCCCTGAGATTCATCATTTGAGCTGGATGACCCTCCTCTAGGCTTCTGGCAGCCACCACCTCCTGTGAGACAGCATATCCCACATGGTAATGTCTTTGCCTGTTGGTACCATGTATGCAGTAACGCAAAGTAATGCTGTAGGAGGTTAGTTGAGAAGCTCAAGAAAATAGGGGTTGGAGGTAATAGATGAGATATCCTATGACATCTCCTGGTCAGAGGCCAGTGTGGCAAAAGTAAGAGCTGAAACAGCAGGACCAGAGCTCACAATGGTGCTTGCCATTTGAGGATCTTGTCTTCCCTGAAGATCTTTGGCTATATTTTGCAAGCCATGAGGAACCAATGGTTATTTGAAAGAAGGAATCTATCTGTCTGTCTGTCTACATACATTTATCTATCTAGATAGATCAATCTTGATAGATTTATCATCTTAGAAGATAGGTAAATAAGATCATAGATAGATTTCTTCTCTGTATATCCACCTATATAATTGTATCTATCTGTGATTAACCATGGGTGGATTGGTAGGAAGTGACTCCAGTCAGAGGTTACTGAGGAGCAATCAGAATCAGCAAGTATGAGGAGATGAAGCCTGGACAAGCTGGAGAACTGGGATAGGAACAAGTGGACCCTGGGAGACCCATACCAGTACATCCTGAACTCCTTTTGTGACCTAGTACTGTCCTGACTCATGTTTACTTATGATATAGCTTATATCTCTTTCTCGCTTGTTGGAGGCTTATCCTGTAACTTATTAATTTTTCTCCTTTAGCATTTAGCATGGTATCTGACACCTATTATATGACTAGCAATGTTAATGCAGAAATAGTGGAGAGTGGCACTGATAAGACCAAAATGACATTTCAGGCTTATGAACCTGAAAGATAAATGATGTCATATAAAAATGAAGAAAGTGAAGGGAGAGAGTTTTGTTAGGGGGGGAAGATGGAATGTTTATCTTTGAATCTGGCAGCACAAGATCCAGAGGGCACGGTCTTAGAGCTTAGCAGAGGAGACAGGGTGGGGAAATGGCAGAGGTGTGGAGGAAGTCTGGGAACTGAGGAGCACATACACTTGGGTAAACTGAGTTCCGGTTGCAGGCAATAAGCTTCATTTCCCTGGGCAAAATCTCTCTCTTAACTAAATTCCCTGCTAATTGATGATATATTTCATTTCAAAATTAGGAGAACAGAAGTGTACGACTTGAACATTAATTCATGAGTTTCGCTGGGGAGAATAGCTCCACCTATTTGATTTGATGGGTTGGAAGCCAGCTAAGCTCTGGGTGTGTACGAGGGGGGTGAAGTTGTCCCTGGAGAAGGCACCTGAGGAAAGGAGCTGGGGGGACCTGAAATGGCAGTTTCACAGATGTGGCAGTGGCTCCCAGGCTCTGCTTTCCACACACAGATGGGGAGAGGACTCCCAGCCTGCACCCGATGGGCCAGCCCCAGAAACTAACCATGCTCTTGTTTAGCTCTTTAAAGCTGATCAACCATTTGGAAAAGTGATCATCACCAGCGTGCCTTGAAAGACTAGCTGAAAAGTTTCTGTACTTCATGGATGGGCTTTGAATGATATCTTCTGTGTAATGTGTTTCAGAGCACTGGAGGAAACACTAGCACTGTGGACCTTCATTGAGGCAGCAATGGCCTCATCTTCCCTTTCCTGTCCCTGTGTGGCATTTTCGTGTTAGTATTTCAAGAGGCTAGTTTATTCATTTTTTTCTTCCTCATCCTGGTTCTCCTTTTAATGCTATCCTAACCTCATAGGTTGTTTAATGAGTCATAAGGCTCTCTGAAAAGAAATTATAAATTTGTTTCTCTGAAGAGACTTTTGAATTTTACCTAAGTTTTAAATTTCTTTATTTTGGCAAGCTACAAAGTATCAATATGTACTGAATGAAAGCACATTACATATCTTAGTTCTTTTTTTTTTTTTTTTTCCAGGGTTCCAAGATTCATTGTTTATGCACCACACCCGGTGCTCCATGCAATACGTGCCCTCCTTAATACCCACCACCAGGCTCACCTAACCCCCCACCCCCTTCCCTTCCAAAACCCTCAGTTTGTTTCTCAGAGTCCATATCTTAGTTCTAAAGGGTCTTCCTCTTTGTAAGGCTGAGCCTTTGGAGAAAACCATGTGTTTACTGAAATAGTGTTAGTGCTCCAGTCCTTAACCAATTCTCTTGACACACTTTATTTGCAGTCTGTGTCTCTGCCTAGCTTATACTTGTTTTTTCAGCATTTGCAGTAGGTTTGTCACCTAGTAGGTGATCAACTCTTGTGTACTGAATAGAGGGGGCTTAAAAGATGGTATTTTCCTAGTCATTGAACCCACAAGTACAGGCTACTTCACAGTATTTGGATAATCGTCCTGCCTTGCCTCTGCTCTGAGCCAGTTTGTCCAGTGCTCTAGTCCTGCTTGAAAGGGTTCTGTCTTTTTTTAAAATTTTTATTTTATTGTTTCAGTGTTCCAAGGTTCTGTCTTTTAATTTCATCTGGAATTCTTGTTATATGTGGTACAGTGCATTGCACATAAGTGGTGATTCATAAAAATACCATGCTTCCTTATATTCTTTTGGTGGATATTTTGAGAAATTTATGTAATATCTTTAACTGTAAAATAGAGTTTAAATGTAAATTTTCATAAAAGATTTTGATATTTTAGGAGCCAATGAATTGACAATTCATTTATCTCTACTCTTCTATACCAGAAGATGTCTGAATTCATTGATGAGTGAAATTTGCCTCATTCTATTAATTTGAGCATTTCATAACATTGTCTACATCTTCCCACCTGTGTTCTTTCACAGACACAAGCTCAGCTTGGAGGCCTGGTCAGGAGGGAGGCATTTCCTACCCCTGCCTCTTACTAGATGCCCTCCTGCTGAGATTACATTTGTATTTCCAATGTTCACTAGATCTATTTCAATGATTAGGCAATGTTGGATTTTGGCTGAGAGACCCAACAAAAAAATAATTTTCTTGGAAGGGAAAAATGTTCTTGGGGGCTAGCATGGATATGTATATTCAAGAATTTATTCCTCACCCAAATCACATTACTTCGCATCCATGGTAATTTTTTAGCATGGGCTTTGTCTCCTGGTTCCATTACAATGACATGAATGCTAAGAAGCCACTGCTTTGATTTGGCCCTTGGTTATCTGTGCACCATCAGGTATGTGTTTCTGGTGTTGAAAAGTGGTGAGGAGAGTTGAATGTCTGCTGATGTCTGAGGTTGTGGGAGACTCAAGTCTCAGGTTTCCTTTCCTGCAGAACTGAAGCACGAGATCCACGTCTGGCGCCTGACCGCGCAGCGCATCAGCCCAGCCAGCCGAGAGGAGACGGCGGTTCGGGGCCTGCTCCTGGGGAAGGTGCAGGCACTGGAGCACCTGCTGGCCCAAAGGCTGCACACCTTCCGCAGGTACCAAGCAAGGGCCCTGCTCAGGCTACTTGTGGTTTACAGTGGTGGTTCTCATCTTTACCAGTTGTGCTCAGTGGTTGGAGTGTATCAACAACCTATTTACTACCACCCCTATGGTGTCCAAATGTCATAGAGTGTACCATTCAAGTAAGTTAAAATGAGGGGTCTTCAGAATACTTCATGATACTCTAAAATTGTAACTCTATCTTCATGCCAGTGAGCACGTTTTGGGCACCATACACTGTGTAGTAAGTCTCTTGTGGCACATTATTTTATCTAACCCCTACTTGGATCTCTGGAATGTGTGCTGGTCCTAGCCCCAGTTTAAGGCTGAGAAAACTGAGGCTCAGAGAATTTGACCAATTTGTCCAAGATTCTACAGCAAGGAAAGAATGACACCAGAGATTGAATCCACAGTCAACCACTGCCTGTCACACTTCCACATGTAACACGTTGTATAGCAAGAATCAAAAACAATATAACAAATGAATCTAACAAAAAACTCTCCCAGTAGTTGATTTTCAGGGACCTCAGAGATGTAGTGTAAATGATCTCGCATGTTATAGTTTGCTGAAACCAGCCTTGTGTTCTCAGGCTGAAGACCAGCGCTGACCTAGAGGGTCATGCAGCATGGGTGTCTCGCAGCCTGTTCTGTTAGTGGGGGGAAAGGCCACAGGTGAGCCCATGGAGACTCACTCTCTCCAGAAAGGCAGCCCAGGGCAAAGTGCTCTCTCAGTTCCATCCCAGCCCAGGATCTGTCTCCACCAGGTGGTGCTGGGGAAGCAGGTCCTGAGGCTCCAGGAGGGCCCAGAATTGCAGGCTGGGTCCTGGCTTCAACAACAGGCATGGATCTTAAAAGGAGAAACTTTGTAAATTAAAGATCCAGGAGTAAATTTCCCTAAATGTATTTAATCCATGGACCTTCAAGCTTCAGCATCCTTCCTCTGCTGTGGGGTGTTAAAGATATCGTCAGTGCATCTCAAGGTTACACATGTGAAGAACCATGTGGGCCCAGAGACTCACTAAGCTTCCATCAGCTCATCCTGTGTTGATCACAGAGAGAAAAACTGAGGCCTGGAGAAGACAGTGGCTTTGCAAGGCCACACAGTCACTGAGGAGCAGATTTGAATGAGGGTGATCTAAGGGAAGTGCTGGCTCTGTAGGTCTTGTTTATACATATTCTTTTTAAAACATGTCCTCAGGATTCATCTAGGTCTGCTGCAATTTCCTTTAGGGTATGTTCTCACTGCATGATCAGCCTCCTTTGATACTTATGACACGCAAGTGCTCACTAAAACTAAATTCTCCACTGTTCTAATTGATAAAAGTCAACACCAAAACAAGTGGCATTTATTTTACTATATTTTCTGTTAGTAGTTTAGTTGTAAATATAACATAACCTCATTTTGAAAAAAGTGTAGAAAAGTAGAAAGTGAAAAGAGGTAAAAGTAGCTTACTGTCATTCCCCTTGTTCACATTTTGGTCAGTGTTCTGATGTTCTCCATGCTCACACTCACATGTACACATGCTTGCACATAGCTCATTAACATTCCATTCATTTCCTATGTCACTTTTCTTTGGAAATATAGATGGGGCATTTTTCCCCATCCATAAACCCAGCTCTGCTGGTCGCCTTACATGACCAGATGTGAACCATTATGTGGCTACCTTAGGTATCACTTAGTGGGTCGTATTCAGGCCAGAGGTCCATTCTAGATGTGCTGCTAACTGCTCAATATCACCAGGAAAATAATGAGTCTGCCTTTTTCTCCTTTAGACAAATATCACAGGAAGATAAAAATTGGGAGACTAATATCCAGGAACTACAAAAAAAGGTATTGTGGTTTCTTCTCTCAGGGATTTCTGATTCACCTCTAGCTTCACATAGAGTTAAAACTGAAAGTGATTTCTCCTTTTATTCCTGTAGTTGTACACAAGACATAAGTTATTTCTACGAGTTAATGAGAAAAATCATTTTCCTGACATGGTAGGCTTATTTTGCCCAGAAATTGAAAAGTTAAAATTTTTATATTTTCTTTGAGATGGGGTGGCCATTTCTATGGTTAATGTAGCTGCAGAGAAAGTTGGCTGGGTGCCTCTGGCTCTTGCAGCTCTTGATCCTAAAAGGGAAATCTTGTGGTTCCCATTGTGTAGATGAGGAGGTGGAGGTAGAGACAGGTAAGGCATGCTGTGTGAGATGGAGAAGCATTAGCGACAGAGACAGTGTGTGTGTGTACATCCTCTCATATCGCTCTCATTTCTGGTGCGCACACATAGTGCCCTTCTCCTAGCCAAGAGAACTCTGCTCCACATCTGCTGGGCGACATTTGTATCTTTGTGAACTTTCAAATCCAGGTAGTTTCTTTCCTGAGGGGGAGGGTGAGTGCCCACTTTCTTGTTATGATAAGAACATTTTGTCTCTTTCTAAAGGAAATTTAGACATGGGGGTCCTGGTAGGTAATGTGTTCTTTGGGTGTCTCTTCCTAATCTCTGTCCCATTGAGATGGTTAGGGTTAGGAAAGAAAGCTGTGGCTCTGACACTTTTCTGGGCCCCAGGTTTATGCAGACCCTGACTGCTTTGCTAGACCATGTAATGCTGGCTGTGAGTTAGGGAAGAGATTGTGTACCTCTCTGTGTACCCGGTGAATGAAGATTGAGGAGAGGTGGAAGGGACAAGCAAGGAGCTTGTATTGAATCTAGGAATTCTTAACTGTGATAGTTCCAGATAGCCAAAGGAGAAAATTTAATAGACACCCAAAATAACAGAGGAGCACAAACTTTGGATCATCTCTACTTGTACCAGCCAAGTGATGCTGGCATGTTCTTTGACCTGCCTGTTCCCTCCGTTTCCAATTCTGTAACTGCCCATGGTAATACCCACTTTCTATGATTAACATGGCTGCACCATATGGCTGTGGCCCTCAGAGCACAGCACCCTCTGGGGACCTTGCCCATCTTGCCCTGTGACTCAAGCCCACTGGAAGAAGGTCTGCGCCTCTGAGGTTAATGACGGTACTATAGAACCTTCTGGCACTTCCCCTTACCCCTGAATAATGTGTCAGGCTCCCACGGATGTCATCTTGGTGATTAGGGCATTGCCAAGTGCCTTCCAGGGTCCCCATGAACATGAGAGGATATAGTAAGAATATTCAGCAGGAGTCATGTTATTGCAAGAACATGTTAACCTCAGTGCCACCATGAGCAGGGATTTGTGTAATAGGAGGAAAGTTGAATTAAAAGGATATGAGCATGTAACACCGGTGGAAATGCATGGCCAGTGCCCTGGAAGTTACATGTTGTCTCTCCAGTGATTTTGCCAACATCTCACCTAATGCTCATGGTAGGACTGGGAGAACTTTCTGCATCATATTGAGAAGCCATTTAATCAGGTGTTTTATAAAAGGATTGTGCCATATATATATATATATATATATATATATATATATATATATATATATATATATATATTAAAGCTTTTATTTACTTGTTTGAGAGAGAGCAAGAGAGAGAGCAAGTATGAACAGGGAGAAGGGGCAGAGGGAGAGGGAGAAACAGACTCCCCACTGAGCAAAGAGTCCAACGTGGGGCTTGATCCCAGGACCCTGAGCTGAAGGCAGACCTTAATGAACTGAACCATCCAGGCACCCCATGTACTATATTTTAAATTTATTGTGTTTATTTTTTACAAAGATTTTGAATGCTGTATTCCAAATCTATACAATCTTCCTTATAATGCATTACCTTATAATCTTCTTTCAAGTTCAAGATGTTATATTTTTCATCTTAAGGAGAAATTTGTAGTGATTCGAGTCATGTAGGATGATGGACACATTGCAGGAAGCAGAAGATATTACCCAGTAAATGAGTTGTGTTTCCCTCTCTCACAGCACAGGATATCAGACAAGATTCTGCTCACCAAATGCCTGATGGTGTTGGGATTTGTTATCTTCATGTTCTTTCTCAATTCATTTGTCCCTGGTGTTCATCTTGATCTTGGTGAGTCTAAATTTTTGTACGTTTAGTTGATAGGCTTTGCAAGTGCTATCACAGTCTGCAAGGGAAGATTTCAAAGCTTGTTCCTAGACATTGGTGAAGAGGGCTGATGTGGAGTGTGGCCAGCCTTTGATGGAAAGAAGTAAACCTTTATCCACTACCTCTCTTTTTTGTTTTCTGGAAGAGAGGGAGAGAGAAAAAGAGGGAGAGAGGGAGAGAGAGGTGCATTTCCAGCTCCTAGTGTCTCAGTGCATGGGTCCTCATCCCTTTCAGAGTTTAACATTAGAAGAAATACAGAGTAGTTATTATAATCTCCCTCATACTTGATAACCAGATCTTTAAAATGTTGCTTGAGAAGAACCCCCAGAAGAGACAGGAGGTCCCATCAGCAAGGCCACAATCCTGCAGTTTGTGCAACCTGACATGAGGATTAAATGAGGGACTGAAAAGGCCAGAGTAGTGTAAGAGGTCTACAAAACCCCCTCTATCACATGGTGCATCCGTTTTCCCCATGGAGCAGAACCCCTTCTCCTGCCCTCTCCCATAGGTTTCCCTTCTCTTGCTTTCTCAGTGCTATGGCTCTCACTTTCCACTTTCTCAAGCCGTGTCGAGGTTGCAGAGCCTGTCCCCACCTGAGAAGTGCCTGTCTTGCAGATGGAACTCACCACATATCTTGTTAACCCTGACATCCTTCCACTCTTCATCAGTATTTTCCACATTCCTTAGGTTTTTCTACTGATTTAGCAGTTATCACTATTGGTGTTATTACTTAAAACAAAACAAGGGGCACCTGGGTGGCAGTGGGTTAAAGCCTCTGCCTTCGGCTCAGGTCAGGATTTCAGGGTCCTGGGATCGAGCCCCCGCATTGGGCTCTCTGCTCAACAGGGAGCCTGCTTCCCCCTCTCTCTGCCTGCCTCTCTGCCTACTTGTGATCTCTCTCTCTGTCAAATAAATAAATAAAATCTTTAAAAACAAAACAAAACCCAAACCACTTCCAAAATGCACCTCACATGAATGTATAGATTTATGAGAAAAATAAATTTGAAGTCCTTTCAAGGAATATTTTCTTTATAATCAAAAGCTCTCTTGTTTTCCTTCAAAAGGAAGCTCTGTTAAGATATTTTAAATATCATTTTATAAAAATTTGATTTACTACAACATTTGAAGAATATAATTTCTATAGAAAGCAAAACCTCTTAACTTTGTAAAATAGATGGATAATGTGAGCAAGTTTCAGTTTTTCACACCATGGCATTGCTTCTTTGGATCTAGGCTGCCATCAGAAATCTTGAGACTGTAGATTAATGTCCCTTTTCTGTCATATGTAGAAAGAGACATTGCTAGAGTCTTACATATAGTACATGATGTACATGCTTTTGACTGGGTGTCCAGCTTATATCATGTGTTCCGAACCTCCAGAATTTATTTCCTTAAATAATCTCAAATCCAATTTCCCAGGCGGCCTGGGCTGGGTTCTAAGCTGATAAATGTTCTTTATCCATAACTGAGAGCCAATCCACATAGAATCTTGATGTAATAAAGAATGCCAAATCTAGACTGGTAAAAATGTCATGAATTTTAATTGTATTTGGCGTATTACATCTAGAAATTATTGTTGCAATGTAATTATTTTAAATTACACTATAGACATAATGTAATTTTAGCATTATAAACCTTCAAGAAGTGGTCCGCATTGATAATTAAGCAAATACAATAAAACTGGTGTTTTGTGGGCAAAGAGGTTCCATGAGATAATTCTTTTGGGTTTTTACAAAATATTTTATTTCTAATTTTATCTGGGATCACACTTTAAAAGAACATAGTATGCATTTGAAAGAGTAAAAAATATATGTAAGTTTGCATGCAATTTTTAGCTTTTGGCTGTGATTACTGTATAAAAAATACTTTAAAAAGTTAGTCACGTCTTTAACTATATGGACTTTAAAAAAATCTTGATTGCTGCAAAACATTTTATTTTAGCCTGAGAAGTCAACACTTTTTACTAAGATGTTAAACTCTTTTTGTGTGGTTGTTGCATCTGTGATCAAGGGGCTTCTTTTTTGCTTTTAAATCTTATGTTTTCAGTTAGGGTTTGTGAAGAAATGATTTTATCTGGGGATCCTGGAATACTTAAGTCATATATTTGCATTTGTCATGTTGGAAGAGTTAGATTGACTAGGAGAAAAGTTCGATTGGCATATGTTTTAAATGGAGTACAGTTTCCTTAGAGTTACAGTAACTCAGCTGATGGGAACAGGAGCAAAACTGATGCAAGATCTTCCAGGGCTTCAGTCAGTAGAAATGACCATTTATTTTTGGTGAATTGCTGTTTTGAATGTGATGTGCTGTGTAAGTTGAGCATAATACAATATAATGTCGTATAATATGAGGTGATGTCGAGTAGCTCGGGCGGCGGTGGTGCGGCGAGGGTCACACACCATGCTCACGGCCCCTAGAGACTGTCTTGCTGGGGCGCGGGACTCCCTAGCTCCCAGGACCGCCTCAGCCCCCTCAGCCCCCCTCTCGGAGCCGGCTGCAGGAGTTGAGCCGCCCTGCGCCAGAGGGTTTTGGCGAAGCTCTGGGAAGCGCGCAGAGCACAGGAGGGCAGAGAGGGTACTCCAGCGCTCGGGGGTCAGGCGCTCGGCGGGGGTCGCTGCAGGAGGGGCTGCTCCTCTTCTCCCCCTCCCCAGGCTTCCTCTTCAGCTCCTTCGACCCATGCCCGCAGCTGCTTGGCGGAGAAGAAGTGGTGGCTCTCCGGGCGAGGCTGCTGTTGGCGGCCTGCCCAGGCGCGCCGCATCCCCTCAGCCCTCGCCTAGTGCCTCGCCTCGCGCTCCAGTAGCAGGACCCGGTCTCCGGAGGAGCGGGGTGCACCATGCCTGGATCGTGGGTGATATATTCAGCTATACATCCTCTCATCCACTTCTCATCAAAATGACTAGGAGGAGGAACACCCAACAGAGGAAAAACCCAGAGACTGCGCCCTCTCCCTCAGAACTATTGGACATGGAC
>CM052896.1:22648252-22666930 GCA_028534135.1 Potos flavus | reverse complement strand
TTCCCGTCGCTTTGGATTCACTTTTCCGCAAGTCCTACCTTCCGGAAAGTGGTCGATCCTCTGTTCTTAGAGTTGCTGTTCTTCTTCTCTTCTATCTCCTGCTAAGTTTGTAGTTGTTTAAAGTGGTTTGATAACTATCTAGCTGAACTTCTGGGATCAGTCACTATCTCCGCCTCCTACTTCTCCGCCATCTTGCTCCCCTCCCCACAGAGGGTTCTTTATGGCTATAGTCAGCTGCTTGGATGGTGGCACAGGACAGGAAAGCCAGTGTTTTGAGTTTTGTCATGGGTGGCAGTCAGACTCCAGGTAGCCCTCACACTCCTCATTGCCTGGTGGTCATGCCCTTGTGTGGTCCTCTCCCCTGAGTAACGGTGGGACCTATGACTCACTTCCAACCAACAGAATATGGCAAAGATGAAGGGATGTCAATCCTGTGGTTGTGTAACATTATGTAAAATTTTGCCTTGTTAGTGGACTCACTTTGGAGACTCTCATTGTTCTTGAGGAAGTGGACATGTTTGGGGAGTCCACATGGCACAGAACTTCAGGAAGCCTGTAGAAGGTGAGGGTGGCTTCTGAGAGCTCAATGTGGTCTCTAGTCAACAGCTAGCAAGAAGCCAGGGCCTTGAGTCCTGTAGCACCAGGAATTGAATTCTGCAAACATCAGGTCATCTTGGAAGCAGATTCCACCCCCCCCCCCCCGTTGAGTCTCTAGATGAGAACACAGCCTGATTACACTTTGAGATCCTAAGTAAATGATTCAGTAAAGCCTGTCCCAGCCCTGGACCCACAGAAATTCTGAGATTATAAACGTGTTGTTTTAAGCTACCAATTTTGTGGTAATTTATTATGCAGCAATAGAAAACTCACATATCAGGTGAGCTTGACACAATGAGTTGGGGCAAATAGGAGGAGAGTCTTTGCTGGACTATGGAATCTCAGCTGGGAAAGGGAGTGGAGATAGGGAGTGTTTGGCTGATATGGAAGCAGACAAGTTCCTTCCAGTGAAGTGATCACATAATTGAGAGCCTAGACAGTAGGAAACATCATCTCTGTAAATGTTGAAACCAAAATATTACAAGAGTTATAGAAAGTCTTTGGTTATAGAGGTAAGAGAAAGCAAGACCACAAGCTAAGACTCAGATCTTCAAAGAATGAAGAGACATGACTAGGAATATAGATAGTTGTTCTAGTAAGGAGTTGGTGGGGCATTCCAATGGCGCATTCTATAAAGCAGCTGGAATTCTTTAGGGAGGGGAGAAGATGGCAGTGGAGAATAAGGAGAATACCTTTCTAAACTCACAGTAGGACTAATTACATAATTTGTGAAGCTCTGTGAAAAATGAAAATGTGGGGCTCCTTGTTTAAAAAAGCGGGAAAAAGGGGGCACCTGGGTGGCTCAGATGGTTAAGCATCTGCCTTCAGCTCAGTTTGTGATCCCAGGGTTCTGGGATCCAGTCCCACGTTGGGCTCCCTGCTCAGTAGAGAGTCTGCTTTCCCCTCTGCTTCTTTCCCGTTCTCATGCTCTCTCTCTCTCTCTCTATCTCAGGTGAATAAATAAAATCTTTAAAAAAAGAAGCAGGAAAAAAGTGATATTAACAATACTAAATTATAAAGCTTTTTCTTTCTTTCATAGTCTTTTTCTTGTCACAGTATTTTAAAGTTGCTACTTAATGTCATTATTCTAAGTGAGGAAAAATTAAAATTTTGGAAATTTTGTGAAATAAAAATTGTGAAGCATCATTTTTAAAATTTTTTTAATTTTAACTTTCAATTTTTAATAATTTTTTATTATGTTAGTCACTGTACAGTATATCATTAGTTTTTTATGTGTTCTGTGATTCATTGTTTGCGTATAACACTCAGTGCTCTGGCAATACGTGCCCTCCTTAATATCCATCACTGGGCTCA
Source organism: Potos flavus (assembly GCA_028534135.1). Taxonomy (NCBI): domain Eukaryota; kingdom Metazoa; phylum Chordata; class Mammalia; order Carnivora; family Procyonidae; genus Potos; species Potos flavus. The sequence goes on along the minus strand of CM052896.1, from coordinate 22,665,019 downwards.
CCCATCCCCCCACTCCCTTCCCCTCTAAAACCCTCATTGATTCCAGGAGTCCATAGTCTTTCATGGTTCACTTCCCCCTCTGATTTCCCTCTCTTCATTTTTCCCTTCCTTTTCTTTATCCCTTATTATTAATGTATACCTTATGATTCACAAATAAGTGAAACCATATGATAATTGTCGTTCTCTGTTTGACCTATTTCACATAACATAATCTCCTTCAGTTCATCCATGTCGATGCAAATGGTGGGTGTTCAATCTTTTCGATGCTGAGTAATATTCTGTTATATATATGGACCACATCTTCTTTATCCATTCATCTGTTGAAGGACATCTCAGCTCCTTCCACAGTTTAGCTATTGCGGATATTGCTGCTATGAACATTGGGGTGCATGTGTCCCTTCGTTTCACTACATCTGTATATTTGGGGTAAATAGCCAGTAGTACAATTGCTGGGTCACAGGGTAGCTCTATATTTAACATCTTGAGGAACCTCCACACTGTTTTCCAAAGTGGCTGCACCAACTAGCATTCCCACCAACAGTGTAGGAGGGTTCCCCTTTCTCCACAACCTCTCCACAACCTCTTTGTTGTTTCTTGTCTTGTCAGTTTTTGCCATTCTAACTGGTGTAAGGTGGTATCTCAATGTGGTTCTGATTTGAATTTCCCTGATGGCTAATGATGAACATTTTTTCATGTGTCTGTTAGCCATTTGTGTGTCTTCTTTACAGAAGTGTCTGTTCATGCCTTCTGCTCATTTTTGACATGATTGCTTTTAGGGTGTTGAGTTTGAGTTCTTTATAGATCATGGATACCAGCCCTTTATCTGTAATTTGCAAATATCTTCTCCCATTCTGTTTTGTTTTGTTGACTGTTTCCTTTGCTGTGCCGAAGCTTTTATCTTGATGAAGTCCCAAAAGTTCATTTTCACTTTTGTCTCCCTTGCCTTTGGAGAAGTGTTTTGAAATAAGTTGCTGTGACCAATGTCAAAAAGGTTACTGCCTATGTTCTCCTCCAGGATTTTGATGGATCCCTGTCTCACATTGAGGTCTTTCATCCATTTCGAGTTTATCTTTGTGTGTAGTGTAAGAGAATGGTCCAGTTTCTTTCTTCTGTGTATAGCTGTCCAATTTTTCCAGCACCATGTATTGAAGAGACTGTCTTCTATCCACTAGATATTTTTTCCTGCTTTGTCAAAGATTAGTTGACCATAGAGTTGAGGATCCATATATGGGCTCTCTATTCTGTTCCATTGATCTTGGGCTGTTCTTGTGCCAGTAGTATGCTTTCTTGATGATCATAGCTTTGTAATATAGCTTGATATCAGGCAATGTGATGCCCCAGCTTTGTTTCTCTTTTTCAACATCTCCTTGGTGATTTGGGGTCTTTTCTGGTTCCACATAAATTTTAGGATTGTTTCTTTCAGCACTTTGAAAAATGCCATTGGTATTTTGATCATGCTGAAAGTATAGATTGCTCTGGGCAACACAGACATTTTAACAATGTTTATTCTTCCAATAAGTGAACATGGAATGCTTTTCCATCTTTTTGTGACTTCTTCAATTTTCTTCATAAGTGTTCTGTAGTTTCTAGAGTATAGATCCCTTACGTCTTTTGTTGGGTTTATTCCAAAGTATCTTAAGGTTTTTGGTGCTATTATAAATGGAATCAATTCCCTAATTTCTCTTCCTACAGTTACATTGTTACTGTGTAGAAAAGCAACTGATTTCTGTGCATTGATTTTGTAGCCTGCCACATTACTGAATTACTGTATGAGTTCTAGTGATTTGTGGGTGGGATCTTTTTGTTGATGTGTTCTACTGTATCTCTAGATTCAAATCATTTATCTCTACTCTAATCTTGGTTATTTCCCTTCTTGTGCGTGGGTTTGGCTTAATTTGTTGTTAATTCTCCAGTTCTTTAAGGTGTAAGGAGAGCTGGTGTATATGGGATATTTCAGTTTTTTTGAGTGAGGCTTGTATGGCTTTGTATTTCCCCCTTAGGACCGCCTTTGCCATATCCCATAGGTTTTGGACCAAGTGTCTTCATTCTCATTGGTTTCCATGAATTGTTTAAGTTCTTCTTTGATTTCCTGGTTAATCCAAACATTCTTGAGCAGGTTGGTCTTTAGCCTCCAAGTGTTTGAATTCCTTCCAAACTTTTTCTTGTGGTTGAGTTACATTTTCAAAGCATTGTGGTCTGCCAATATGCAGGGAATAATCTCAATCTTTTGGTATCGGTTGAGCCCTGATTTGTGACCCAACATGTGGTCTATTCTGGAGAAAGTTCCATGTCGCTTGAGAAGAATGAGTATTTTGTTGTTTTAGGGTGGAATGTTCTGTATATATCTACGAGGTCCATTTGGTCCAGTGTGTCATTCAGATCTCTTGTTTCTTTTTTGATTTTCTGTTTGGATGATTTGTCTGTTACTAAGAGGGGCATGTTAAGATCGCCTACAATTAATGTATTCATATCAATATGATCTTTATTTTGATTAACAGTTGGCTTATGTTGTTGGCTGCTCCTATATTTGGGGCATAAATATTTACAATTGTTAGATCTTCTTGGTTGATAGACCCTTTAAGAATGATGTGGTGTCCTTCTGTACCTCTGGCTACAGTCTTTAGCTCAAAATCTAATTTATCTGATATGAGAATCACTACCCCAGCCTTCTTTTGAGGTCCATTGGCATGAAGATGTTTCTCTATCCCATCACTTTCAGTCTGGATGTATATTTAAGTTCCAATGTGTCTCTTGTAGACAGCATATGGACGGATCCTGTTGTTTTATCCAATCTGCAACCCTGTGCTGTTTATGGGAACATTTAGGCCATTCACGTTGAAAGTGCTTATTGAACAATAAGTTTTTATTGACATCATGTTGCCCAAGAAGTCTTTGTTTCTATAGATTGTCTCTATAAGTTTCTGTTCTATGTCACTCTTGGGTTCTTTCTTCTTTTATAGAATCCCCCTTAATATTTCTTTTAGTGCCAGCTTGGTGGTCACATATTCTTTTAAACCTTGCCAGTCTTGGAAGCTCTTAATCTCTCCATCCATTTTGAATGTCATCCTTGCTGGATAAAGTATTCTTGGCTTCATGTTCTTCTCATTTAATGCCCTGAATATGTCTTGCCAACCCTTTCTGGCTTGCCAGGTTTCTGTGGACAGGTCTGACGTTATTATGATGGGCCTTCCTCTGTATGTAAGGAATCTTATGTTTCGGTTACCCTAGCTGTTAGAGTATTTAGATTAGATCGTATCTCATCTCTTTAACTTCTGCCATGTTGGCTCTCAGTTCCACCCTTAGAGATTCTATGTTTTCACTAATGTTTTTCTCCAACCTAGCCATTGCCTGGATAATTGTTACCCTCAATTCTCTTTCTGACATACTGTTCATGGCCATATTCAATAGTTCTGAGGGAGAGGGCGCAGTCTCTGGGTTTTTCCTCTGTTGGGTGTTCCTCTAGTTATTCTGATGAGAAGTGGTTGAGGGGATGTACAGTTGAATATATCACCCACGATCCAGGCAATGTGCACCCTGGAAATTTACAGAGCAATCAGAATTCACCACCAAAAAGAAGAAAAAAGAAAGAGAGAGGGAGAAAGAAAAAAAGAAAGGAGAAATTCCAGCCAGAATGAGCCCCAAAGTAAGATTTACATGGTATATAAACAAACACTGGTGAAGTTCTGGATGTATGTGAGGTTCAGTGGGGTAGAGTCCAGAGCCGATGGCCAATGAACAATTCTTGAGACGTCTTTGGTTGAAATGGTGGTTTATTACAGCATGGGGACAGGACCCGTGGGCAGGAAGAGTCGTTGCCCTGGGGTTGTGAGGAGTGGTCCATTATACACTTGCAAGTTGGGAGGGGGTTAGGGATGGCATAAGCCTCTAAGGAATTTTGGAAGCAAGGTTTCCAGTACCTTGAGGGGCTAGCTGTTTTTGGGAAAAGGTCATTTATTACTGTCTAATAAAACCTTAGTCATGAGACCCTTCAGATGTATATTGGTGGGCCATATGCATGGGGGTGATTGCCAAAAAAATCTTGGGGGTGTTTAGAGATAAAGGAAGTTTCCAGAGGAATTTTTATATGTTAGAGTAGACTTACAAGATCCTGGTTGAAAGTGGTGGGGGGGGTTGGAGTCGATCAGGCTAGGATTGCCTTTTGCCCTTAGCAAAGTACTAAGGCAGAGGCAGTTGAGTCCCTAGAGGAATGTCACTCTGGCTGTTTCAGGGACTTGTCAATGGGCTCTAGATAGTGAGGAAATTAACTTCTCTTCTGCCTCTGTCTCCCACATCAGCATGAACAAACAAAAAGACCGACAAAAGTAAGTGACAAGAAGAAAAAACTCAGCCAAATGAACCCCAAGAATAAGATTTATATAATACCAGAACAAAAACAAATACACAGAAACACTGAGAGAAGAATAAGTTGGGAGGGTGGTTATATATCCTTGATGTGGGCCAGGAAGGTTATTTTGGATCTTCCTGGGTGTATCATTGTAATCATTGCCTTTAGTTGTAATGTTAAGTAGTTTAAAAAAATTAAAAGAACAAGAATTGTGAGAACAAATTAAAAAAAACCAACTTGTATCTATGAAATATACACGTTTTAGGGCAATACCGGGAGCTTAATATATTGTTTTGCCCTGATATTGGGGTTTTACAGTTTTATGGGGACCCTGTGGTTATTATCCTCTTGCTTTTGGCTTGTCTTCTGGGGAAGGGGCCTGCTGCATTGTTTTCCTGTCAGTCTTGTTTGGGTTTAGTCGCCCTGCCAGGTATCAAGGGACTGGGCTCTGTGGAAACCGGTTTTTGAGGCTTTTGCTCTCTCGAAGTTTTTGTTCTTTTGCATCTTTTTGCTGCTTTTCAGACGGTCAGAGCAAAGAATCTGCCTGTCCCCAGACCTCTGCCTTAGAGAGAAGCCTCAGTCTGCTCACCTCTGGGTGGTCCAGAACACACAAACTCCTCCTCTGCAAACTCCGCTGCACACCGCAGCCTCCCACAGGCTGTGCTCACCCCCAGCCACCGTCCCGGTGGTTACCCAAGGCCCCCACTCGTCTGCACCCCTGTGCCACTAAAACCGTGAACAATATTGGTCTGGGAAACCCACTTCCAGTGTCTGCCATTGCCAGGACTGCTCTCTGGGGTCCAGGCCCATGCTGGGTGCGCTCAGACCCCACAGGTCGTGCAGGCTGCGGAGGGATCCCGTCCTGAGATCATGCCATGTTCTCTCAGGTGGGGGCTGGGAGCGCTCAGACCCCACGGCAGGATGCGGAGGCCCAAGGTCCTAAAGAGACCAGGGGCTGGTGCCCTCACCAGGCTCTCTTAGGCACTTGCGGGAGTGCACCCAGCCTGAGTGGTGGTGCAAGCAGCGGAAAGCCGCAGGCTCATGGACCATGGACTGGACCCCCTGCTGATCTCTCTCTGACATGGATAGTTGTCCGTGGTGGTGTCCTTCCTGGGAACGTGGGCTTAGGCCCGTGCCCATGACCACCCGATTCCACTAGTTGCCCCTTAAGATCTTTTGCTCTTTTTTAGTGTTTTTAACCAGACTTTTTAACCAGACTCCAAGTTAATGCTGGTCCCCCAGGGCACTTTTGCATTGGGGTATTACTTTCCTTGGGTCACTTCTGGTGGCTCCCTCCGCCTTCTGTTTATCCTCCAATATCAGTCCGAGTGTTCCCACTCTGCTTTACCTCTCCACTGCTGTCTTCTGCCCCTGTAGAGATCCAGAAGTGTATAATCTTACATCTCAGGCTGATTTCATGGGTGTTCAGAGTGTTCTGGTAGATATTTAGCTCACTTTAGGGGACCAGTTGAAACAGGGTCTCCTACTTCTCCGCCATCTTGCCCCTCCTTCCCAGGCAATCTTTGATCTGTTTTCTGTTACTATCGATCAGAGTTTGACAAACTGTTCTGAAAAGGGCCAGAGATAGTAAATATTTGAGGCAATGTAGGCCACACACAAATACTGCCACAAATACTGAGTGCTGCTGTTGTAGTGCTAAAGCAGCCAAAGGAAATATATACATGAATCATTGTGGATGCCTTCCAATAAAAAATTATGAACAAAAACAGGGAGTGGGCCAGATCTGGCCCATGAACTATCATTTACCAAACCCTGTTGTTTGCATTTTCTAGAGTTTTATGTAAAAGGTTTGTATATTACGTAATATTTTTTAGTCTGGCTTCTTTTATCAGGATAATTCTTATGAGATTCATCCATGTGGTAGCATACATCAATATTTCCTTCGTTTTTATTGGCTGAATAGCATTCTGTGAGTTGACTGTGCCACAACTTGTAAATCAATTGACCTGTTGTGTATTTGAATCATTTCTAGTTTTTGACTATTATGACTGAAACTACAATGAACATTTGTGTTCAATTCCTTCTTTCATTGTATGCTTTAATTTCTCTTGAGTTAATACCTACAAGTGGAATGGTTGGATCATTTTGTAGATTTATGGGCAATGTTTTTAAAGATTGCTAGACTGTTTTCCAAAGTGGTTGTAACGTTTTACAATTCCATTAGCAGTATATGAGAGCTCCAGTTCCTCCATATCTTTGTCCATACACAGTTTGGTCTTGCTTTTTGTTTTTACACATTCTAAGGTATGTAACAAAGTATGGTTTTGCTTTGCATTTTCCTGATAAGTAATGATATTGAGCATATTTTCATGTGCTTATTTGCCATCCTTATATATTCTACGGTGAGCTGTCTGTTCAAAACATTCTCCATTTTAATGGAGTTGTTATTGTTGGGTTTTGAGAATCTTGAGGAATATATTCTGGATATGATGAGTCCTTTATGAGATATATCATTTGAAAATTTCTCTCCTAGTCTGTGTCTTGTCTTTGCATTTACTTAACATACTTTTGAGGAGGTGCCTGGGTGGCTCAGTGGGTTAAGCCTCACCTTCGGCTCAGGTCATGATCTCAGGGTCCTGGGATTGAGCCCCACATCGGGCTCTCTGCTCAGCAGGGAGCCTACTTCCCCCTCTCCCTCTCCCTGCCTCTTTGCCTACTTGTGATCTCTCTCTCTCTCTGTCAAATAAATAAAATCTTAAAAAAAATTAAAAAAGAAGAAATTAAAAAAAACACATACTTTTGAGAAGCATGAAGTCTAATTAATGGAAATTTCCTTTTATAGATCATGGTTTTAGTGTTGTATCCAAGAAAATTTCCCAGGGACAAAGAAATTTTTCTATATTTTATTCTAGACATTTTAGAGTTAGAAATTTTACATTTAGACATATGATCCACTTAGTTAACTTTTGTATATGATTCAACAAACAGATCAAAGTAAAACAAAAATTTTTTTGCATGTGGATATCCAATTGCTCCAGCAGCATTTGTGGAAAAAACTACTATTTCTTTACTGAACTGTCACCGAACCTTTGTTGAAAATCAATTGGCCATGAACGTATAGGTGTATTTCTGGATTCTTCATTAACCAAATTAATTATGCTGATGCAATACTACACTGTTTTGACTATTACAGCTTTATAATAAGTCTTGATGTGAGATAATATGTGTTCTTTGACTTCTTTCTTCTTTTTCAAGGTTATATTGGTTATTATAGGTCTTTTACATTCCCATATGAATCTGTTTGTTAATTTCAACACAAAGGATGGCTGGGCTTTCTATAAAAAATTCTTAGGAAAGCCTTTATAAAGAAGACCTAAATAAATGGAGATACATACCATGTTCATAGATCAGAAGACCCTACATTATTAAAATGCTCTTTCCAAATTAATCCATATGTGGCCCCTCAAAGGTGTCTATACTCTAATTCCTGATGTTAATGTCTGTGTGCATTATATTGTGTGGCAAAGGGACTTTGCAGATAGAATTAAGGTTACAAACCTTATACAAGATTTTCCTTGATTGTCTAGGTGTACCCAGTGTAATCACATGGGCCCTTAAAAGTAGAAGTGGAAGACAGAAGAGTCAGTTAGAGAGTTGAAACAGAAGAAGAAACAAAAGAGATTAAAAGTATGAGAGGGAGTTTACCTACTTTTGCAGGCTTTGATGATAGATGAGGGTTGGAGTCATGACCCAGGGAATGTGAGTGATCTCTAGAAGTGAGAACAACTCCTTAGTGACAGCCAGTGAGGAAATTGGGTCCTCAGTCTTACAGCTGCAAGGAACTAAATTATGTCAACAACTTGAATGAATAAGAAAGCAGATGCTCTCCTAGGGCCTTCAGAAAGGAATTCAGCCATACCATCACCTTGATTTTGTTTTGATGAGGCTCTAGTCAGAAATGTAACTGAGATCACCATAGTTCTGACCTCTGAAAACTATGGTATAAGTGTTAGGTTTTATTTTAAGCCACTACGTATGTGGTAACTTGTTATGGCAATGTGTAGAAAATTAGTAGTCTTTTTTTTTTTTTTTTTTTTTTTTAAGATTTATGTATTTGTTTTAGAGAGAGAGCAGGGAGGCAGGTGGGGGATGGGGAGAGGGAGAAAGAGGAGACTGAAGCGGGGCTTGATCTCACTGCCCTGAAATCATGACCTGAGCCCAAATCAAGAGTTGGACACTTAGCTGACTGAGCCACCCGGGCACCCCAAAGTAGTACTTTTTTTTATTTTTATAGAATTTATAGTCATGTCACTGTTCTTTTTCTTGATAGTGGCAAATTTTGTCCTCTCATGTTTTGTGCTATTCAGATTGGCTAAGGTTTATCAACTTTCTTGATTTTCTCTAAGAGCCAAATTTTGGTGTCATTGCTTTGCTCTAATATTTTTCTACTTTCAATTCACTGATTCCCTCTCCAATCCTTATTCTTTCTTTTCTTCTACTTATTTGGATTTTATTTGCCCTACTCATTAAAAAAAATGAGCAGACCGTTTGAACAAAAACTTCACAAAATAAGATCTATGGATGGCAAATAGCTACATGAAAAAACATTCAACATCATTAGCCTTTAGAGGCTAATATAATAATTTCAAAATATAATTTGAAACCACAGTAAATACCCTTCATACTCATTGGAATGTCAAAAATTAAAAAAGGCTGACCCAGTGTTGAAAATATTGGGTAATAAATTCTCGTACAGCTGGTGGGGTTGTAAAATGTTACAACCATTTTGGAAAACAATTTCACAGTTTCTTAAAACATAAATATTCTATAGTATTAACCTATCATATGATTAACTATTCCATTCCAAGGTATTTATCCAAGGGAACTGAAAACATACCCATATATAGATAATCATATATGATAGCACATTCATTTGTAATAGTCAAATAATAGAAGCAATGAAAATGTCCCATCAACAGTGAATAGATATGTGTATCATCCCATTGTCATATTATGGAATACAATAATAAATAATGAACTATGGATCCTCAAACCAATATTGAAGAATTTTAAAATAGTCATGTTGAAATGGAAGCAGTCAGACAAAAGAATGTGTGCTGTATGATTGCATTTATAGAAAATATAGAAAATGTAAACTAATCTATAGTGAAAGAAAAGACATGAATAGTTCCTGGGGGTAGGGTGGGGTTACAGAGGGAGCTAGAGAGGATTCAAGAATACAGACATTAGTAAACTGCTGAGGGTAGTGAATGTTTTCATTATCTTGATTGTATTATTGGTTTCGTGGGTATATACATTAGCCAAAATATAAATTGTACACGTTGAATATGTTCAGTTTGCAGAATATAAATTTTCTTCACCAAAGAAACCGATCAGAAGATAAAAGCTCAGTGTATTAACAATTAAGCCCCATCTATGTCTATATGTCCACTTACTTGTTTTTCAGGGTGGATCGCTATTCTGGGTGCCATCTGGTTGCTAATTTTAGCTGATAGTCATGATTTTGAGATAATTCTACACCGAGTGGAATGGGCAACTCTTCTATTCTTTGCAGCACTCTTTGTTCTGATGGAGGTAAGTCTTTAGAACTTTTGCAATATAATCTTTTACCTGACTTTTATATTTCATATTTTATTGGGTGAATGAAAAAAGCCTGTCTATAACTTTTATATATTCACCATGGAGAAAGTGATGGAGTTTGTAATTAGAATACTTTAAGTTAAACCAGCTTTTATCTTAGCCACCTAAATACTTCTAATAAAATTGTTTGATTGCTTTTTAAAAAATTATCTTTGTGGCTTGTAAACTTATTCAAATTTCATTTGCTATAAAGTAGAATTTGCTGTAAGTTGTGTTTTGAGCTGAATGACTTGTTACAGCAAAGTGACAGGGTAATATTTTTTGACAATCATTTTATTTTGTGTAATACTTAAGTAAATATTCTGTGCTATCACGGAAAAGACTACATCAAAGAAAAGAGTGAATAATATGTATTGTTTTAGTTACAGTTATTGTTACAAAACTTATTCAAAAATATTATTCACATTATTGTTCAGTCTTGAGACTTGATTTATGAACTTGTATTCTCCTCAAATACAAGGTTTGATAATGTAGAAAAATACTACTCCCTAAAGGATATCCTCAAGCACAACAAATATCTCACAGTAATTACCTCAACTTGCTGATGACAGACACATTACGTTTTATTTCTTCTCTGGATTAAAACTTTTACACTTCTCTCCCCAGATGTCTTCCCCCCCCCCAAATACTTTTATTTTTTTTTCAGTGTTCCAAGATTCATTGTTCATATACCACACCCAGTGCTCCATGCAATACGTGCCCTCCTCAATACCCACCACCAGGCTCGCCCAACCCCCCAGCCCCCTCCTCTGCAAAACCTTCAGTTTGTTGCTCAGAGTCCACAGTCTCTCATGGTTCATCTCTCCCTCTGATTTCCCCCCATTCATCCTTCCTTTCCTTCTCCCAATGTCCTTCATGTTTTTCCTTATAGATCTTGGATATCAGCCTGTAGTGTCATTTGCGAATATCTTCTCCCATTCTGTGAGTTACCTCTTTTTTTGCTGACATTGCTTTTGCTGTGCAGAAGCTTTTTATCTTGATAAATTCCCAAAAGTTCATTTTCTCTTGTGTTTCCTTTGCCTTTGGAGTCTTGAAAGAAGTTGCTGTGGCTGATGTTGAAGAGGTTACTGTCTATGTTCTCCTCCAGGATTTTGATGGATACCTGTCTCACGTTGAGGTCTTTGATCCATTTAGAGTTTATCTTCATGTATGGTGTGAGAGAATGGTCGAGTTTCATTCTTCTATACAGCTGTCCAATTTTCCCAGCACCATTTATTGAAGAGACTGTCTTTTTTCCACTGGATATTTTTTCCTGCTTTGTCAAAGATTATTTGACTATAGAGTTACAGGTCCATATCTGGGCTCTCTACTCTGTTCCATTGGTCTATGTGTCTGTTTATGTGCCAGTACCATGCTGTCTTGGTGATCACAGCTTTGTAGTAAAACTTGAAATCAGGCAACGTGATGCCCCCAGCTCTGTTTTTCTTCTTCAACATTTCTTTAGCGATTCAGGGTCTTTTCTGATTCCAAACAAATTTTAGGATTGTTTGTTCCAGCACTTTGAAAAATGCCGGTGGAATTTGGATAGGTATGGCATTGAAGGTATAGATTGCTCTGGGCAGCATAGACATTTTAACAATGTTTATTCTTCCAATCTGTGAGCATGCAATATTTTTCCATCTTTTTGTGTCTTCTTCAATTTCTTTCATGAGTGTTCTGTAGTTCCTCAAGTATAGATCTTTACGTCTTTGGTTAGGTTTATTCCGAGGTATCTTATGGTTTTTGGTGCAATTGTAAATGGAATTGATTCTCTAATTTCTCTTTCTACAGTTTCATTGTTAGTGTGTAAGAAGGCAACTGATTTCTGTGCATTGATTTTGTATCCTGCCACATGACTGAATTGCTGTGTGAGTTCTAGTAATTGGGGGTAGAGTCTTTTGGGTTTTCAACATAATGGGTCATGTCATCTGCAATGAGACAGAGTTTGACTTCTTCTTTGCCAGTTTGGATACATTTTATTTCTTTTTGTTTTCTGATTGCTGTTGCTAGGACTTCTAGTACTATGTTGAACTTAGTGGTGAGAATGAGCATCCTTGTCGTGTTCCTGATCTCAAAGGGAAGGCTCTCAGCTTTCCCCATGGAGAATGATATTCACTGTGGGTTTTTCACAGATGGATTTTGTGAAGTTGAGGAATGTTCCCTCTATCCCTATACTCTGAAGAGTTTTAATCAGGAAAGGATGCTGTATTTCGTCAAATGCTTTTTCTGCATCAATTGAGAGGACTATGTGGTTCTTCTCTCTTCTCTTGATTTGTTCTATCACATTGATTGATTTGCGAATGTTGAACCACCCTTGCATCTCAGGGATAAATCCCACCTGGTCATGGTGGATAATCTTTTGAATGTGCTGTTGGATCCTATTAGCTAGGATTTTGTTGAGAATCTTGGCATCCATATTCATCAGGGATATTGGTCTGAAATTCTCCTTTTCGATGGGGTCGTTGGCTGGTTTGGGGATCAGGGTAATGCTGGCTTCATAGAAAGAGTATGGAAGTTTTCCTTCTGTTTCTATTTTTTGAAACAGCTTCAGGAGAATAGGTATTATTTCTTCCTTGAATGTTTGGTAGAATGCCCCAGGGAATCCGTCAGGTCCTGGACTCTTGTTTTTTGGGAGGTTTTTGATCATTGCTTCAATCTCGTTACTAGTTATTGGTCTCTTCAGGTTTTCAGTTTCTTCCTGTTTCAGTCTTGGAAGCTTATAGGCTTTCAGGAATGCATCCATTTCTTCCCGGTTGTTTAACTTATTGGCATATAGCTGTTGATAATAATTTCTGATGATTGTTTCTATTTCCTTGGTGTTAGTCGTGGCCTCACCCCTTTCATTAATAATTTTATTAATTTCTTTCCTTTCTCTTTTCTTTTGGATTAGTTTGGTCAGTGGTTTATTGACCTTATTAATTCTTTCAAAGAACCAGCTTCTAGTTTCGTTGATGTGGTCTACTGTATCTCTAGTTTCTAACTCATTGATCTCTACTCTAATCTTAATTATTTCTCTTCTCGTGTGTGGGGTTGGCTTAATTTGTTGCTGATTCTCCAGTTCTTTAAGGTGTAAAAAGAGTTAGTGTATTCGGTATTTTTCAAATTTTTTGAGTGAGGCTGGATGGCTATGTTTTTCCCCTTTAGGACCGCCTTTGCCATGAGATCCCTTAACCTTATCCTCCCTTTTTTCCCTCATTTTTTTTTTTTCCTTTCTGATGTTCAGCTTGGGTACTTTCCATTACCTTGTCTCCTAGATCACAGATACATTTTTTTGCATCCACTAACCTATAGTTTATTCCCTCTGGTGTGGCTTTTATTTGTTATTCTTCAACTCTGGTTGGTTCTTTTTAAATATTTTCTATTTCTTTCTTGAAGGTTTCACTGAGTACTTTCACTTTTTCCTCCAGCCTAGTGAGCTTCTTTATGATCATTACTTTAAATTATTTATCACACATTTTGTTTACATCAGTTTTATTTACTTCTTTTTCCGAAGTTTTGTCTTGTTTTGTTTTTGTTGTTATTGTTGTTGTTTTGGCATGTATTCCTTTATCTCCTTATTTTGCCTTTCTATGCTTGCTTCTATGGATTGGACAGAACATCTACTTCTCCTAAACCTAAAGGAATGGTTTTGTGTGTGGTCATCTCCTCAGTTGGGCTTGATGAGTTTCACTGGCTGGCTGGAGCTGTGGCTGTCCAGTGGGCACTTTGGAGGGGCAGGGATAGCTGACACGGGTGGAGGTTGGTGTGGTCCCTGGGTTCTAATGCAGTGGGTGCCTTGGCACAACAGCTAAGGCTGAAGTGGGTGCAGCTGGGGAGTCCCTGGGTAGAAGAATTTGTATTCTGTATTTCAGGGTATAGAGTTTATATCTTCATAATATTTTCTTTATAGGTTTTGTTGTTTAAATATTTTATCTCTTCATTTTTTGTCCATGTGATTGGCCTTATACTAGATGTGGTGTATTTGTCTTAAATTATTGTGTTTAGGGTTTTGAATTTGTGCATATACTGTAGCTTTGCTTCATAAAGTCTGTTTCTCTGTTATTTAGTATATTAAATATTCATAAGTATTATATCTACATTGTGAATTGTGGCCTTGAGCATGAAAAATGTCCTTCTCCATTATATTTCCTTTGTCAGCTACCCCTTCCTTTTTATTTGTGTGTTTCTCTTGCCAAGTGAACCTTTACCTACTCTTTCACTTTTAGTCTTTTGGAATCACCATGTTTTGGGCATGTCTCTTGTATACATCACAGAATTGGCTCTTATATTCTGCCAAATTGAAAGCCTCTTTCTTTTAATAGATGAGTTAAGTACATTCACATTTATTGATGTGACTGACAGTCTTAGTCTTAATTCTGGCATATTTGTAAGTATGTGTATTTTGTTGTATTAGCTACATTCGTTTCTCTACAAGCTGTATGTTCTTTGTTCTTGTATTGGTAATTCTTATTCTTATTTTTATTTATTTATTTATTTATTTTGGTATTTGAGAAAGTTTGTATTTTTATTCTTATGGTTACCTTTGTGTTTAAATCTTTTTAAATTCCAGTAATACCCAGTTTCCTTTTTAACCTTTACTATCTGGCTTTTCAGTTTTTCCCCAATATCTTTATTGCCTACTATTTCCTATACAGTAGTAAGATTTTCTTTTTTTCTATTTTCGTCTTTCATTCAATCTATGTATTTGTTTTAACCTTAGGCATAAATGTATATATTGTTAAATGCTGACCACTTATCCTTTTGCTGAAGTTATCCCAGTAATAGTGAGTCGAATGAAACTCATTCTCTAGCACAAGGCTTAGTATTTATTTTTTATGGCTGCTTTCATAAAATGTTGGCAGAGTTATAGAGTTGCAATAGATAACTTTTAGCCCACGGAGCATAAAGTACTTACTTTCTGGCCCATTACAAAAAAAAAATATGCCCGCTCTAGATGTTTCCTTACAAAGAGTTAAAGGAGTGCTGAAATTCCTAGATTCTTGTATGTTTAAATTTTTTCTATAGTCTTGATATTTTAAAGACAGGTTGGCTGGATTTACATCATTTGTTTACCTTTTCTCTTACTGATTTTTAAAAAGATGTTTCATTATTGCCTTGTTTCGTATGTTGGTTTTGAAAGGTGTAATGTCATTCTAACTCTGTTTTAACCTATGGGCCTTAATGATTTTATATTCTTTGAAATCTAATAGTTTTAGAATGTACTCGAGCTATCAGATTTTAGTTTAGTTTTTTATTTTTTAGCTAAGTGGATGAGGAGAGGCGTAGTGTTTTTTGATTCTCTTTAAAAAGCATCATTACAATTTGTTAACAGAAATGTGATGAGGATATATTGGAGACAAGAAAAATGATTATTCACGTCAAAAAATGGGCAGAAGACATGAACAGACACTTCTCCAAAGAAGACATACAAATGGCTAACAGACAAATGAAAAATGTTCATCATCATTAGCCATCAGGGAGATTCAAATCAAAACCACACTGAGATACTACCTTACACTGGTTAGAATGGCCAAAATCAACAAGACAGTAAACAACAAGTGTTGGAGAGGATATGGAGAAAGTGGAACTCTCTTCCACTGTTGGTGGGAATGCAAGTTGGTGCAGTCACTTTGGAAAACAGTGTGGAGATTCCTCAAGAAATTAAAAATAGAGCTACCCTATGACCCTGCCATTGCACTACTGGGTGTTTACCCCAAAGATACAGATGTAGTGAAAAGAAGGGCCACATGTACCCCAATGTTCATAGCAGCCATCGCCACAATCACCAAACTGTGGAAAGAGCCAAGATGCCCTTCAACAAACAAATGGATAAAGAAGATATGGTCCATATATACAATGGAATATTATGCCTCCATCAGAAAGGATGAATACCCAACTTTGATGCCAACATGAATGGGACTGGAAGAGATTATGCTGAGTGAAATAAGTCAAGCAGAGAAAGTCAATTATCATATGGTTTCACTTACGTGTGGAGCATATGGAGAAACATGGAGGACATCAGGAGAAGGAAAGGAAAATGAATTAGGGGAAAACGGAGGGGGAGATGAAGCATGTGAGACTGCAAATTCTGAGAAACAAACTGAGGGTTTTGGAGGGGAGGGGGGTATGGTTTTTGGTGAGCCTGGTGGTGGATATTAAAGAGAGCATGTATTGCATGGAGCACTGGGTGTGGTGCATAATCAATGAATCTTGGAACACAAAAAATTAAATTAAATTAAAATTTTTAAAAAATGCAGTAAACCAAGAAGAAAAAAAAAGAAATATGATTATTTATGAGGGAGGGGTTAGATTCAGAAAGAGGTGTAAGTTGTATTTCCCAATACACAGTTTGTAGTCAGTTTTTTTTTAACTATAAAAATGAATTATATGGCAATAGTAATGTTAAATTTAATTTTTTCCCAAATACTTTTATTTTATTTTTTCAGTGTTACAAGATTCATTGTTCATGTACCACACCCAATGCTCCATGCAATATGTGCCATCCTCAATACCCACCACCAGGCTCACCCAACCCCCAACCCCCACCCCTCCAAAACCTTCAGTTTGCTGCTCAGAGTCCACAGTCTCTTATGGTTCATCTCCCGCTCCTATTTCCCCCAATTCACCCTTCCTTTCCTTCTCCCAATGTCCTCCATGTTTTTCCTTATGCTCCACACATAAGTGAGACCATATGATAATTGACTTTCTCTGCTTGACTTATTTCACTCAGCATAATCTCTTCCAGTCCCGTCCATGTTGATACAAAAGTTGGGGTATTCATCCTTTCTCATGGAGGCATAATATTCCATTGTATATATGGACCATATCTTCTTTATTCACTC
>CM052896.1:22569476-22647752 GCA_028534135.1 Potos flavus | reverse complement strand
GCTGTGCAGAAGCTTTTTATCTTGACGAAGTCCCAAAAGTTCATTTTCGCTTTTGTTTCCTTTGCCTTCGGAGACATGTACTGGAAGAAGTTGCTGTGGCTGATGTCGAAGAGGTTACTGCGTATGGTCTCCTCTAGGACTTTGATAGATTTCTGCCTCACTTTGAGGTCTTTTATCCATTTAGAGTTGATCTTTGTGTGTGGTGTAAGAGAATGGTCAAGTTTCATTCTTCTACATATAGCTGTCCAATTTTCCCAGCACCATTTATTGAAGAGACTGTCTTTTTTACACTGGATATTTTTTCCTACTTTGTCAAAGATTATTGGACCGTAGAGTTGTGAGTCCGTATCTGGGCTCTATACTCTGTTCCACTGGTCTATGTGTCTGTTTTTGTGCCAATACCATGCTGTCTTGGTGATCACCGCTTTGTAGTAGAGCTTGAAATCAGGCAATGTGATGTCCCCCCCAGCTTTGTTTTTCTTTTTTAACATTTTCTTAGAAATTCGGGGTCTTTTCTGGTTCCAATCAAATTTTAGGATTGTTTGTTCCAGCCCTTTGGAAAACGCCAGTGGAATTTTGATCGGGATGGCATTGAAAGTATAGATTGCTCTGGGCAGTATAGACATTTTAACAATGTTTATTCTTTTGATCCATGAGCATGGAGTGCTTTTCCACCTTTTTGTGTCTTCTTCAATTTCTTTCATGAGTGTTCTGTAGTTCCTCGAGTACAGATCCTTTACTTCTTTGCGTAGATTTATTCCCAGGTATCTTATAGTTCTTGGTGCTATTGTAAACGGAATCAATTCTCTAATTTCCCTTTCCGTATTTTCATTGTTAGTGTATAGGAAAGCAACTGATTTCTGTGCATTGATTTTGTATCCTGCCACATGACTGAATTGCTGTATGAGTTCCAGTAGTTTGGGGGTGGAGTCTTTTGGGTTTTCCATATAAAGTATCACGTCATCTGTGAAGAGTGAGAGTTTGACTTCTTCTTTGCCAATTTGAATACCTTTTATTTCTTTTTGTTGTCTGATTGCTGTCGCTAGGACTTCTAGTACTATGTTGAATAAGAGTGGCGAGAGTGGGGATCCTTGTCATGTTCCTGATCTCAAAGGGAAGGCTGTCAGCTTTTCCCCATTGAGAATGATATTCCCTGTGGGCTTTTCATAGATGGATTTTATGAGATTGAGGAATGTTCCTTCTATCCCGAGACTTTGGAGAGTTTTAATCAGGAACGGATGCTGAATTTTGTCAAATGCTTTTTCTGCATCAATTGAGAGGACCATGTGTTCTTCTCTCTTCTCTTATTGACTTATTCTACACATTGATTGATTTGCGAATGTTGAACCACCCTTGCATGCATCCCAGGGATAAATCCCACCTGGGCACTGGGTGTTATATGTAAACAACGAATTTTGGGACACTACATAAAAAACTAATGATGTATTCTATGGTGACTAACATAACACAATAAAAAAAAAAAGCGGTTACTTTGAACTGAGTTATTAGATATAATGTTCCAGTATTTTGAAGATTTTCCTTTATGTTGTTTTACACTGCATAACATGAACCTTGGTATGTTGGTTAATTATATGGCACTAAATATTAAATAGATAGTTGTTTGTAGGCACACATCAAGGTGTGGGCATTAATACAGTTTATGTGTAGGTATGTGTATATGTGTTTGTATGTATACACACATACATAATCATCTCTGTTCGATTTATAGCAGGAATTTTTTTTTTAATTATGTTATGTTAGTCACCTTACAATGCATCATTAGTTTTTGATGTAGTGTACCATGATTCATTATTTTCATATAGCACCCAGTGCTCATTGCAAAATGTGCCCTCCTCAATAGCCATCACTGTGCTACCCCATTCGCAGCTCCCCTCACCTCAGAAACCCTCAGATTGTTTCCCAGAGTTCATAGTCTCTCATGGTTCATCTCCCCCTCTTATTTCCCTCCCTTCAGTTTTCCTTTCCTTCCCCTAATGTCATCAATATTATTCCTCATGTTCCACATATGAGTAAAACCATATGATAATTGTCTTTCTCTGCTTGACTTATTTCTTTTTTTTTTTTTTTAAAGATTTTATTTATTTATCTGACAGAGAGGAGAGAGATCACAAGTAGGCAGAGAGGCAGGCAGAGAGAGAGGGGAAAGCAGGCTCCCCGCCGAGCAGAGAGCCCGATGCGGGGCTCGATCCCAGGTCCCTGAGATCATGACCTGAGCCGAAGGCAGAGGCTTTAACCCACTGAGCCACCCAGGTGCCCCTGCCTGACTTATTTCACTTGGCATAATCCCCTCCAGTTCCAACCATGTCAATGGGAATGTTGGGTATGCATCTTTTCTGATGGCTGAGTAATATTCCATTCTATATCTGGACCACATCTTTATCCATTCATCTGTTGAAGGGCATCTTGTCTCCTTCCACAGTTTGGCTATTGTAGACATTGCTGCTGTGAACATTGGGGTGTATGTGCCCCTTATTTTCCCTCCTTCTGTATCTTTGGGGTAAATACCTAATAGTGTAATTGCTGAGTCATAGAGTAGCTCTATTTTTAACTTTTTGAGGAAACTCAATATCGTTTTCTAAAGTGGCTGTACCATGAGAGACTGTGATCTCTGAGCAACAGACTGAGGGTTTCAGGGGGATGGGGGTGGGGGCTTGGGCGAGCCTGGTGGTGGGTATTGAGGAGGGCACGTATTGCATGGAGCACTGGGTGTGGTACATGAACAATGAATCTTGTAACTCTGAAAAAATAAAATAAAAGTATTTGGGGAAAATATAAATAAATAAAGTGGCTGTACCAGCTTGCATTCCCACCAACAATGAAAGAGGGTTCCCCTCTCTCCACATTCTCTCCAACATTTGTTGTTTCTTGCCTTGTCAATTTTTGCCATTCTAACTGGTGTAAGGTGGTATCTCAATATGGTTTTGATTTGAGTTTCCCTGATGGCTAATGATGTTGAGCATTTTTTCACATGCCTGTTAGCCATTTGTATGTCTTCTTTGGAGAAGGGTCTCTTTATGTCTTCTGCCCATTTCTTGACTTATTATTTGTTTTTTGGGTAGCAGGCAGTTTTAATCTGTTTTAGAGCTCCAGCTTTTCTTTCAATCAACAGCCTACAATGAAATAAAAGGACTACATTTAATGGTTTTTTTCAAAGTAAAAATTTTATTTATTTATGGATTATTATGCATCAGTATTTTTTATCAAGTGGTCAAGGCTGATTTTGCGGCACCGTTGGCACCGCCTGGAGACATTTTTGGTTTTCACATTGGGGACTGGAAGCCAGGGATGGTAAACATCCCACAATGTATAGGACAGCTGCCACAGTAAGGAATGATTTAGTTCCTAATGTCAACACTACTGACTAGATTTATGAACAGATTTATCTAAATAGATTTATCTTTATGGTTTTCTTGATATAATAGCAAACTTGATTGAGAATTGTGATTAAAAAAAACCAACATTTGGGTTCTACAGCTTTTAAATGAGGGCTAAAAAACAGCTCTACCTGTGGATAGAGAAGTTGTAAACTTGTATTTAAACATGGTCAAGGTGATGTTTAGTCATTCAGCATGGTGACATCACAGTGCAAAGGCCATATTTGAGATGTGCAAGGGAGCTGTGTCATGCCCATGTTTGGTTCTCTATTGGTGCTTACTGTCCAGGATCTATCATG
Organism: Potos flavus; assembly: GCA_028534135.1. Taxonomy (NCBI): domain Eukaryota; kingdom Metazoa; phylum Chordata; class Mammalia; order Carnivora; family Procyonidae; genus Potos; species Potos flavus. The sequence goes on along the minus strand of CM052896.1, from coordinate 22,644,058 downwards.
GGCAGCAGAGCATCCCTTCCCTGACTGGGACCAAGGTGGCACCTGAGCAGGACAGCTCTTAAAACTTACATCACCTTCATCTAGTCTTCTTTCCTACCTTTCCTTGGACACAATTTTCTCAATCTGTCTAGTACTGAGAAAATAGTTACATGCTTCAGTGAAATAGATCTTTTCTTTTTTCTTTGACAGTTATAAAAACCATGCATTTTCTTTGATTCTTCTTTTTTTTTTTTTAAATATTTTATTTATTTATTTATTTGACAGAGAGAGAGAGAGATCACAAGTAGGCAGAGAGGCAGGCAGAGGGAGAGGAGGAAGCAGGCTCCCTGCTGAGCAGAGAGCCTGATGCAGGGCTCTATCCCAGGACCCTGAGATCATGACCTGAGCCGAAGGCAGAGGCTTGACCCACTGAGCCACCCAGGTGCCCCTTCTTTGATTCTTCTAAAACTCTAACTGTGATGTTGAACTTCAAAAAGAAATTTGAGTGTTCCAAGATTCATTGTTCATGTACCACACCCACTGAAAAAACAAAATAAAAGTAATTGGAAAAAGAAAAGAAACACACCTCACAAAATAAAAATAAAAAATAAAATAAAATTTAAAAATAAATAAGTAAAATAAACAAAAACAAAAAAACTAAAAGAAATTTGAAATACAACTTGCTTGAATGACCTCTATGGAATGACATTTCATTATGTACAGTTGAACCGTGCACCTATACACCAATCCTAAAGAGATGGCATTCCATTTGAATTTAAATTTAATGTGGACAGTAACACAAATCAATGAGCAATTCCTGCCTGTGGTATTGTGCTTTCTTTTCAGTGAATCTTCAGTGTGCCTATCTGATAGTAAATTATTTATAGACTGTGTACTTGTGTCTGATCCTTTATAAGACATCAGAGCCTGGACTTGCCTTTGTTCACTTGTTTTCATTTTAAAGATTTTTTTTGAAGAAAAATTGTGTATATTCTCGGTTTTAAACTGATTCTCATCATATATCCATTTCCTCTAGGCACTGGCACATCTCCACTTAATAGAGTATGTTGGGGAACAGACCGCTTTGCTAATAAAGGTACGTTAAATACTGCAATAGAATGTGCTTCATCCACTGTTACTTTGATTTGTAAAAAAAAAAAAAATCTGGTTAAGAATAGGTCACAGATTATGTAAAAATTATAGCAGGGAACATTTTTTATCCTATGTAGCCTAGAGATGAAGGGAGACTTTTTCCAAAGAATATATAATTACAGATGCCTGCAATTTTGCTATTAGCCTTCAGTTAAAACTAAGAAGGAGAGCAATAGAAACACCAGTGTTAGTAAATGAATGCACAATTCCAGAGCTCTGCCAGGAGATAAGGTTTGTGTAACCAGTGTGTGCTGCCACCAAGAAGGAGGCCACCCTTCTCCCCTCCCCAGGGGCTGGTTGGCTTGGGTGTGGCTGGGAATCACTCTCCTCAGTTTCTTGTAGACCCAGCTGATGCTCCTGGTTAATACCGAGGAAAGCCCAGGCTGGTCCTGTTTGTACACTTGAATCTGCCTTGGTCTTCTGTGTGAAAGGAAGGACTGAGAGCCCTGTGAGTTCCACATGTCCTACCATCACATCCTCAATGTATGTGATTTATCAATGCCTCCATGATATGTAGCACTGCTATTATCTTCTCCCTTCCAGATGGTCCCAGAGGATCGGCGCCTCGCAACTGCCATCATCCTGGTGGTCTGGGTTTCAGCCATTGCATCATCCTTGATTGACAACATCCCATTCACTGCAACAATGGTGAGTTGCACCATTCCTCCACGTGATAAGGACCTGACTTTCAGTCTGGACATGATCTGGGCTCACCAGAGGAAGCAGAGAATGAATGTAGTCCCTTTGCTGCACTCACAGCTATAGAGGAAAGATGTGGCAAAGCTTGGGGCCAGCTGGGCCAGGGGTGCTGAGTCCATACTGCAGGCTGGAATCCATGGAGGGGACCAAGGAAAAGATCTTGATTTATGTGAGTCAACATGGACAGCCACAAATGCTGAGATACCAAAGATATAGCTATTGTATAAATTGGCATGCAGCTTTCTAAAACTGCCAAATCTGTTCTGTGACTCAGCAGGTTGGCAGGTGGTGTCCACAGTGGCTGCATCAGAGGAGAACATGGAGAGCCACCCAGGTTTTCACCTTAGTCTGGAAGGCCCAAACAGGTCTGGCTGGTGGGTGGAATTTTATGTTGGTGACATTCCCATGTTCTCAGCTTTGCTGTTTTCCTAGGGGCTGAACAAGAAGATCCAAGAGAATTTTGTGGAAATACCGTCAGGTCAATATAGGGTTAGAGATAGGTTTGCCTGCCTGTGGCCATCAGATATGCAGTGAACACACTGGAGCTGCAAACCAGGTCCCTGCTGCCCAGTGTGCAGAGGACAGCCTGTGTTTCAGCCCAACCTCATTCTACTGTGAGAACATGCTCTGGCCAAAGGCATTCTCCAGGTCAACAGAACACATGTCTGTAGAGATTTTAACAGGTGCAGAAACTTAATTAAAAAGGGTCAGAAAGCCAGCAGATCCATTCAGCATTTCCAATGACTAGTAATGCTGGCAGATGTGCTGGTGGGGAGACTGAGGCTGTGCCTGACAAGGTTGTGAGGCATCTACTCAAAATTTCTTTAGAAAATTATGAGTATGATTCCATTATGCCAAGGCAGTGAGTTGGAGAGACAAAAAAAAGCCCATCTCTTCCTGGGTGGTATCTTCTCTCCAGTGTGTCTTTAAGTTGGGGGGCATTCCTCCAGTATTCATATGTCAACTGTGAGCTGAGAGTGGCAGGAATTCACATTTATTCATGACATTTCTCTTCTTCTGATGGTCAGAGAAGAACGCCAAATAATTCAGGAAATTCAGAAGACTTAAATTCTAACTGGCAGGATCATGCTATTGAATTTTTGCTTATTTCACAGTGTCCAGAGTCAAAAGAACTAGATCATAGATGGGCTTATCTCTCTAATTTGGCTGGATGGGGCCAGTGAAAATTACAACACAAGCACAGCCGGGTTTTGGAAGAGCACCCCAGGGATTTTTTGGGATTAGATTTGCTTCTTTAAATTTTCCTTATTCCTTGAGCTCTCCCCTTTATTTTGACTTTTGCTTATCTTTAATGGTAATACTATTATACAATATTTAACATTAGTAGATCAACTTAATATTGCTATTCCATCATTGTTTAGGGCAATCAGAACAGACATGGAGCCTCTGAAGCAGGAAGTTTGAAGCTCCCCCTCTCTTCTTACTCTTTGTGTCATCGTTAATTTGCTTGGGGCAGAGCGGGACCCAAATGACTGAGACCATGGGAGGCACTGGGGGTTTTGGACGGTGACTCTCCATCAGTTGGTTTGGAAATATTTCCTTTTTGTTTTGTTTTGTCTTTAATTTTTAATTAATTAATTAATTTTTAAGTAGGCTCCACACCCAGCATGGAGCCCAGTGTGGGGTTCAAACTTACAACCATGAGAGGCAAGACCTGAGGTTACATCAAGAGTTGTACATTTAACCGACTGAGCCACTCAGTCGCCCCTTTAATTTTTATTTTTTTAATTGAAGTATGGTTAACATACATTGTTATGTTAGTTTATACAATATAATGACTCAACAATTCTATACATTACTCAGTGCTCATAGCTTTAAGTGTGTTCTTTTTTTTTTTTTTTTTTGAATATAGTTGACATACAATGTTACATCAGTTTCAGGTGTACAACATAGTGATTTGAGTTTACGCATTATGCTGTGTTCACCACAAGTGTAACTACCATCTGTCCCAGTACATTCCTTTTATTATATCGTAACTGTATCCTTTATGCTGAGCCTTTTATTTCTGTGATTTATTCATTCCATATCTGAAAGCCAGTATCTCCCACTCCCCTTCACCCATTTCGCCCAACCCCCTCCCATACTTCCCTCCGGCAACCATCAGTTTGTTCTCTGTATTTATAAGTCTGATTCTACTTTTTGTTTGTTTATTCATTTGTTGTTGTTGTTTTCTTAAATTCCATTTATGAGTGAAATCATATGGTGTTTGTCTTTCTCAGCCTTAACAAATATTTCCATACAGGGTAATTCAATTAACATCTGTGCTTCACCTCTCTTCCCCTTCCTATCTACAGTTGATAAGGAGCTATGGAGCCACACATGAACACAGACCTGATTTTGTAGGCACCTTCTTAGTTCTCCCCAGTACACTGTATTAGAGACTGTATTGGAAACCTGCAATACATTGCTAATGACTGAGAATTTCCTGGCAGTCTTTCTCTATTTACTTCATTTAAACCTTATCTTTTCAGCCTCATTTGCTTGAACAGGAAGAATTCTCAGGCTATTTTCAAGTTAAAATGTGATTATTCTTGTCCTGGATGTTGAATTCAAAGTCCTGGATGTTGAATTCAAAGGATGGTAATTTATGCAAATAATTTTGTGGGTTGTCTCTGACTTCTTGGATCCTCATCATTATCTGTATTATCATTCAGCCTTGGTGTGAAAGTCAGTTTTTCATGGCTTGCTCTCATGTACCTTCTTCAGGTCTTCGTATTCTTCCCCCTGCTACTTGCCCTGAAGGAGGTGCTAGGGCAGAGGGCAGACTGTTAACAAAGAAAGATGCTCTTGCAGCGTGGTAAAAGTCAGAAGCATTTCACATTTGCTTTTGTTGTCTACATGATCTCATTTTGTTTTCATTCATCTTTTCTTTCTTTTTCTGTTATTTATTTTTTTATTGTGTTATGTTAGTCACCATAAAATACATCATTAGTTTTTGATGCAGTGTTCCAAGATTCATTGTTTATGTACAACACCCAGTTCATCTTTCATCTTTTCTTAAAACATCCAGGATCAAAATAATGTGGAGGGTCAAACCTGGTCCAGCAGACTGTAGTTGGATTTAATAACATGAGAATTTGTAGCGATAAACAATTCAGGTTCTGGAGAAGGTGGGTCTGGACTTGAATCCCAGCTCTATCATTGTGCAGGCTGAGAACGAACTGGGTTAGAGAAACAGAGATGACAGCAGCAGAGAGATGCTGTTTTCTCCATTAGGTTGGCAGAGCTCGTGCAGTTGGATCACTGTGGTACTGGCAGGCTGTCAGGTCAGAAGTCAGCCCCTTGGGGCAGTGCACATGGGTCCCTCGGCTGGGGGTCCTTCACCTTCCATGACCCGAGGACTGGTCACTACACTGCCAGATCCTAGCTCCATGGCACCCAAGTGGCACATTTGGGGCACTAGTAGCCTCAGAGAAGGTTGATCACAGCATGTCCCACAGACATAAGAAAAACAATAAATTGTAAGAACACTCAGGGAGGTTTTAAGCATTGAATAAAAAATACTTTCTGGAACTAAAACCCATAACTTTTGTTTTGTTTTGTTTGTTTTAAAGATAAGGACATTTTACTTTATTATTTCAGATCTCTTTTTTTAAAGAAATAAATTACAATATATACAACTAAGGTCCCATACCCCTCTTAACTTTTAAAAAATGTTGAATAATGAATTGAAGAAAAGTCAGTGCTTTAGGCCCGAGTTAGTGGGTTTGAAGCCAAGTGAAAGAGCTAGCTAAAAGTACAGAGCAAAAGTACAAAGGAACAGAATCATGAAAAAAGATAAGAGAATTGGTGAGACCCGGGAGACCAAGCATGGTAATGATAGGAGTTCCAGGAAGAAGAAACGAAATGCATTGCATTGACAATGTGCAGCCCTTCCATCTCAAGTGGGGTCTGGGTGGCAGCAGCCTTGGAGCTTGTACAAATGCATGCCTTGGCTAGTCAGAACTGCCAAGTCAGAACCTGCACCTGGACAAGATGCTGGGTGACCACCTACACATGTACATTGGAGATGTGCTGGTCTGGGCCAAGGCCCCATCCAGGGGTGTTCCCCTACCACTATCAATATGCCTGCCACTGCAGAACTATGATCCCACCCTCTCCACTCTCAGGATCCCCTGTGAAGATGCAAGCCATCCTTAGATGGCTTATTAAATTTCACACAAAAGAAATCCAACCAGTAGTGGGTAATTCCTCATAGGCTCAAGCACTTTTCCATCTATCAGAGATGGCTGGGACAAGTCTCTAAGTTGAGTGTCCAAATTTAATGTCTCACCTGGGGAGAGTTGGCAGGCATCAGCAGCAAAATGACAAACAGCAAGAGTGCTAGCTGGGGATAAGTGAACACTAACCCCAGTGGTGGTGGGTTTGAGGAAGGCAGGTGGTAGGTGCAGGGAGGGTAGGTGTGGTGGAGTAGAGGGAGAGCAGCTGTGCTGGGCCTAGGGAGAGCAGGTGTGGTGGGTGCAGGAAGGGGAGGTCCTGTGGGCATAGAGAGAGGGCAAGGTGTGCTGGGTCAGAGGGAGGGCAGTACCTGTCCAGCTGTGATGCATCTTCTCCCTGTAGGGAAGTAGGCTTGGTGTATGAATTTACTTGATTTTTCAAAAAAAAAAAAAAAAAAAAAAAGCAGGTATCACTATTTTTCTATGAAAAATTCTCAATTCTCAAATGTTGAAAATTAATTCAAATTTCAAAACTGACCCTGCTGGCTTCTGCTTTTTTTTTTTTTTTTTACTCTTTTATTTTTTCAGTGTTCCAAGATTCATTGTTTATGCACCACACCCAGTGCTCCATGCAATATGTGCCCTCCGTAATATCCACCACCAGGCTCGCCTATCCCCCCACCCCTTCTCCTCCAAAACCCTCAGTTTGTTTCTTATAGTCCACAGTCTCTCATGCTTCGTCTCCCCAACCGATTTACCCCACTACACTTTTCCTTTCCTTCTCCTACTGTCCTCCAAGTTATTCCTTATGCTCCAGAAGTAAGTGAAACATAGGATAATTGACTTTTTCTACTTGACTTATTTCACTCAGCATAATCTCCAGTCCTGTCCATGTTGATACAAAAGCTGGGTATTCATCCTTTCTGATGGCTGTGTAATATTCCATTGCATATATGTACCATATCTTCTTTATTCATTCGTCTGTCGAAGGGCATCTTGGCTCTCTCCACAATTTGGCTTCTGCTCTTTACATTCTCTTTCACAGAACAGCCTCTCCTCTTGCTACTCACTGTCTGATATTACACTGGGTTGTCCTAGGGCAGCTGTCCACCTGAAAGTGCTGTGCCTGCCCCTTTGGCATTGCTTCATGCCCCTGGGCAGCCCCTTGCCCTGAGAACCACTGCTACTTCCTGTCGTTGCCTACCTGAGCCACCTCAGCCCGTCTCTGCGCATCTCCTGCCACGTGTCTCTTTCATTCCTATAAGGGACAGCCAAGCCTGCCTCCCTTTAATTGTTAATTCTCTTGTACTCAGTCAGGAGCCATCCTTCCCAGTGTCCTGAATCAGATGCCAATTGTAGGGGTTAGAGGTGGGGCAGCAAGGCATGTGTCTTCCTGCTTAGATAGCTGAAAAAGAGCTTTATATATTTTTTTAGATGAATTGATACTACAGTATTTAAATATAAGTGTATAGATTTAAAAGAATGATGGGATGCTTTGTTTAATAATGTCAACATATGCTAGCAATTACATTATTGGGAACTATTTTAAATTAGGATGACAAATTTTACATATTAACTTAAAATGTATGAGCTAACCACATTTATTTTTTCAGAATTCCTTGGGGGCATAGCTGAAGTGACCAGCCCAGTGGTGGGCACTCAGCTGGGTCTTCTTGTACTGGGCTCTGTGCTGGGCTGATGCAAGTAATATTTCATGAGATAAGGTGATGGCTGTCCTAGGATGACCCTGTAGCAATATCAAGAAAAGAAGTTGTTTTTTGCAGACCCAAAGCCAAACTAGCAATCTCAGGAGAACACAGAGGGTCCTGGATCAGCACACCAAGCAGTGTGTGTAGCCCTGGCAGGTATCCCATTGGGCCCTGATGTAGGCAGCAGTCCAACCTCACCTGTATTTCTCCCTGTGTTGGGGATCCCTTGGGGCTCAGCTGGGATCAGTCCAAATAGAGCCTTTCCCAACACCTGCATGATTTTCAACATCCACAGGGCCATGATCCAGGATTCACTCCTCCTTGGTCTCTTTCCATGGGCCCTAGGACATCCATTGTCTAGGACTGAAAGCAGCTCACTTTGATGATATATGGAAGATCTGGTAATTGATTCCCTTAATACTACCCACGTACTTTAGCTCCCTTAAAGTCTTTTGTACCTCCAAAGAGAAGTGTAATCCAGTTCTGGACCTGCTTGTTTGTTTGTTGCTGATAACTTTGTGACCCAGGTCAATAGCCCTTCCATCTGACCCACCGTCCTTTACACTCTCTTTCCTCCTTAAACATCTATCTGTCATAACTATTATTACAATTATCTCTGTGTATTAATCCTCAACTCCCTTGCTTCTATTTGGCTTCACAGTCTTCCTTTGGCAAAGTACCACCCGTTGCCAAGTTAAGTCTGTCCCCTTCCTCCCCACCCCATATGCACAGACAGTGGAGCAGAGCAGCAAGTCCTACATTGCCATTTCCTTCCCAGCCACAGCACAGCACTTCCCTCATCGTTCCTCACTGCTGCCTGCCACGCAACATCTCCCTGGGCCTCATCCTCCCGAGTCTTGACGACTTCTGCATACCTCTTATCTCTCTTTGAGCGTCCAGTGCCTTTCCTTTCCTTCCTAGCAGTTGATGACTTTGCTTCCCCTTTGTGACAAATAAAAGCAGTCATGTGGGAGGTTTTACAAGCAATGACCACTGTGGCTGCCTAGTGCATCTTACCTTCCTTCCAGTTATATGGAGGGGATTCCTAGTCTCATTGGAGGCCAGACCCTCCACCTGGCACCAAAGCCACAGTTCTTTCCTGCATAATTTATTTTTAATTCTCCATTGCATCATTCTTATCAAGATCTAAACATGCTACCATCTCTCTCTCATGAAGACCCTCAGTGAGCCATGCAACTCTGTGACTCCCTTCCCTTTCTTCTACTTCCTTTAACAGCCAAACTCTTTGAAATCACTATCCTTGCCATCCTCATCTTACTGTAATCCCTCTTCATTTTTCTCTTGACCCCACTGAAAGACCTCATCATATTCACCCTTGTGTGAAATCCAGTGATGCTTCTGATTCTCTTCTAATCTGGCCTGTCAGCAGCACATGGTGGAAGCAACCTCTCTCCTCCTTGGGATCCTTTCCCTGTTTGGCTCCTCAAGGTTCTCCTCCTACTCATGCAACCACTCCTCCTTGGTCTCCTTCCAATGGCCTTCTTCACTTTCCAGCTCCCAAACACTGGACTCAGTTCTGGCCACTTCATTCCCTAGACTCATTGCAAGTGGTCTCATCCAAGCTAATGCTCTAAATTCCACCTACTCCTGGGCTTCTCTGCAGACTCTTGGGCTCAGGTATTCAGTTGCCCCTTCACCTCTCCACTGAGATAAAACAGGCATCTCAAACTTAACATGTTCCAAACCAAATCCTGATATGTCCTTCCCTAATCTTCCTCATTTCCATAAAAATTTCATTTTCTCAGTTTCTCATGGCCCCAAATTGTAGAACCAGTCTGAGTCCTTGCTTTTTCTTACAAAATACAGCCAGTTGCCCCTCGAAGCTTCTAAATATGGCCAATTTCCATACCCTTTATCACTGCCCCCAAATCCTAGCCAACATTCCCCACCTGTGTATTGCACTCACCTCCAAATTGTTCTGTTTCCACTCTTGCTCCACCCCCAAGCATCCATTCTCCACTGAGGATTCCCCCTTTCCTCAACACAACTCAGAGTCTTGCAGTGCCTACATGCCTTACCAATCTGGCCACCATCACCTCTGATATCACTTCCTATCAGTCTTCTCTTTATCCACTTAGCTCCAGATATACTGCCCTCCTTAGCTTTTCCTTGGCCAAGCAAGCTCCTGCCTTAGGGCCTTTGTACTTTCTATTCTTTCAGCCTGAGACTCTTTGCACAGATCATTAGGAGCTTGGTCTTACCTCCTCACCTTTTATTACGCTTTCTTACAATATTGCCCAGTGCTAAAGTGATGCCATCTCCTTTTTGCTTATTTTTTTCTCCATAGCACTTTTAAAAATTTTATTATGTTATGTTAGTCACAATACAGTATATCATTAGTTCTTGGAGTGTTCCATGACTCATTGTTTGCATATAACAGCCAGTGCTCCATGCAATACGTGCCCTCCTTAATACCCATCATGGGGCTAGCCTATCCCCCCACCCCTTTCCCTCCGAAACCCTCAGATTGTTTCCCAGGGTCCATAGTCTCTCATGGTTCGTCTCCCCCATCTGATTTCCCCCCCTTCATTTTTCCCTTCCTTCCCCTAATGTCCTCAGTTCTATTCCTTATGTTCCACATATGAGTAAAACCATATGATAATTGTCTTTCTCTGCTCGACTTATTTCACTTAGCATAATCCTCTCCAATTCCATCCATGTCGATGCAAATGGTGGATATTCATCCTTTCTGATGGCTGAGTAATATTCCATTCTGTATATGGACCACATCTACTTTATCCATTCATCTGTTGAAGGGCATCTCATCTCCTTGACAGTTTGGCCATTGTGGGCATTGATGCTATGAATGTTGGGGTGCATGTGCCCCTTCTTTTCACTACATCTTTATCTTTGTGGTAAATACCCAGTAGTGCAATTGCTAAGTCATAGAGTAGCTCTATTTTTAACTTTTTGAGGAACCTCCACACTTTTCCAGAGTGGCTGTACCAGCTTGCATTCCCATCAGCAATGAAAGAGGCTTCCCCTCTCTCCACATCCTCTCCAACACTTGTTGTTTCTTGTCTTGTCAATTTTTGCCATTCTAACTGGTGTAAGGTGGTATCTCAATATGGTTTTGATTTGAATTTCCCTGATGGCTAATGATGATGAATATTTTTTCATGTGTCTGTTAGCTATTTGTATGTCTTCTTTTGAGAAGTGTCTGTTCATGTCCTCTGCCCATTTTTTTACTTGATTTTTGTTTTTTTGGGGGGTGTTGAGTTTGAGAAGTTCTTTATAGATCTTAGATATCAGACCTTTGTCTGTAGTGTCATTTGAGAATATCTTTTCCCATTCCGTGGGTTGCCTGTTTGTTTTGTGGACTGTTTCCTTTGCTGTGCAGAAGCTTTTTATCTTGATGAAGTCCCAAAAGTTCATTTTCGCTTTTGTTTCCTTTCCCTTCGGAGACATATCCTGAAAGAATTTGCTATGGCTGATGTCGAAGAGGTTACTGCCTATGTTCTCCTCTAGGATTTTGATGGATTCCTGTCTCACATTGCGGTCTTTCACCCATTTTGAGTTTATCTTTGTGTATGGTGTAAAAGAATGGTCGAGTTTCATTTTTCTGCATTTAGCTGTCCAATTTTCCCAGCATCAATTATTGAAGAGACTGTCTTTTTTTTCCACTGGATATTTTTTCCTGCTTTGTTGAAGATCAGTTAACTATACAGTTGAGGGTCTATTTCTGGAGATTCTATTCTGTTCCACTGATCTATGTGTTTTTGTGCCAATACCATGCTGTCTTGGTGATCACAGCTTTGTAATATAGCATGAAATCAGGCAATGTGATGCCCCCAGCTTTGTTTTTCTTTTTCAACATTTCCTTGGTGATTCAGGGTCTTTTTCTGATTCCATATAAATTTTAGGGTTGTTTGTTCTAGCTCTTTGAAAAATGTTGATGGTATTTTAATAGGGATGGCATTGAAAGTGTAGATTGCTCTGGGCAGCATAGACATTTTAACAATGTCTATTCTTCCAATGCATGAGCATGGAATGTTTTTCCATCTTTTTGTGTCTTCCTCAATTTCATAAGTATTCTGTAGTTTCTAGAGTATAGAACCTTCACCTCTTTGGTTAGGTTTATTCTTAGGTATCTTACGGTTTTTGGTGCTATTGTAAATGGAATCGATTCCCTAATTTCTCTTCCTACAGTTACATTTTTAGTGTATAGGAAAGCAACTGATTTCTGTGCATTGATTTTGTATCCTGCCACATTACTGAATTGCTGTATGAGTTCTAGTAGTTTGGGGGTGGAGTCTTTTGGGTTTTCCATATAAAATACCATGTCATCTGCGAAGAGAGAGAGTTTGACTTCTTTGCCAGTTCAAATACTTTTATTTATTTTTTGTTGTTGTTGTCTGATTGCTGTTGCTAGGACTTCTAGTGCTATGTTGAATTAAATATTTTTAATTTAAAACATTAAAGCATTTCTTAAGTGTTTTAAATGTTTTGTAAAATTCACCAGTTTGGAAGAGTTCCCTCCTCTTCAATATTTTGGAAGACTTTGAGAAGGATTGGCATTAATTCTTGGAATGTTTGGTGGAATTCACCAGTGAAACTATTTGGTCTTGGGCTTTTTTTTTTTTTTTTAAGACTTTTTGTTATTGATTCAATCTCCTTACTAGTTATGAGTTTATTCATATTTTCTATCTTTTTTATTGTGATTCAGTTTTGGCAGTTTGTGTGTTTCAAGGAATTTGTCCATTTCTTCTCGGTTGTCTAATTTGTTGTTATATAACTATTCATAGTAGTCTCTTATGATCCTATGCACTTCTGTGGTATCATTTATGATGTTCCTTTTCCATTTGTATTTATTTTAGTCTTCCTTTTTTCTTAGTCTAGCTAAAGGTTTGTCAACTTTGTTTATCTTTTCAAAAAATGGCTCTTAGTTTCATTGATGTTTTCTGTTGTTTTTCTAGTGTATTTCATTTATTTATGCCCTGATCTTTTGCTTTTTCATTCCTTCTGCTAACTTAGGGCTTAGTTTGTTCTTAGAAGAACAAGAACTAGAGTTCCTTGATGTATAATGTTAGGTTGCTTATTTGAGAACTTTCTGTTTTTCCTAATGTGGGTATTTATTGCTATAAACTTCCCTCTTAGAATTGCTTTTGCTGTATTCCATAGGTTTTGGTATGCTGTTTTTGTTTGTATCAAGATTTTTTTTTTTATTTCCCCTTTGATTTCTTCTTTGACCCATTGGTTCTTCAGGGGCATGTTGTTTCATTTCCACATATTTATTTATTTTTTTCAATTAATTTTATTTTATTTTTTCAATGTTCCAAGATTCATTGTTCATGTACCAGTGCTCCATGCAATACATGCCCTCCTCAATACCCCTCACCAGGATCACCCAACCCCCCACCCCTCTCCCCATATTTATGAGTTCTTCAGCTTTTCTCCTGTTATTGGTTTTTAGTTATATATCATTATGATTGGAAAAGATACTTGATATGGTTAAATCTTCTTAAATTTGTTAAGACTTGCTTTATGACTTAACCTATGAGTTATCCCAGAGAATGTTCAGTTTGTGCTTGAGAAAAATGTGCATTTTGCTGCTATTGTGTGGAATGTTCTGTATATATCTGTTTGGCCCATTTGTTCTAAATATAGTTCAGATCCAATATTTCCTTTTTGATTCTTTGTCTGATCTCTTCTTTGCTGAAAGTGGGGTCTTGAAGTCCACTATTAATATTGTATTGTCTAGTTCTACCTTCACACTTGTTAATATTTGCTTAATATATTTAGGTTCTTTGATGTAGGATGCACATATATTTATAATTGTTATAATCTCTTTTTGAACTGACTTCTTTATTATTATATAATGACCTTCTTTGCTTCTTTACAATTTTTTATTTAAAGTCTATTTTGTCTGAAGTAAGTATAGCTATCTCTGCTCTCTTTTGGTTTGCATTTACATGGAGTATCTTTTCCGTCATTTCATTTTGAGCCTATATGTGTCTTTGATGTTAAAGTGAATCTCTTGTGGCAGCATATAATTGGTCTTGTTTTCGTTTTTTTTTTTTAATCCATTCAGCCACTCTGGGCATTTTGATTGGGAAATTTAACCCATTTACATTTAAAGTAATTATTGATAAGTAACTACTTACTTTTACCATCTTGTTAATTGTTTTCTCATTATTCTGTAGTTCCTTTGTTCTTCCCTTGTTGTCTGACATTGTAAATCGATGCTTTTCTACAGTGGTATGCCTTCATTCCCTTTTCTTTATCATGTGTGTATCTACTATAGTATCTACTATATGCTTTTGCATTGTGGTTACCCTGAGGCTTTCATAAAACATCTTATAGTTACAATAATCTATTTTAAGCTGATTAACAACTTAGCTTCGGTTACATACAAGAAGTCTATACTTTTGCTTTTTTCTCATTTTATATTTTTAATGTCATAATATACATCTTTTCTTCTTGTGTATCCATTAACAGATTGTTGTAGCAATAGTAATTTTTGATTCTTTTGTCTTTCAACCTTTATACTAGAGTTAAGTGATTCACAATCCAGCATTATAGTACTAGAGTATTCTGAATTTGACTCTATACTTACATTTACCAGTGAGTTTTATACTTTCATTTGTGTTCTTGTTACTTATGAGTAACATTTCAGCTTGAAGAACTTTCTTTAGCATTTCTTGCAAGGCAGGTCTAATGGTGATGAACTTCCTTAGCATCTGTTTGTCTGGGGAAGTCTATTTTTCCTTCATTTCCGAAGGACTTCTTTGCTGGTAAAGTATTCTTTGTTGGCAGTACTTTTCTTTCAACACTTTGAATATTTTCTTGTGGTCACAAGACTTCTGATGAGAAATCCACTCATGGCCTTATAGCGGTTCCCTTGTATGAGAGAAATTATTTTCTCTTGCTGCTTTTAAATTCTTTGTCTTGGGTGCCTGAGTGTCTTGGTTAAGCATCTGCCTTCAGCTTAGATCATGATCCCAGGGTCCTGGGATTGACTCCCACATTGGACCCCCTGCTCAGTGGGGAATATGCTCCTCTCTCTCTCTCTCTGTCCCTCTTTCTCCCTCTGCCCCTCCCCTAGCTTGTCTCTCTCTTGCTCACTCTCTCTCTCTCAAATAAATAAATAAAATCTTAAATAAAATAAAATAAAATTCTTAGTCTTGATTTTAGGCACCTTAACTACAATGTGTCTTAGAGAAGAATATTTGGGTTGAAATTTTGGGGTAATCTGTTAGTTTCATGAGCTTGGGTATCCAGATCTGTCCCCAGCTTTGGGAAGTTCTCAGCCATTATTTCTTCAAATAAGCTTGCTACTCCTTTCTCCTTCTCTTTTTCTAGGATTCTAAAGATTCATAGATTTTTTCCCCTTAATAGTATCTCATAAGTTCCGTAGGCTTTCTTCATTCCTTTTTATTCTTTCATTTTTTTTCTCATTTGATTGGATAATTTAAAATGATTTGTCTTTTTTTTTTTAAGGTTTTATTTATTTATTTGACAGAGAGAGAGATCACAAGTAGGCAGAGAGGCAGGCAGAGAGAGGAGAAGCAGGCTCCCTGATGAACAGAAAGCCCGATGCAGGGCTTGATCCCAGGACCCTGAACATGACCTGAGCTGAAGGCAGAGGTTTAACCCACTGAGCCACCCAGGCGCCCCTAAAATGATTTGTCTTTAAGCACCATGATTATTTGTTCTGCTTGGTCCAGTCAGCTGTTAAAGTTCTCTATTGAATTCTTCAGTTAAGTCATTGTATTCTCCAGCTCCAAATTTTTTTTTTTTTTTGTATTTTATTTCCCTTTGTTGAATTTCTCAGTTTGTTCTTGTTTTGTTTTCCTGTTTTTGTTAAGTTTTTGTGTTCTCTTATAACTCTGGGAAACTTTAGAACAATTATTTTGAAGTCTGTATCATACATTCCTGGATCTCTTCTTTGAGATCAGCTACCAAAAGTTTACTGTGTTTCTTTGGTGGAGTCATGTTTCTCTGATTCTTCATGATCTCTCTAGCCTTGTGTAGATTTCTGTTCATTCAAAGAAGCAGTCACCTCTTCCAGACTTAATGGATTGAGTAAGGAAAGACCTTTACCTGCAGGTGGGGGCAAGAATGGACTGTGCTGTGACCTGGGTATAGTGTTGGAGGACATGAAGTATGCAAGCCTGTGGCATCCCTGGTTCTAGGATACACGGTGACTTGTTGGCTGAGCCTGCTGAAGTCCATAACATTGACACTGTGGACTTTGGTGACTGCTGTGGGTGGTCTTCAGAAGCTACAAAGGCTGTTGTGGTCCTCAGCAGTGCCTAGGTTCTGTGGCTAGGGGCCAGGGTTGACAGAAGTGGTGGTTCAGAGTTGGTGATATGTGCACACTTTGTTTCAGGGGGCAGCTGCAGGTGCTTGTGTGGTGGCAAGGGCCAGTTGCAAATACACACACAGTGGTGGGGGCCAGGACAAGCAGCAAGGGGTGGGGCCAACTGAAGTTGCACTGCAGCTACAGAGGCCCTGGTTGTCTGTGTGTACTACCATGACTGCTTGTTCCAGCCACAGGTGCATGACAGTAGAGGCTAGTTTTAGGAGTTGGGCTAGGGGCATGCAAGTGTACAGCTGGAGGGGCTACCTGCAGGTGTGCCCAGTGGTGCAGGCCACTGACAGGAGATAGGGCCAAATGTGGGCTCACAAGCAGATATGGGGGCCTTGGTTATTGGTATGCACTTCTTTGGCTGCAGGATCTTACCATGGGTGTGCACATGGCAGTGGAAGTCAGTGACACATGTCAGACATGAATAGACAGCTAGAGGGGCTAGCCCTGAGCACATGCACAGAGGTGGGGGTCAGCAGCAGGGGTCTAGGCTTGTGTCTTGCCCTTTCAGAGCTGCAGCAGCCTGGGCTGGCTACTGATGTAGGTCCCAGCCTATGAGTGGGGCTAGCAGGGAGGACGTGGAGAGGTATTTAAGTGGCTGGTCTCAGGGAACATAAATACCTTTGGGGCAAAAACTGGTAAATCTGCAGATGGTCTGCAGCAACTATGCTGGATATTGGTGTCTTTAGTGGTGAAAGGTACCAGGGTCATCTGCAGAGCAGGTCACTGGGAACTGCTGTCTGTCCTGCTGTATAGCTGAAATGATACTGGTGGGCCCTGGTTTTCTTCCTTGTTCATAGCCATCTCTGTATGTCTCAGGTTTTACAGGTCTCTGGGTGTGGTGAAACTGAAGTACTTCCTTCATGTGATGCTCTGAAAGTCTAGGGAAGTAGGCTACTTAACCCACTTTCTCTTTCCTGGTGAGATGAGTTCATTCTAGCTGAGAAGTTCCTTCTTAGTACTGAACAGTGCTGGCTTAGGGGATGGGATAATACAGTTAAAATGAAGCTGTTTTTCCTTAACTTTTGCGTGGTTTTCTCAAGTTTTTTGTTCCATTGACATTCTTTTTTTTTTTTTTAAAGATATATTTATTAATTTTAGAGAGAAAGAGAGATTGGGAATACGAGGGGGCAGGGAGGAGGAAGAGGGAGAGAGAATCTCAAGCATACTCCACACTGAGCATGGAGCCTGATGCAGGGCTTGATCTCAGAGTACTGAGATCATGACCTGAGCCAAAACCAAGAGTCAGATGTTTAACCAACAGGTGCTCTGTTTCCCTGAAATTTCTTAAGTGGACCCTAGTCTTCTTTCAGAGCTGCTTTTGTTTGTGGATTGCTAATTGTTCATCTTTGAGAAGGGACTGAGGGTGGGTCTCATACTCCACCATTTTGGTGACAGCACTCCAATTATCTCTTGTATGAGATGAGTTGTTTCTCTCTTGCTGCTTTTAATATTTTCTCTTTGTCTTTTGCATTTGATAATTTGACTATAATATGTCTTAGTCTCCTTGAGTTTATCCTACTTGTAGTTCATGGAGTTTCTTAGACATGTATATTCATGGGTTTCCTCAGAGTTGGAAAGTTTTTGGTCAGTATTTGTTAGAATATTTTCTCTGCCTCTTTTTCTTTACCTTCTTTTGGGATTCCTATAATATATATGTTGGTATGTTTGATGGTTCTCACAGGTTTCTGGGGCTCTCTTAATTTTTTTCATTAATCTTTCCTTCTGCTCCCCATACTTATTCATTCCAAATGTCTTACCTTCAGGTTTGCTGACCCTTTCTTTTGCCTGCTCAAATCTGCTGTTGAATTCTAGTGAGTTTTTATTTCAGTTATTGTACTTTTCAGCTCCAAAATGTCTACTTCATTCCTTTTTATAATTTGTCTCTTTATTAATATTCTTATTTATATATCATTTTCTTGATTTCATTTTTTTCTTTGTCTATGGTTTCCTTTTGCTCATTGAACTCATTTAAGATAGTTGAATTAACATCCTTGACTAATAATTCTAACATCTGGCTTCAGGGATGGTTTATGTCAAAGTATTTTTTATTTTTTTACCTGCAAATGGGCCATACATTCCTATCTCTTTTTATGTTTTTAAATTTGTTGTTGTTGTTGAGAACCAGGCATTTTGGGTATTATGTTTTAATAACCCTGGAGATTTAATTCTCCCACTCCTTAGGGATTGCTAAATCTTGCTTGTTGAAAGGCTGGAGCCATTCATTTCTTTTTTTTTTTTTTTCCCCCCAAATACTTTTATTTGGAGCCATTCATTTCTGACTTTTCCAAACTTTTTTTTTCAAAGTGTGCATTTTTTGTTGTGTGTGACATTGGTTTTATTCTATTATTTCTGCAGTAAACCAGTATTTTGAAAAAGATTTTCTTAAGTGTTTGGCTCCCAAATTGCTGGTGGGGGCGGGGGAGGGGGGGACAAGTAATTTCATGAAATCTCTTAGAAGCTGCTTTATCCCTCAAGGATTAAAACAATGGCCAGCATCTGTGCTGACCCTCAAGAATCAAAAGTAGTGGTCAGTAATGCACACACATACCCAATTTTTGGAAGACAAGATCCTTATTGTCCACCTTACTAGCAGGAAGTTGCATATAAAAGTGGTTATCTGCCACAGGGCTGGGAGTATGGAGAATGGTAACCAGTATAAGAAAGGCCAAAGTTAAACAGCTTATTTTTTAATCTCTTCCCTGACTCCTGCAAGCATTTGCCCACATTCCAGATTTCCAAAATGGTTAAAGGCATACCTTAGAGACATTGTGGATTTGGTTCTAGACCACCCCAAAAAGCAAATATTGCAATACATTGTGTCAAATGCACTTTTTGGTTTTTTAGTGCATATAAAATGATATTTACAGTACATTGTAGCTTATTAAATGTGTAATAGCATTATGTCTAAAAAACAATGTACATTCCTTAATTTAAAAATACTTTATTGCTAAAGTATTTAAGTATTTAAAGTATTTAAAAAAAGTATTTAAAAAAAAGTATTTAAAGTATTTAAGTATTTAAAGTATTTAAAGATTTACTGAAATCTCCATGTTGATGGCTGCTGACTGATCAGGGTGGTAGTTGCTGAAGGTCGGGGTGGATGTGGCAATTTCTTAAAACAAGAAAACAATGAGGTTTGCCACATAGATGGACTCTTCCTTTCATGAATAATTTCTCTGCAGCATGTGATGCTCTTTGATAGCATTTTACCCACAGTGGAACTTCTTTCAAAATTGGAGTCAATCCTTTCAAAATCTGCTGCTTTTTTTCTCAACTAAATCTATGTAATATTCTAAGTCCTTTGTTGTCATTTCAACACTCTTCACAACCTTTTCACCAGGAGTAGATTCCATCTCAGGAAACCATTTGCTTTGCTTATACATAAGAAGCAATTCCTCATCTGTTAAAGTTTCATCACGAGATTGTAGTAATTCTGTCCCATCTTCAGGCTCAACTCCTGATTCTAGTTCTCTTGCCATTTTCATGCCATCTGCAGTTACTTGCTTCCTTTAAGATCTCAGTAGTGAAATCTTAAACCCCTCAAAGTCCTCCATGAGGGTGAATCAGCTTCTTCCAAACTCCTGTTCATGTTGATATTTGGACCTCTTCCCTTGAATCATGAATGTTCTTAATGGCATCTGGAATGGTGAATCCTTTCCAGAAAGTTTTCAATTTCAAATGATGCCCAGAACCATCAGAGTAATCACTATGGCAGTTATAATTTTAAAAAATGTTTTTCTTAAACAAAAAGACTTGAAAGTTGAAATTATTTCTTGACCCATGAGCTACAGAATGGATGTTGTGTTAGCAGGCATGAGTACAACATTAATCTCATTGTACATCTCCATCAGAGCAGGTGCATTGTTTATGAACAGTAATATTTTGAAATAAATCTTTTTTTTTTCTGAGTAGTAGCTCTTAACAATGGGCTTAAAATAATCACTAAACCATTTTGTAAACAAATGTGTTGTCACCCAGGCTTTGGTATTCTATTTATAGAGCAGAGGAAGAGTAGATTTAACATAATTCTTAAGGGCCTTAGGATTTTTAGAATAGTAAATGAACACTGGCTTCAACTTAAACTCACCAGCCGCATTACCCCTAGGAAGAGAGTCAGCCTTTCCTTTGCGGGTTTGAAGCCAGGCATTGACTTTTCCTCTCTACCTATGAAAGTCCTAGATGGCCTCTTCCTCCAATAGAAGGTTGTTTTGTTTACATTAAAAATCTATTATTTAGTGTAGTCACTTTCATTAATTATCTGAGCCAGATCTTCTGGATAACCTGATGCAACTTCTACATCAGCACTTGCTACTTCACCTTGCACTTTTATGTTATGGAAATGGCTTCTTTCCTTAAATCTCATGAACCAACCTCTGTTAGCTTCAGACTTTTCTTCTGCAGCTACCTCACCTCTCAACCCTCATAGAATTGAAGACTGTTAGGGCCTTGCTCTGGATTAGACTTTAGCTTAAGGGAATGTTGTGGCTGGTTTGATCTTCTATCCTGACCACTACAACTTTCTCCATATCAGCAATAAAGCTCTTTTACTTTCTTATCAGTTATGTGTTCACTGGAGTATCACTTTTAATTTCCTTCAAAAACTTTTCCTTTGCACTCACAGCTTGCCTGTTTAGTGCAAGAGGCTAGATTTTAGGCTATCTTGGATTTTTGCCATACTTTCCTCACTAGGCTTAATAATTTCTGGCTTCTGGTTTTAAATGAGAGGTGTGCAATTCTTCTTTTCACTTGAACACTTAGAGGCCACTGTAGTGTTATTATCTGGTCTAGTTTCAATGTTGTTGTGTCTTAAAGAATAGGGAAGCCTGAGGAGAGGGAGAGAGTTGGGGGATAGCTGGTCAGTGGAGCTGTCAGAACACACAACATTTATCAATTAATTGTGCCATATTATTCAGGTGCAGTTCATGGTGCCCCAAAGCAATTAACAGTAACATCAAAGATCACTGATCACAGATCACCATAACAAAAAAAAAATAATGAAAAAGCCTGAAATATTGTGAAAATTACCAAACTGTGACACGGAGATCCAAAGTGAACAAATGCTGTTGGAGAAATGCCTTGCCAATTGACTTGCTCCATGCAGGGTTGCCACAGACCTTCAACTTACAGAAAATGCAGTATCTGTGAAGCACCATAAAAAAAAGTGCGATAAAGAAGGTATGCTTGTATTGTTATGGATTGAATTGTATCTCCCCAAAAGATAGGTTAAAGTCCTAATCCAAGGTTCCTGAAACTGTGACCTTATTTGGAAATAAGGTCTTTATAGAGATCATGAAATTAAAATTAGTTCATTAAGATGGGCCCTAATCTTACATGACTGGTGTTCTTTTTTTTTTTTTTTTAATTTTATTTTATTTTTTCAGTGTTCCAAGATTCATTGTTTATGCACCACACCCAGTGCTCCATGCAATATGTGCCCTCCTTATTTGTGTCTTATAAAAAGGGGGTGTTTGGATGCAAAAGCAGGCATGCAAAGAAGGAAGAACATATGAAGACACATAAGGCAAAGTTAGCCATGTCACTGGAGTGAGACACCTATAAGCAAGGATTGTTGGCAACCACCAGAAACTAGGAGAGGCAGCAAGGATCTTCGCCTAGAGTTCAGGGAAAGTATGGCCCTACTAACAGGATTTTAGATTTCTAGTGTTTATAACTGCGAGGCAGTGTATTTCTCTTGTTTCAAGCTACTTTGTTTTGGCAGCCCTAGGAAATTTATACAGTTACTTTACAGTTGTTGTCTTTAATAACTGTTTGGGTAGAGGGGTGGATTTCTGGAGCTTCCTAACCTGTCATCTTCTATGACATCCTTATTCATTATTTTTTTTTCTCTCTCTCTGCTTACTCTAATGTAAGCTGTATGAAGGCAGGGAATTTTGTCTCTTACATGAACTGCTATGTGGACATGGTATTAATAGACAAGTAGGTCATTTAGGAATAATTATTGAATACTTTGAGACACAAAGGAACATAGACAAGGTAATATGATCCCACCCTGGTGGAGAAGTGAGGTGTGTGTTAAATGTGACAATGGAAGTGAGTTCTGTGTGTAATGTAATATAAAACATCAGCCACTTTGGGAAAGTCAGGAATGGTTCCAGACGACATATGCCCATTGTTATGTGAAGTTGCACTTTGTCTCCTCCTCCAAAGAGCCAAAACTTCAAGTTTGAAACTGCCTCTGTGACAACATTTGGGTTCATTATGAGAAAACAGAGACCAAGATTGAAACATTCCATGAGAACTGCTCAGGGGTTCCTGGGAAAGGAGTTTCTGTTTCTGCATCAGATAGATTTCCCAGGATGTTTTCTCTTCCAGTTAAGTTTTGGGGCTACCAAAAATGCAATGCTCTTTATGACCCAACAAATAGTAAGGGCTCTTTCGTAGACCTCACAGGGCTACTCTGGATAACTGTATGTGGGGCTGGCAGAGCAACCTGTGCAGTAGCAGTGTGTGCAATAGGTACATAGGTCGGCAGGTTGGCTGCAGCCTACTGGTCAGTCTCTGCTGGGGTTGATGAGGCCCCCCTCAACACATCCTCCCTCTGGGGACCCTATAGGGCAGCAGTATTTCCTAGGGCATACTCTCATCATGACTGAACCTGAAGATCCAGGAAGGCTTGCAGTAACATGAAATGCTTCTTTCTAGTACACCTGCCTTTCATTGGTCCAAGCAGGTCACTGGCCAAGCCCAGTGTCAGTGGGGTGGGGGAGTGGATATTTTTGCCCCACTCGGGGCCACTGCAGAGGCATGCATGTGAAGTCCTATTGCAGGGATAAAGAACTAGGGAGTGATCCAATCTTCCTAGATAAACAATGAGGCATTACTTTTTATGATATCAAGTGACCTGCTCTCCAGCAGAGCATGGTTCTGCTGCCCCCTGATTCTCTATAGCAAATGAAATCACATGTCTCATATCGTCACATTGGTTTCAGCTTTCTGCTTGTGACTTTGGGAAATCCTTTCTGAACAGGTTACCACTGGAGTCCCCCTCCTCCTGCTCTTTAGAGATGTTCACACAAAGCAACTTCCCTGAGGCAGCAGATTCAAGGGTCCCTCCTTAACATCTTGTGGGCTGCCCTGAGGTGCCTAGCAATGGCAATATGGACCAACACACCCCCCAAGCCAGCTGAAAGCAGGCCTCACAGCTACATCCTCCCTCTGGCCACATTTGCCTACATCAGCAACATGAGTCACAAGGGGAGATGCTTTTGGAACATAAATTTCTTACAGAAATGTTGCAACTGCTACATGTTTCTTTGATAACAATAATGTAAAATTCATCTCTATCAGAAAGGTACACTGGACGCTAGCATGACTTACTAGAAAATACTACATTCCAGTTATTGAATAGATGCCTGTTATCATATGAACATCAGCAGGGTCAGGAAGACTGCACAGAGGGCAGTGGTGAGAAGTGGTTTAGCACAGGTTTACCATTCTGCAGTTTGGAATCAGAGAACTGTGTTCGGGTTCCAGTTTGGTCACTTCTAAAGATATGTGTCTCTCCATGCCTTGATTTCCTCATCTATTGATTGAAGGAATAACAAATACACCTAAGGGATGTTTGAGGATTAAATAAAATGATAAGTGCATGGAGTTAGTATAGGACTTGGTCCACTGCAGGGCTAAGAAGCGCTGGTTAGATGGTTATGGTTATGGTCTCAGCCACTGTAGAATATTCTACAGGACTTTACCCCACCTAAGATCTACAACTGTAGTCAGAGCAGTTGAGGCAAAAAAGGACCATTTAATTGGTCATATGGCTGGAAACAAAAACATACCAGCGGGCTCAAATTCTAGGTTTTGTGGATTCTGAAGTTTACTTTGGCTTCCTGTTGAACATCCTATGCTTCTTACAGTTTGCTGAAAAGGTGCTTTGGATCTTGCAAATCAGTCACAGTATGGGAAGCTCCACTGGGTTTCCATGGGTGTGATTTTAGTGTTCTTTTCCTCTACAGATTCCTGTGCTCTTGAACCTCAGCCAAGACCCTGAAGTCAGCCTGCCTGCACCACCACTCATGTATGCCCTGGCCCTTGGTGCCTGCCTGGGAGGTAAGGGGGTGCTGATGCATGCAAGGAAGGGGCCACTGACACTGTAGTGACCCCAAAGTGGTAGTTTATACATGCCTAATTGAAGGTAAATTAAGGAGAATTTGGATGATTTCCTGAGTAGAAACTCACCTTCAGCTTTGACTGAAGCAATTAAGAAGTGAAGCCTGTGACTTCCCACTCTCTGCAGAACTTCCCCTGACATTCTAAGACTGCAGCCTGAGGACGATCATTACTGGCATATCAAAGTGAATGTGCTCCCACACTGCACCCACACAAATGTACATTATGTTTAGAAACAGATTTTGAATCAGAAGCCATCCTCAGTTGCAGTTTCTTATTCCCTCCGCAAGGGGTTGGGAAGTGGTGAATGGGCAAGCAAAGAACTAGAGACTCTAACCTAAGAGTAAGAAGAAAGAGTAAAGATTTTTCTTTTTTGGAGAAGGGTATTGTCCTTTAGAGAATTTGAGAAGTGAATTAGTGAAAGTGTCAGGAGAGACTAACCTCTGGTGAGCAAATAGAAGGGCTTTGATAATCTTTTGAGGGAGCTATGTTAGAGTTAGAGTCCTTCTCATATTTAGGAGGCCTAATCACCTTTGGGAACACAAGAGGATTTTGGAGAATCTTAGATAAACATACCAGATATATTTAAGCTTTTATTCTTAAATCCAGAGATGCTTAGATAATCCAGCTTGCTTTGTTCTTTGATCCCTATTAAATCAATAACTTTCTGTTTAGTTTATCTCTTTGTTTATAAAGGGGGATTAATGTTATTCAGTGAATTTGCTATGATTTCTGGAGGCAACTAATTCACCTCATTCAGCATTTGAGACCTCAAGTTCTTATGAGACCACAGACCTGTTAAAATGGCCCCCATTTAAGCATTAGTCCCTGGAAAAGTAGTTACTGTGTTCATAGCTACATTTAACATCAGTGATAGAAACAGAATCCAGGGGCATGTGGAAATGTGTTCTTTGTGTGGAACTTTGTTTATTAAACCTCACTGAGCATCTGCTATAACCTGACATTGTGATTTTGAATGGGGAGATAGTCACCTAAGCTAAGGTTACACCTTAAACAGATATGTCCTCTTGTGACAGAATGCAGAGAGTGCTTAGGGAGCACAGAGACAGACTAGAGGGAAAGTCAGAGAAAGTCCTCCAAAAAGGAAACTTTTGAGATTGGTCTCAAAGGATGAGAAGCCTGTTGGGCTAGTGCTGATTCCCCAGGTTACAGACTGTATGATTCCATTTATATGATATTGAAGCGATACAATTGTAGAAATGCAGACTAGAGTAGTAGTTAGTGGGGCTTAAGTACAGGGCAAGGTGGAAGGAAGTTTGTTTTGCAGTAAAGGGCAATAGGAGGGATCATTTTGGTGATGAAAATGTTCTTTATATTGTCTTTGAGGGAAACTGGTAAATGGTACATGGGATCTCTTCATATTATTCCTTACAACTTCATGTGAATGTATAGTTACCTCAAAATAAAACTTCAGTTATAATAATAGAAAAAGGAAAAGCCAGAGGGAAGAATGTTCATGCTGATTAAATCCATAATTCCTAAATAATTACTGAAATAAAGTAAATATAGATAGATAGGCTCAATGAAAAATAAAGTCAAGGAAATATTCCAGAATCTAGAGGCAAAAGTCAAAGAATAAATTATAGAAGAAAAATAATATACATAAAAGTTCAATATGGGAAATCCAATATTTGACTCTAAGAAAAAATCTTAGGAAGGACAGAATGAAATGAAGGAAGGAATTTATCCAAAAAAAATAATAGAAGCAAATATTCCAGAATAGAAGCAGAACACGAGTGGATACATACCTAATCTTTCTGAAATTTTAGAACTCTCTGGAGGCTTAGAAACTTGCCCAATTGTCATACAATAGTAAATCTCAAAACTAGGCATCTAGCAGTTCAGCTCCAGAGTTTGTTTTCCTAAGCTCTCTTTCTGTTGAAAACAGGTAATTAGAAATACCAGGTTCAGCAAAAAAGGTACAAAAATATTAGTGTTCAAATTTGAAGCCAATTAAAATGAGACATGATCTTAAGCAAATGATAGAACATAAGAAATGAGACTTGATTGGACCCTTGTCCTGATGGATGTCTTGGCCCTCCAGGGGTGGCATTTACATAGTCTTGGATGGTGTGAATGTTGCTGACTGGTTTTCTCAGTTGGAACAAAGCCTATTTCCAACCGAGAAAGTCTTAGCTACTTGTAAAACATACTATCGTTAATTTCTTTGACAATCAAGCTTTTCTATTTTATTTGGAGGTCTTCAGAATCCAAATTTAGCATTCTTTCCACTATACCTGCTGATAAACTCTATTTCCAACATGTGCAGGACCGGCTGTCTGGCTAACCCAACACCGCTCCCAATCTCTTCTCTTTTGTGTCCCTCTACTATAATAGTAGATAGTATAGTATAATAGGTAGCTGGTCTAAACTGTTTGTCTCATTTTGCTGACCAATAAGAGATGAGGGAAACCTGTTTGGGAGCCTCCTGACATAGATTTTGGCCTTCTGATAAGAATGTATTGGTACCAGTTCTTTTCAATGCTTCCTACCTTAGATGTGACCATGAAACCATCTGTGATGGGAGAGAGAGGCCAAGAGAATTGTGAAGACCCATCTCTGAATTACTTATAAGACATCGACCTGATGCTTGGCAGCCTTCTGCCCCCAGGCTTTTTGTTACATGGGAGGAGATTATTTTCCTTTGTGTGTAAAGCAGTGTTATCCAGGTTTTCTGTTACCTGTAGTTGAAATCAGCCATCCAAAAGAATGAAATCTTGCCATTTGCAACAATGTGGTTGGAACTAGAGGGTATTATACTAAGCTAAATCAGTCAGTCAGAGAAAGACAAATACCATATGATTTCACTCATATGTGGAATTTAAGAAACAAAACAGATGAGCATAGCGGAAGGGAAGGAAAAATAAAACAAGATGAAAATAGAGAGGGAGGCAAAACACTAGAGATGTTGAACTCTAGGAAACAAACTGTTGGTTTGGAAGTGAGTGGGGAGATGGGATAATTGGATAATGGACATTAAGAAGGGCATTTGATGTAATGAGCACTGAGTTTTTATATGCAACTGATGAATCACTAAATTCTACCCCCAAAACTAATAATAATACTAGGGAATATGTTACCTAATTTGAACTTAAATAAAGAATAAAAAAATAAATAAACTGATCAGTGAAACTTAATAAGTTAATGTACCACCTCCCAGGTTATGAGGCGTTCGGGAGGCCAAATGACTTCATGCAAAGACGTGACTGAAAGGCAAGTCTGGAGAAGGAGGTCAGGCTGTGAGGACATATCCCAGGATAGAATAGGCTTTTGGGGAATAGCAGTTGTGCCATCTGTGCTATATTCCTGAAAAGGTGGCTAGGAGTCAGATGTACAAAAGCTGAGCAACTGCCTTACATGAGAGCAGTCAGCCCAGCCCTTGCTCATTTCTCTGCCTCGTCTTCTCTCTAAGGAAATAGTTTGAGCAATGGGGCTCCTCACTTGACCCCTCTCTCCCCACCCAGCCCTCCTCATAATGCCCAAGTTGTCATGCAGCCAGGAGACCAAGCTACTACCCCTTCCCTTGGATCCTTAAAAAGCTCCCCATTCCATTCCCTGAATCCATATGTGCTCTGGAACAAATTTACCTACTGAGAGAAAATGATGAAACTGTCCAGACTACCCTCAAGTTTACATACAGTGAAAAATACCCAGATGAAGCCCCTCTTTATGAAATTTTCTCCCAGGAAAATCTAGAAGATAGTGATGTCTCAGATATTTTAAAACTATTAGCATTACAGGCAGAAGAAAACCTTGGTATGGTGATGATCTTTACTTTAGTGACAGGTGTACAAGAAAAATTAAATGAAATAGTAGATCAAATAAAAACTAGAAGAGAAGAAGAAAAGAAACAAAAAGAAAAAGAGGCAGAGGAAGCTGAAAAGCAATTATTTCATGGCACTCCTGTTACAATTGAGAATTTCTTGAGCTGGAAGGCCAAGTTTGATGCAGAACTCTTGGAAATTAAGAAGAAATGAATGAAAGAAGAGGAACAAGCAGGAAAAAATAAACTAAGTGGGAAACAGCTCTTTGAAACAGATCATAATCTTGACACATCTGATATCCAGTTTTTAGAAGATGCTGGAAACAATGTGGAGGTAGATGAATCTCTGTTTCAAGAAATGGATGACTTGGAGCTAGAGGATGATGAGGATGATCCAGACTATAATCCTGCTGACCCAGAGAGTGATTTGACTGACTAATGGACTGTCTCCAGCTGCAGAGAGGTGTGACTTCCACAGTATCTGTGGCTGTGCTGAGGTGTTGATTTTTCTTTCTTTTTTTCTAAGAAAAAATAATTTTCGGGAGAATATTCTTCTGATAGCTTTCATCATTGAACTTAATAAACTGACCTTAAAGTTTCAAAAAAAAAAAAACAAAAAAAAACATGGCAACATGAGATAGGAAATGGAAAGGGCCTTTCATTTTCTGGCAAGTGGTCTACTGAGGAATTCATACGACCTGTATAGTGTGACAAGATACTATTGATCCAGGCAATGCCATTTTAACTGGAAAGAAGGGGCTATTTTTTTCAATCATTAATCCCTAACAGGAGAGAAGTAAAATGTTGCTTTTTAGTTTAGGGCTCACACAAGTTTCTGAACGTGACCCTGGGCCACGTATTAAGCTCTCCATGTCAAGTCGTGGAGTAGCATTGTTTAGGGGCGGCAGGGCAGACACCACGCAGACACTGAGGTGTCTGCAAAGGAGGCTGATGGGGCAGGATCATTTGAGGATCATGGGCTTTGGCAGACTTTGGGAAACAATTGCAGGGCATGATGGCTCACCAAGGTGTGGAACCTCATTGGCGGGTCTCCTCACCCAGAGCAGGAGCCAGCTGGTTGGCAGGGTCAAGAGGTGGATATGTTGGTATGACAGCACCAAGAGGAGGCTGTCTGGAGTCATCATTGCTGTGGAATTTGTACATCACCACCTGCTCAAGACCTTCAGATGCTCTGCATGACTGTCTACAGAAGAGCCTTGGGCCTATATCATGCAGATTGAATCTTTTCTCTGATCCTCCTCTGGAGTCAAAACAGTTGGTTCTAGTCCTGGGTTCATCGCTTCCCAGCCCTGACATTTCAATGTGTTGCCTTTCTGTGCCTTAGTTTCTTCTTGGAGACACTGGGGACCTCAGGGGTCATGGTGAAGATGAGATGTCAAGTCTTTAGAATGCCTCTGACCCTGAGGAGACACTAAGCAGACATCTTGTTTGCCCTTCTCAAATCCTTCCACAGAACTCACCTCACACTCAGACCGACATATGCCCCCATGTCTTGTTGAAGCTGGTTGTTTCTTCTCATTCTCTTGGTGTCTCCTAAATCTCTACTACCTGGCCATGGCCTCGTGACCCCAGCCCTCTGAGCATTTCTCTTGGCCTCTTTGGCCTCGAGCCTGGTATGCTCTCCTATCTCTCTAAGAATAGATTCCCCATGAGGCCCCAGAGGATATGAGCTGACCTGTCCACAGAGGACAGCCTGCTGGGGTGGAAAGGAGAGCTGCCTATGGTCGGAAAGTTAGCAAGAAGCTCATGTAAATCAGGGAGGGCGGTAGAGACAGATGTCAGAATTGAAATGAAAATATAGTTCTAGTGGGTGTCTGAGACAAGAAGTCTCAGAATGGTCCTGGAATCCTGAAATCACCTGCATGAGCTTTCTAGTTCTAAGAGTGGGTCCCCATCCTTTGTTGGCTGTCAGCTGGGCTGCTTTTAGCTCCTAAAGGCCTCTCTGGTTCTGGCACTTGGACCTAAATCTCAGAGTTAGCAACACTGTGTGGAATTCAGCTCATGGTGGGAATACCTCTACTCCCCTTTGGGTTCTCTCCTAGGATCCTTCTGACCCTCTGGGATCTCTCTGACTCTCCCCACTCCATTTCTTCTATCACCCCCACCCCCCACTGGGTTGTCTCTGACCCTCCTGGGATCTCTTTGACTCTCTCCTTGAGGCTTCTCTTTTGCTTCTAGCTGGAGAAAGTTTTCTTCTTTTAAGGGTTCATATGATTTAATGGGTCCACCCAGATAATCCAGGGTAATCTCCCTCTCTCAGGGTCTATAATCTGAATTACTTCTGCAAAGTCCCCTTTGCCTTACAGGGTAACATGATGACATAACCACAGGTTCTAAGGATTAAGGCATAGACTTCTTTGCCATGGGTGTTGGGAGCACTGATCTGCCTCCCACATCATCTGGAGCAGGCTAGTATCACCTGTAGCTTGGCGTGTCCCCTGACCAGACTCCCTGCTTCCTCTGTGACCACCCTAAAGTCTGTCCTTCACATAGAAGCCTGGTGTCAGCCTGTCATGACCTTCTCTCCCCTGGGTCATGGGAAAATCCTCCACTGCCCTTTCTGATTCTCTGGGTAGGGTAGAAGTGCACTGAGAAACAGTGGGACTGTCACAAAAATGGGACATCAGAAACAGAGTGACCACAAGCAGAATGGGCCAACCTCAGGGAGGCATTGCCATCACAAGGTTTGGGATTAGTGGCTGCAGGGTGCTGGGGAGACCCTGGAAGATTTTACTAAGTTCTTAAGATCCAAAGTCTTATAATTTTGATTCCTCAACTATATTTCACCCTTCAAACAAGCATATAAATGGATGCAGCATGCTATTTCAAAGGTTTTCACTGAAAAACCCAGTTTAAGTCTTCTATGGATGAAAGGCAGAGAGAATAAGATGAGATTTGAGCTTGCTTTCATGAGCCTTTGCACAGGCAGTCCAGGCTGCATGCCTGACAGGAGGTTGTGTTGCCTGCCATGTGTTTCAAGGAGAAGGTAAGGACCATGAAGAAGGAGCGGAGCAGGAGAATGTGTTAAGCAGAATGTCATCTACACTGATACCTCCTCTGCAAGGGCCTCTCCTAGGAAATAGGCCAAGGCTGTGTGCCTCCTTTAGAAGAGAAATCCAGAAGTCCACGTTGCTCTGAGATTATTTATCTGTACTTCTCTCCATGCTCAGTGCTCCAGAAGACTCGGAGATAATATGATGCTGGGCTCTCAGGAAAGGCAGCACTTAGGGTCTCAGCTTATGCAGCCAGGACTTCACCCTTGGTCCTCCTCCTCCTGCTCTGTTATTTATGTTGTCCAGTTTCAGAGAGTCTTCCCCCTTGTGCCAACGCACAGTCCAGATTTGTGTCTCACAGTTCACCAGTCCTTAGGAAACAGAGAGTCTTTTCCTTAGTGGTTTATGCACACATGTCAGAACTGAGTAAAACTGGCTGAGCCTGGGTCATGTGCCTATTCCTGAACCCTGACCTCTGTGGTTGGGGGTTAGAAGATGCTGATCGGTTTCATCAAGCAAATTCACCATTCCCTGAATTAGTCACCGTGTTGGGGGCTAGCCTTGGGCCACATCCCTTACCATGAGGCCTCACTAGTATTTATGCATGTGCAAGTTATGATTCCCCACAGATCATGTACACTGTTAAAAAGGCTCTCACAGAGAGGCATTTTATTATCCTCTTTGTTTGCATCCATCTTTCCATCCACAGACAGTGTTTTCTGGTGAGTATCCAGGCCTGGAGTCCTAAGAAAGGTGGTTCTTATCTGAGATCCCAATTCCACTGCTCTGAAAATACCTGTTCTCTCCTACGGTCGTTGGTATAGCTTACATTTTCCTCTAAAAGATAGATGCCACCACGTGCCACAGTGATTTGCCTATTGTCCTTAACATTTCCTCTTTTCTATCACACAGAGCAGTCATAGTCTTATCTGTAAATGAATTACAGAATTTACAAGCAGTGAACATATTTTCTGGTTGTCAGTGTTTTGTTTTCTGCAGATATTTGCAAAGCAATCACTTTGATAGTACCTGTAGAGTAATCATCAAATCAAAAGCCTGTGAGATGATTGCATATTACAGAACAAAAAAGAACAGAAGCCTACCACCAAGATAAACTGAGATTTTATTTTACTTTTAAAATTTTGATTCCAGGCAATGGAACACTGATTGGAGCATCAGCAAATGTTGTTTGTGCAGGAATTGCAGAGCAGCATGGATATGGATTCTCTTTCATGGAATTTTTCAGGTACTTTAAAACTGATTTTAAATTTCTGTTTGTTTAATCCCTAAACTCACTGAATTAAAAAAAAGAAAAGCAAAGCAAACTGTTAAGCACTAGGATAAGCATGTTTTTAGCAATTAGACATTAGTGTAGGTGAGCTTAGCTAAAAAAAAAACATTAAAAATTTATTGCTAGGATTAGCTTCATAACACAGAGCATGATTCAGATATTCTGAATAATTCAGATTGAGTCTAGGGGCCACGAAATGGTTGTAGGCTTGCTGGGTGTTTTATGTTGTTCTCTTGAAAATTCTGACAGTGATTTGTGCATTGACTATCTATGACTGGGGTGCTTAATGAGAGCCTGAAGACCCCCTACCAGACTGCCCAATGAAAAAGCCTGCACTTGAAATGACCCAGGAATATTGCAGATAGGGAAGAGGCATTCATGTGTGGGCATCTATCAGGAGGGCAGTACAGAGATGAGGCCCAGCATGGGGAAGAGCTGCCAGTGCTTGCTCCTGCAAAGGAGAATCTGCTCCAAAGGAGCACGGCCCTTGCTGAGGTCCTGATTCCCAGCATGACTGTTTTCATGTTGCCCCATTGTGCTTTGGAAGCAGATGAGTGGGCAAAATGAACATTGGTGGCGCCCATTAAATGGTGCTGCTAAAATGAACTGACATTCACTTGGTGTTCGACAAGATTTCTGTTAAAGTTATTGGACTGTAAACTCACAGCTCATGTATGCACAGCAATGATTCTCAGAACAAGCCCTGCTTAAGATTGGAACAGCAGCTCTGCCTGAGAGGCGGAGTGACCTACAGCCTATGGAGGCTGTGACCTTGGGCTTCTGCTGGGCACTACTTGGCTGGGCTGAGCTTGGGGAGAAAACCCCAGCTGTCATACCCAGGTAAGAATCGACATCAGCCTCTACATATAACACTGAATTTTGGAAGACTTATTATACTGACCATTTCTGTTGTTCATGAGTGGCTAATAATTCTTGACAATTTTGATGGGACACTAACATTTATTAATTGATACTCCTGGAAGACTTGGGCATGGGATGGAGGGACAAGACTGGACAGTGAGCCAAGGGGACACTGAATGTATATCTCTCAGCAGGACTCTGACACATTGCTTCCCCCACAGCTAAGAGACATGATCTGAAACTTAGCAATTGACCACTTCTTCCTGTGTAGACGTCATCAACCTCTGCTAAGCATAAAAGGCATAATCCTATTACTTAAACAAGAGTTTTCTTAATGAGAACAACTTTTACTATAGCACATACATCAGTGGCCTTAGCAGTGTAACTCACCTCATCATCTCATCTTTGCTTTAATCAGTGATGTTTCATTGCTGGAGCACAGCTAAGAAACAGCGTTCAGAGGCAAGTACCCTAAGAGGGGCAGCAACAGGAGATATAGACTTGCACCCCCAAATTCCAGAGCTTTCTCATTTAGACTGGATTCCCAATTTCTGCAGACCTGGAAGGCTGTCATTCTGGTCTCCTCTTCTTTGGTCACCCAAGCATATGACATACTAGCCCTCTACCTGCTGACACCCCTAGCTAGACTCAACAGTAGGGACTCTCATGGCTATTTAACAACACTGATTGGTCTCACAAGTAGGCTTGAAAGGCCTGATAGTAATTTCATAAAAGATTAGAAGGTTTTTAAGGCAACAATACATGCTGGTCTGATATTTTCTCAGTGTAACTTTGACATAATAATCAGGAATATGGAAAGAACTCGGATGTCCATCAACAGGTGAATAGATAAAAAAGAGGTGGTGTGTATATACAATGGAATATTAGGCAGTCATCCGAAAGAATGAAATCTTGCCATTTGCAACAATGTGGATGGAACTAGAGGGTATTATGCTAAATGAAATAAGTCAGTCAGAGAAAAACACCGTATGAATTCACTCATGTGGAATTTAACAAACAAAACAGATGAACATAGGGGAAGGGAAGGAAAAATAAAATAACATGGAAATAGAGAGGGAGGCAAACCATAAGAGACTATTAACTATAGCAAACAAACTGAGAGTTGCTGGAGGAGACATAGGTGGGGGGGTGGGGTAATTAGGTGATGGGCATTAAGGAGGGCATTTGATGTAATGAGCACTGGATGTTACATGCAACTGAGGAATCACTAAATTTTATCCCTGAAGCTAATAATAATAATAATAATAATAATAATAATAATAATAATAATAAAAAATCAGGACTTCTGCCTGACTGAAAGAGTTTGTGTGCAACCACTCAGATTATGCACAGGGCTCAGGGTTCAGCTCCAGTGGGTAATGTATTGTGCACACTGAAGGTAGGTCTTGTATTTCTATTCTGTATAAGTGCTTTGTGTGCAGAGTTACAGTGGTGAAAGCTAGGATAATATTCAGTAAGCTGGGGGCCTCAAACAGACTGGGGCAAGACTGCCAGTTATCTCTTCCAAAATCTCTTTAGCTAGTAGCCTTAAGAATTGCATCCACCTTCGTAGATGAAGGAAAAATGTCTCTCTGATTAGTAATGTTCAAGAGCCATATCTTATTTCTGTCTGGTTCCACCTCTGATCATTCTTCCTGTTAGGTCCTTGCTATTCAGAAATCAGAGCAGTTTGGACATTAAATGGTCATCAAGGGGTACCCGTGTGGCTCAGTCGGTTAACGGTCCTGAGATTGAGTCCCAGGTCAGGCTCTCTGCTCAGTGGGGAGTCTGCTTCTCCCTCTCATGCTGCTCCTCCTGCTTGTCCTTGCTCTCTCTCTCTGTCAAATAAATAAAATCTTTAAAAAAGATGGTCATCTAAATGTTCAGCCCTTATTTGCATAAAATTCTTAGTTTGCAGTTGCAAATGCACTGAATTGACTTTAATATACCCCATTTCAAAATTTCTTTCACAAAAGATGGCTTCCTGTGATACACAGTACAAAATGTTGACTTCCCATTTTATTTTTTAAAAATTAAAAGAATACTATTTTTCTGACTATATAAATATATATTCAAAGGGATATGTAAAATTAAAAGAATAAAATATAAAAGTAACTCATAATTTTGCTACCCAGAAATAACCACTGATCAAAATTTGGTGTGTTTTCTTACATTTTTCCTTCCTCTCATGATACACATATACTGGTTAACAAAAATTTTAATCTCATTGTGTCTTACCTTTCATTTTTCATAATATATTGTGAACATTCTACCAGGCCACTAGTTATTCTTTCAAAATAGAATATATTTATACCAACATGTAGATATATCACTATTTTACCTTTGTTGGGCATGCAGGTTGCTTCCTATTCTTTGTTATCAATTCTGTTTTGAATATTTTCACAGATAGAATTTATTTCATTCTAGCTCATCAATGATAAATTTCCTGACACACAATTGTGGATTAAGTGAATTTTTTAAATCAAGTTTTTCATTTTAATTCCATTACAGTTAACATAGAGCGTTATTAGTTTCAGGTATACAATGTAGTGACTTAACAATTCTATACATACCTCAGTGCTCATCATGGTAAATGTACTCTTTAATCCCAAATACCTATTTCACTTCACATCCCCCCACTCACCTCCCATCCGGTAACCATCAGTTTATTCTCTAGTTTCTTGGTTTGTCTTTTTTCCCTATGTTAATTTGTTTTGTTTCTTAAATTCCACATATGAGTGAAATCATATAGTATTTGTCTTTCTCTGACTGACTTATTTCATTAAGCATTATACTCCCTGGATCCATTCATATCATTGCAAATAATAAGACGTCATTCTTTTTTATGGTTGAATAATATTTCATTGTATCTATTTATCTATCTATCTATCTATCTATCATCTACCTATCATCATCTTTATACACACCACATCTTCTTTATCCGTCCACCTATTAATGGACACTTATGCCACTTCCATATGTGACTGTTATAAATAATGCTGCAGTAAACATAGGGGTGCATATATCCTTTTGAATTATTTTTCTTATATTCTTTAGGTAAATATTCAGTAGTATGATTACTGTATCATATGGTTGTTCTATTTTTAATTTTTTGAGGACCATATTGTCCATACTGTCATCCATTCTGTCCATATTGTCTCTATACTGTCTTCCACAGAGGCTGCACCACTTTGTGTTCTCACCAACAGAACACAAGATTTCCTTTTTCTCTACATCCTCAATGCTTGTTTTTGTGTTTTTTTTTCTTGTCTTTTTTATTTAATAACTTAATTTAAAAAATTCATTCTGACAAGTATGAGGTGATATCTCATTGTGATTTGCATTTCCTTGATGATGAATGATGTTGAGCATCTTTTCATGTGTCTGTTGGCTATCTATATGTCTTCTTTGGAAAAATGTCTATTCGTGTCTTCTGCCCATTTTTAATTGGATTGTTTGTTTTTTGCAAGTTGAGTTTTATAAGTTCTTTTTATATTTTGGATACTAATACTTTATTGGATATGTCATTTGCCATTCAGTATGTTGTCTTTTAGTTTTGTTGATTGTTTCCTTTGCTGTGTTGAAACTTTTAATTTTGATGTAGTCCCAATAGCTTGTTTTTGCTTTTGCTTTCCTTGCCTTAGGAGACATATGTACACAAAAGTTGTTACTGCTGATGTCAGAGAAATTACTGCCTTTGCTTTCTTCTAGGATTTTTATGGTTTCAGTTCTTACATTTAGGACTTTAACACATTTCGAGTTTATTTTTGTGATGGTGTAAGAAAAGTGGTTCAGTTTCATTCTTTTGCATGTAGATGTTCAATTTTCCCAACACCAGTTGTTGAAGAGACTTATCTTCCCCATTGCATATTCTTGCCTCCTTCATTGAAGATTAATTGACCATATAATCTAAGGTTTGTTTCTGGGCTGTTCCATTGAGTGCGATACTATTTTTGTTACTACAACTTTGTAATATAACTCGAAATTTGGAATTGTGATACCTCCAGCTTTTTTTTTTTTTTTTTTTTTTTTTTTTTTTGAGAATGCTTTGGCTATTCAGTCTTTTGTGGTTCCATATAAATTTTAGGATTTTTTTGTTTTAGCTCTGTGAAAAATGATAGTAGTATTTTGATAAAGATTGCATTAAATCTGAAGATTGCTTTGGGTAGTAAGGACATTTTAACAATCCATGTTTCTCTAATCCATGAGCATGGAATGTCTGTCTTTCCAATTCTTTGTATCCTCTTCAGTTTCTTTGATCAGTGTTTTACAGTTTTCAGAGTACATGTCTTTCACCTCCTTGGTTAAGTTTA
Source organism: Potos flavus (assembly GCA_028534135.1). Lineage (NCBI taxonomy): Eukaryota > Metazoa > Chordata > Mammalia > Carnivora > Procyonidae > Potos > Potos flavus. Next base: position 22,606,613 of record CM052896.1, on the reverse strand, counting down.
TTCATAGATATTTTTATTTTTTGGTGCAATTATACATGGGATCATTTTCTTAATTTCTCTTTCTGGGGCCTTACGATTAGTGTATACAAATGCAAGAGATTTCTGTACATTAATTTCATATCTGTGACTTCACTGAATTCATTTATCAGTTCTAGTAGGTTTTTGGTAAAGTGTTTTTACAGTTTTCTATTTATAAGAGTATTGTGTCATTTGCAAATAGTGAAAGTTTTACTTCTTCCTTACCAATTTGGATGCCTGCCTGATTGCTGTGGCTAGGACTTCCAGTACTATGCTGAATAAAAGTGGTAAGAGTGGACATCCTTGTCTTGTTCCTGACCTTAGGAGGAAAGCTCTCAGTTTTTCCCTATTGAGAATGATGTTCACTGGGTTTTTTTCATGTATGGCCTTTATAATGTTGAGGTAGTTTTCCTTTGAACCTACATTTTTGAAGGCTCTTATCATGAATAGATTTTTTTACTTTGTCAAATGTTTTTTTCTGTGTCTATCGAAATGATCATATTTTTTTTATTCTTTCTCTTACTGATGAGACCACATTGTGATGTAGCACATTGATTTGTGACTATTGAACCACCCTTGTAACTCAGGGATAAATCCTACTTGATCATGGTGAATGATTTTTTTATAATGTATTGTTAGATTCCATTTGCTAGTATGTTGTTGAGGATTTTTGCAAGTATGTTCATCAGGGATATTGGCCTATAGTTCTCTTTCTCTCTAGTGTCTTCATCTGGTTTTGGTATCAAAGTAATGCTGGCCTCATAGAATGAATTTGGAAGTTTGCCATCCTCTTCTATTTTTTTTAATAGTTTACAAAGTATAGGTATTAACTCTCCTTTGCAGTCTATACTTTCAATGCCATACCAATCAAAATACCAGCAGCATTTTTCAAAGTGCTGGAACAAACAATCCTAAAATTTTTATGTAACCAGAAAAGACCCCAAATTGCCAAGGAAATGTTGAAAAAGCAAAGCAAAGCTGGGACATCACGTTGACTGATTTCAAGCTTTATTATAAAGATGTGATCACCAAGACGATATGGTATTGGCACAAAAACAGACACATAGACCAGTGGAACAGAGTAGAGAGCCCAGATATGGTCCCTCACCTCTATGGTCAAATAATCTTTGACAAAGCAGGAAAAAATATCCAGTAGAAAAAAGACAGTCTCTTCAATAAATGGCGCTGTGGAAATTGGACAGCTTTTTATAGAAGAACAAAACTTGACCCTTCTCTTACACTATACAAAAAGATAAACTCAAAATGGATGAAAGACCTCAATGTGAGACACGAATCCATCAAAATCCTAGAGGAGAACATAGGCAGTAACCTCTTCGACATCAGCCACAGCAACTTCTTTTAAGACATGTCTCCAAAAGCAAAGGAAACAAAAGCGAAAATGAACTTTTGGGACTTCATCAAGATATAAAGCTTCTACACAGCAAAGGAAACAGTCAACAAAACAAAGAGGCAACCCACGGAATGGGAGAAGATATTCACATATGACTCTACAGACAAAGAGATGATATCCAAGATCTATAAAGATCTCCTCAAACTCAACACACAAAAAACAGATAATCACGTCAAAAAATGGGTAGAAGACATGAACAGACACTTCTCCAATGAAGACATACAAATGGCTCTCCTTTAAATGTTTGGTAGAATTCACCTGTGAAGCTATCTGGCCTTGAAGGTTTTTTCTTGGGAGTTTTTGATTACTGACTCAATTTCATTGCTGGTAATCAGTCTGTTCAAATTTTCTACTCTCGGTTGGTTTTGGGAAGTCATATGTTTCAAGGAATTTATCCATTTCTTCTAGGTTGTTTAATTTGTTTGTATATATTTTTTCATAGTATTCTCTAATAATTCTCTGTATTTTGGTGGTGTCTATTATTTTCCCTCTTTTATTTCTGATTTTGTTTATTTGAGTCTCCTCTCTCTCACTTTTTTTTTTGTAATGGATTTGGCTAAAGTCTTATCAGTTTTGTTAGTGTTTCCTACAATCAGCTCCTGGTTTCATTGGTCTGTTCTATTTTATTTTTAGTTTCTATTTCATTTATTTCTGCTCTAATCTTTATTGCTTCCTCTTTCTACTGTTTTGGGGTTTTGTTTGTTGTTCTTTTTCTAGCTCCTTTAGATGTAAGGTTAGTTTGTTTGAAAATATTCTTGCTTCTTGAGGTAAGCCTATGTGGTGATAAACTTCCAACATGGAACTCTCTTAGAATCTCCCTGCTTTTGCTGCATCCCAAAGATTTGGACTGTTGTGTTTTCATTTTCATTCGTCTGCATGTATTTTATAATTTCCTCTTTGATTTCTTTTTTGACACACTTATTGATTAGTAGCATGTTATTTAACCTCCATGTATATGTGCTCTTTCCACATTTTTTCTTATAGTTGATTTCTAGTTTCATAGCATTGTGTTCAGAAAAGATGCATTGCATGATTTTGATCTTTTTGAATTTGTTGAGACTTGTTTTGTGGCCTAATATGTGATATATATTCTGGAGAATGTTCAATGTGCTCTTGAAAAGAATATGTATTCTGCTGTTTTAGGTTGGAATGTTCTGAGTATATCTGTTAAATCATTCTGGCCCAATGTGTCATTTAAAGCCACTGTTTCCTTGTTGATTTTCCATGTGGACGGTCTATCTGTTGATGTAAGTGAGGTGTTACAGTCCCTTACTTTTATTGTATTACTATCAATTACTTCCTTTATGTTTTTTTTTTAACTGCTTTGTGTATTTGGGTGTTCCTATTTTGGGTGTATAAATATTTACAATTGTTGTATCTTTTTGTTGGATTATCCCCTTTATTATTATGTAGTGTCCTTTTTTTATTAGGTTATTTTAGTCACTGTACAGTACTTCATTTGTTTTTGATGTAGTGTTCCATGATTCATTATTTGCATATAACACTCAGTGCTTCTTGCAATACATGCCCTCAATACCAACCACCGTGCTAACCCATCCCCCAACCCCTTCCCCTCTGAAACGTTCAGTTTGTTTCCCAGAGTCCATAGTCTAGTAGAGAATGACAATTACCATATGGTTTCACTCATATATGGAACATAAGCATTAGTATGGAGGACAATAGGAGAAGGAAGGGAAAAGTGAGGTGGGGGAAATCAGAGGGGGAGATGAACCATGTGTCCTTCTTTATCTGTTGTTACAGTCTTTGTTTTAAAGTCTATTTTGTCTGATATAAGTATTGCTACTCTGGCTTTTCTTTTGTTTTCCATTTCATGATAAATGTTTCTCCACCCTCTCACTTTCAATCTGCAGCTGTCTTTAGGTCTAAAATGAGTCTCTTATAGGCAACATATAGATGGGTCTTGCTTTTTTATTTTTTCCATCACCCTATGTCTTTGGAGTATTTAGTCCATTTACATTCAGAGTAATTATTGAAAGATATGTATTTATTGCCATTTTGTTACTTGCTTTATGGTAGTTTTTGTAGTTCTTTGTTCCTCCTCTTGTCCTCTTCTCTCACAATAAGCTGGCTTTCTTTAGTGATATACTTGCGTACTTGCATATCTATTGCTGGTATTTGATTTGTGGTTGCCATTAGGTTTGTATATGGCAGTTTTCTGCATTACAGAAAGTCTGAATTAAGTTGATGGTCACTTAAGTTTGAACCCATTCTTTGAATTCCTCATCCTGGCACATTTTAGGTATATGGTATCATATTTTGTTAGTCCTTTCACTGATCTGTCTTCCGTTTCAACCCCTTTCCCCTGGACTGATTTTATTACTTAATTTATTTTTTACTCCTTTGTTTGCTTTTCTTCTTTCTTCAATGTCCCTTATAAATTTTCATTTGATTGTATTTTTCTGGGACACTTTATAATTTAATCTTCATTTCTGACATGAATTGGTTTTTGCTTTGATTTATCATTTTATTTCTTCATGTTTTTGCCTATTTCTGTTCTTAACATTTGGGTTTCTGATTTAAGATCTTCTTTTGTTGCTGTTTTTTCCTCCAGATTTCCATGTGCTTATTTAATATATATAATTCAGTATAGATTGTATTCAAAGTTTTTTTTTTTTTTTCCTAGTTCATGTTTAGCCTTTTGGAGAAATCTTTATCAATTTCAGTATTTAGATTCTCATGTTCTGTTGTTTTCTTATGAAAGCCTCGTATAGGTGAAATCTTCTTTCACCCATGCACTTTCATGGATGAGTTTGGCCATTGCATTCAGTTTGAAGATTTCTGCTTCAAGGGGACCCTCTGTGATCAGTGCCATGGACTACAGTTTTTTAAAGGATGATTTTATTGTATTTATATTTTTGAAGGTGAAGGGATGTCTATTAATTTTTGTCATTTTGTTTTTTTATCTCATAAGATTATTTCCTGGTCTTCCTGCCTTTCCCCTTCCCCTCCCAAACTCTAGTGAGCACTCCTGCTTTCCTTTCTGCTGTCTTCTCTTCTAACAAGGGTGAGTGCTAAGGCTGTCACCTGTTATCCTGTGCATGTTTGCATCCTTTTGCCATGGTCTCTTCTCTGATTGAGTGGGATTATTCTTCAATATTTTAACACTTAGGTTGTACTTTCTTTCTATGGCTGTTGCTATCCACTCAGCCCTAGGAATTATATTGCTTCTTTTCTTTTTTCATGAAGTTTTCTGATTATTCCAGCAATTTGTAAAGACCTGGGGCAGTGGCTTGAGAGCCAGCTCTGCTGGGAATTGGTATTCATTTCTTTGCTGACAAGTAATATAAATTTTATGGTGCTCTCCGTCTTCTAGTTACATTGAAGGCATAGTGTCTATGTAGTTTTTTACTTCTTATTGATCTGTAGAGTTTATTGTGAGCTGTGTGGAGAGATCTGGATTTTGGTGGCTGTTGTCACCTTGGCCACCAGAAGTCCCCTGCCTTCTTTCTGAAGATAGTGGTATCACTCATTTCTCCCTTGTTTGGGATGACTACAGGGGTACAATAGAATCTTATCTTGTTCTCTTTGGAGGGGATTATCTTCTGAATGATGATTATACTCATATTGGATTCTCTCACTGAGCAGGAACATAATCTCCATGGGACACCCTTCCATGGGATGACCCTCCATGGAGCATCCCTTCATAGAGCACACTTCCATAGGATATTCCTCCATGAAACACTACCAGGCAATACACATGGATCAACTAAAAGTTGTTTCATCAATTAATGATGCAGGTTTTTATGATTTCTTTAAATTTAGAGACACAATAAGATGAATTTTATTGTGGAAATCAGCCTCCGCATACTTTTTTCATTTTCTGTTTTGTTTCCTTTTGATGTTTATAGGAACACAGCTAACTATTGTGAGGCTTTTTAAATAAATGAACAAGTTGGGGGAAAAATGAACAAGTTGGTAAGTTAAATGAAAGAGAAAAAATATCCAGAAAATAAACTATTTAGAAATTATTATTCTAAAAGCAACATTTGAAAATATCATAGCTTTGTTTAGTGTGATTCAGAAGGATCACAAACATTGATTAATATTAAATTAAGATAAAGTTTTTTAGCCACTATATTTTATAAAGTGCTCATTCTAAATCTTTTTTGAGGTATATACAGGTAGACATTTATATTTCCTCAAAGGTCAAAACTGATGCTAACATAATATTATATTTTTAGATTAATATCTGTATTAATTATAATGCTGTAAACTCACTGAAGCAGAAGTTAACTAATTTCTTTCCTTGTGAGAGTTAAAATAATGAACATCATATCAATATTTTTCTGAATGTAAATTGCAAGTTAGTCTCATCCATACATTAAGTTTGCTAAGAAAAAAAGGATCATTTTCATGTAGCTTCCTCATCGTTAGAGCAGAAGTGGTCAGGCTTCTCTGAGCATGTAGATCCTTTTTGTGTCTAAAGGAATACTTAAAGCCCCCCACTCCTCACTCTTCTACCCTTAGACAAACATAAGGAATATCCTCTGTTGATTTTGCCCTGAAACATAGAATCTTCAGCCTTAGAGTGAAACTAGTTGAGTAGATTAGCATGTTCTTTTACACTTCTATGCGGTGGTCCTGAGTATGGCTATTATAAGGGGGCAGGAGTTGGGCCGGTTGAGAGCATTGGGCTGTTTGAGACTTTTGAATATAAAAGAGTTCCAAGTAGCTCAAGAAAGCCACACGAGCCCAAGATATCCAGCCAGAGGATGCCATGAGAGGTGGTGCAAAAAAGGCTCTACTAAGCATTTACTGATTTTGCTTTCCATTTTTATGGAAACAATGGTCCTGTTTTGATTTGGAGTAACCACTAATGCACTTCCCAGGAAGACATGCCCAGAATGGTGGAAGGGATACAAAGCAACTAAGGAACAATCGAAGGATGGCATACAACTCAACTGTTGAGTTGTTGGGAGAAAGGAAATTCCATGCACTAGATGAGGGTAATATGGAAAGCCCAAAGATGTTGTATGCCATTACTAGAAGCCTGAGTCTGGGCTCTGAGCCTAGAGGAGCCAGATCCAGGGCAAGGATCTTGATAACATCATCTATCCCTGTCATTATGGCTGCATAACAAGTTACCCAAAATACAGTGGCTTCAAGCAACAGCAACAATTATTTTGTCCTTTAACTGTACCATCTTTGTAGGACTTGAAGGAGACAGCTTGTTTCTGCTCCACAGAATCATCAGGGGGTACTCAAAGGCTGGAGACTGGAATCATGTGAAGCTTGCTTCCTTACATGTCTGATGATTGGGCTATGGAGATCCAGACACTTAAGGGCTGAAATAACTGAGGTGTCCTAGGCTTCAATCTGTAATTCTATGGCACAGGCCCTCCCATTTTTGGAGAAAGGATCCTCCTAATGGAGGAGTAGTCATTTCATATGGTAAGAGGAACATATAGGATAGATCATATTGGTGCAGCCAAATTTGGAAAATACAAGGTGCCATGTCATTTTATCAAACCCAGACTTGTAGCTCATAATATCTCATAACTCACCTTTTGCTTTAGCCATTCCGTGTTAGATTTTCTGTTACTTGTAACTATAAGAGTTCTGTTAGAGAGATCCACAAAATGTCACCAGTTTACGATCATTTTCAAGAACTCATACTAGTGTAGTTGTCGTAATTGGGTGAGTGATTTGATCACAAATTTTTCTTGTCAAGTCATGTAGGAGTAGAGTACTGTGAAGTACTTTGTATCTACTGTGGCTACACTCCTGACCCTAGCCAGGAGCCACTGGTTACTATGGAAGACAGGTAGAGAAGTTGATTCAGTAAAATTCTGCCACCACCAGTGAATGATTTTTTTGTCCTCACACCAACCAGTTCTCCAACTCTCTGACACCAGTTGGGTATCCTATAATTCAGTTCAATTTTAACTATCTGGAATTAGCACAGACTCACATGTTGAGAGCTCAGTCCACAGGGCTGCCCCCACTTCAGATACCAGTTGCAAGTATCAGGTCCCCAGGTGCCCATACTTCTACAAAGTTGGGAGGTTTCTATAATCTCCAGCTTTGGGTTCAGTAATTTTCTATAACAGCCAACAGAACTCAGGAAAGCACTTTAATTACATTTGCCATTTTCTTTTTTAAAATTATATTTTATTTTTCAGTTTTCCTAGATACAGTACAAGGTACAGTGTTCATGTACCACACGCAGTCCTCCATGCAATATGTGCCCTCCTTAATACCCACCACCAGGCTCACCCAACCCCCAACCCCCATCCCCTCCAAAACCCTTAGTTTCTTTCTCAGAGTGTACAGTCTCTCATGTTTCATCTCCCCCTCCAATTTCCCCAATTCGCCCTTCCTTTCCTTCTCCCAATGTCCTCTGTGTTTTTCCTTATGCTCCACACGTAAGTGAAACCATACGATAATTGACTCTCTCTGCTTGACTTATTTCACTCAGCATAATCTCTCCCAGTCCATGTTGATACAAAAGTTGGGTATTTCATCTTTTCTGATGGAGGCCTAATATTCCACTGTATATATGGACCATATCTTCTTTATCCATTTGTCTGTTGAAGGGCATCTTGGCTCTTTCTTGGCGATTGTGGCCATTGCTGCTATGAACATTGGGGTACATATGGCCCTTCTTTTTACTACATCTGTATCTTTGGGGTAAATACCCAGTAGTGCAATGGCAGGGCCATAGGGTAGCTCTATTTTTAATTTCTTGAGGATTCTCCACACTGTTTTCCAAAGTGGCTGCTCTAACTTGCATTCCCACCAACAGTGGAAGAGGGTTCCCCTTTCTCCACATCCTCTCCAACATTTGTTGTTTACTGTCTTGTTGATTCTAGCCATTCTAACTTGTGTAAGGTGGTATCTCGATGTGATTTTGATTTGAATCTCCCTGATGGCTAATGATGATGAACATTTTTTCACGTGTTTGTTAGCCATTTCTATGTATTCTTTGGAGAAGTGTCTATTCATATCTTCTGCCCATTTTTTTGATGTGATTATCTGTTTTTTGAGCGTTGAGTTTGAGGAGTTCTTTATAGATCTTAGATCAGACCTTTGTCTGTAGTGTCATTTGCAAATATCTTCTCCCATTCCATGGGTTGCTTGCTTGTTTGTTGACTGTTTCCTTTGCTGTGCAGAAGCTTTTTATCTTGATGAAGTCCCAAAAGTTCATTTTCGCTTCTGTTTCCTTTGCCTTTGGAGATATGTCTTGAAAGAAGTTGCTGTGGCCAATGTCAAAGAAGTTACTGCCTACGTTCTCCTCTAGGATTTTGATAGATTCTTGCCTCATGTTGAGGTCTTTTATCCATTTCGAGTTTATCTTTGTGTATGGTGTAAGAGAATGGTCGAGTTTCATTCTTCTATAAATAGCTGTCCAATTTTCCCAGGAGCATTTATTGAAGAGACTGTCCTTCTTCCACTGGATATTTTTTCCTGCTTTGTCAAAGATTATTTGATCATAGAGTTGTGGGTCTATATCTGGGCACTCGACTCTGTTCCACTGGTCTATGTGTCTGTTTTTGTGCCAGTACCATGATGTCTTGGTGATCAGAGCTTTGTAGTAAAGCTTGAAATCAGGCAACATGATGATCCCAGCTTTGCTTTTCTTTTTCAACATTTCCTTAGCAATTCGGGGTCTTTTCTGGTTCCATAAAAATTTTAGGATTGTTTGTTCCACTTTGAAAAATGCCGGTGAAATTTTAATCAGGATGGCATTGAAAGTATAGATTGCTCTGGGCACTATAGACATTTTAATACTGTTTATTCTTCTGATCCGTGTGTCTTCTTCAGTTTCTTTCATAAGTGTTGTGTAGTTCCTCGAGTACTGATCCTTTACTTCTTTAGTTAGGTTTATTCCCTGGTATCTTATGGTTCTTGGTGCTATAGTAAATGGAATCAATTGTCTAATTTCCCTTTCCGTATTTTCATTGTTAGTGTATAGGAAAGCAACTGATTTCTGTGCATTGATTTTGTATCCTGCCACATTACTGAATTGCTGTATGAGTTCTAGTAGTTTGGGGATGGAGTCTTTTGGGTTTTCTATATAAAGTATCATGTCACCTGTGAAGGGAGAGAGTTTGACTTCTTTGCCAATTTGAATACCTTTTATTTCCTTTTCTTGTCCGATTACTGTTGCTAGGACTTATACTACTATGTTGAACAACAGTGGCAAGAGTAGGCATCCTTGTCCTGTTCCTGAACTCAAAAGGAAGGCTGTCAGCTTTTCCTCATTGAGAATGATATGCACTGTGGGCATTAGATAGATAGATTTTATGAGATTGAGGAATGTTCCCTCTATCCCTATACATTGAAGAGTTTTAATCAGAAATGGATGCTGTTTTTTGTCAAATGCTTTTTCTGCTTCAATTGAGAGGACCATGTGGTTCTTCTCTCTTCTCTTCTTGATTTGTTCTATCACATTGATTGATTTGCGAATGTTGAACCACCCTTGCATCCCAGGGATAAATCCCACCTGGTCATGATGAATAATCTTTTTAACATGCTGTTGGATCCTATAGCTAGGATCTTGTTGAGAATCTTGACATCCATATTCATCAAGGATATTGGTCTGAAAGTCTCCTTTTGGATGGAGTCTTTGCCTGGTTTGGGGATCAGGGTAATGCTGGCTTCATAGAAAGATTCTGGAAGTTTTCCTTTTGTTTCTATTCTTTGAAACAGTTTCAGGAGAATAGGTATTATTTCTTCTTTGAATGTTCGGTACAATTCCCCAGGGTATCCGTCAGGTCCTGGACTTTGCCGTGTTCCATAGGTTTTGGACCCATGTGTCTTCATTCTCATTGGTTTCCATGAATTGTTTAATTTCTTCTTTGATTTCTTGGTTGATCCAATCATTCTTGAGCAGGTTGGTCTTTAGCCTCCAAGTGTTTGAATTCCTTCCAAACTTTTTCTTGTGGTTGAGCTCCAGTTTCAAAGCATTGTGGTCTGAGAATATGCGGGGAATCATCTCAATCTTTTGGTATCGGTTGAGTCCTGATTTGTGACCCAGTGGTCTATTCTGGAGAAAGTTCCATGTGTGCTCGAGAAGAAGGAGTATTCTGTTGTTTTAGGGTGGAATGTTCTGTATATATCTATGAGGTCCATTTGGTCCAGTGTGTCATTCAAAGCTCTTGTTTCTTTATTGATTTTCTGTTTTGATGATCTGTCTGTTACTGAGAATGGCATGTTAAGATCTCCTACAATTAATGTATTCATATCAATATGACTACTTTGATTAACAGTTGACTTATGTAGTTGGCTTTCCTGTATTGGTGGCATAAATATTTAAAATTATTAGATCTTCTTGGAGGATAGACCCTTTAAGAATGATGTAGTGTCCTTCTGTATCTCTGACTACAGTCTTTAGCTTAAAATCTAATTTGTCTGATATGAGAATCACTAACCCAGCTTTCTTTTGAGGCCCATTGGCATGAAAGATGGTTCTCCATCCCTTCACTTTCAGTCTGGATGTATCTTTAGGTTCCATATGTGTCTCCTGTAGACAGCATATGGACAGGTCCTGTCGTTTTATCCAGTCTGCAACCCTGTGCTGTTTTATGGGAGCATTTATGCCGTTCACATTGATGGTGATTATTGAAAGATAAGTTTTTATTGACATCATGTTGCCCGTGAAGTCTTTGTTTTTATAGATTGTGTCTGTAAGTTTCTGTTCTATGTCACTCTTGGGTTCTTTCTTCTTTTATAGACCCCCCTTAATATCTCTTGTAGTGCTGGCTTGGTGGTCACATACTCTTTTAAATCTTGCTGTTCTTGGAAGCTCTTTATCTCTCCATCCATTTTGAATGTCAGCCTTGCTGGATAAAGTATTCTTGGCTGCATGTTCTTCTCATTTAGTGCCCTGAATGTGTCTTGGCAGTCCTTTTTTGTCTTGCCAGGTTTCTGTGGACAGGTCTGCTGTTATTCTGATGGGCCTTCCTCTGTACATAAGGAATCTCTTCCCCCTAGCTGCCCTCAGGACCTCTTGTCTAAAATTGTAATTTGCAAATTTTACAGTTGTGTGTCTATATGATTTTCTAGACTCGTTGATCCTGGTGGTTGTCCTTTCTGCCTCTAGGACACGAACACTTGTTCCATTCCCCAGATCGAGGAAACTTTCATTCAGAATTTGTTCAGCTATATCTTCTAGTCTTCTGTCTTTGTCCACCCCCTCTGGGATTCCAATAATTCTGATATTGGAAGGTTTCATGGCATCATTTATTTCCCTATTTCTTTTCTCATGGCTTCTAAGCAGTTTGTTCCAGCCCTCCTCCTGATTTTTCTTCTCTATCACCTTGTCCTCTAGATCACTAATTCTATCCTCTGCCTCAGTTACCCTAGCTGTTAGACTATTTAGATTAGATTGGATCTCATTGATAGCATTTTTAACATCATCCATATTGGCTCTCAGTTTCACCCTTAGAGATTCTATGTTGTCACTAATGTTTTTCTCCAACCTGTCATTGCCCGGATAATTGTTACCCTGAATTCCCTTTCCGACATACTGTTTTTGTCCATATCAAATAGTTCTGAGGGAGAGGGCGCAGTCTCTGGGTTTTTCCTCTGTTGGGTGTTCCTCCTCATAGGCATTCTGATGAGAAGTGATTGAGGGATGTATACCTGAATATATCAACCGTGATCCAGGCAAGGTGCAGAAACTGGAAAGTTTCAGAACAATCAGAATTCACCACCAAAAAGGAAAAAAAAGAAAAAAGAGAGAGAAAAATTGAAAAAAAGAGACATCCCATCCAAAATGAACCCCAAAAGTAAGATTTATAAGGTATATAAACACACACGAACAAACAAAAAGGCCAACAAAAGTAAATGACAAGAAAAAGAAAAGAATCCAGCCAAGATGGATCCCAAGAATAAGATTTATATAATACCAGAACAAAAACACAGAAATACACAGAAATACAAAATACACAGAAATACAAAAATACACAGAAACACTGAGAGAAGAATAAGATGGGAAGGTGGTTATAAATCCTCGATGTGGGTGAGGAAAGTTATTTTGGATCTTCCTGGGTGTATGGTTGTATAAGCCTCCAGTTGTAATGTTAAATAGTTTTTAAAAATTAAAAGATCAAGAATCGTGAGAAGGAATTAAAAAAAAAAATTATCTATGAAATATACAGATTTCAGGGCAATACCAGGGGCTTAACATATTGTTTTGCCCTGATGTTGGGGTTTTACAGTTTTATGGGGACCCTGTGGTTATTATCCTTTTGGTTTTGGCTTGTCTTCTAGGGGAGGGGCCTGCCGCATTGTTTTCCAGTCAATCTTGCTTGGGTTGAGTCTCTCTGCTGGCTATCAAGGGACTGGGCTCTGTGGAAACCAGTTTTTGAGGCTTTTGCTCCCTGGAGGTTTTTGTTCTTTTGAGTCTTTTTTCAGCTTTTTGGAGTGTAGGAGCAAAGAATCTGCACCCAGACCTCCATCTTATAGAGAAGCCTCAGTCTGCTTGCCTCTGAGTGGTCCAGAACACACAGACTCCCCCTCTGCAAACTCTGATGCACACCACAGCCTCCCACGGGTGATGGGCACTCCCAGCCGCTGTCCCAGTGGTCACCCTAGGCACCCGCTGGTCTCTGCACCCCCGTGCCACTAAAATCGTGGGTGCTGCCATTGCCGGGACTGCTCTCTGGGCTCCAGGCCCATGCTGGGTGCACTCAGACCCCGCGGGTCACACAGGCCACAGAGGGATTCCGAATGGGATCATACTATGTTCTCTCAGATATGGGCTGAGAGTGCTCAGACCCCACAGTGGGACTTGGCTGACCAAGGTCCCAAAGAGATCGCTGGCTGGTGACCACATCAAACTGTCTTAGGGGCTTGAGAGAGTGCACCCAGCCTGAGTGATGATGCAAGCAGCAGAAAGCCGCAGGCTCATGGATCACGAACTGGACCCCCACCAATATCTCTCTGACATGAGTGGTCGCCCATGGTGGTGTCCTTCCTGGGGACGTGGGCTTAGGACCATGCCCATGACCACCTGATTCCTCTAGTTGCCCCCTAAGATCTTTTGTGCTTTTTGAGTGTTTTTAACCAGACTCCAAGTTAATGCTGGTCCCCAATCACAGGGCACTTTTGCATTGGGGTATTAATTTCCTTGGGTCACTTCTGGTGGCTCCCTCCCCCTTCTGTTTATCCTCTGATATCAGTGCGAGCATTCCCATACCACTTTACCTCTCCACTGCTGTCTTCTGCCCCCATAGAGATCCAGAGATGTATAATCTTACTTCTCAGGCTGGTTTCATGGGTGTTTGGAGTGTTCTGGTAGATATTTAGCTCACTTTGGGGGACCAGTTGAAACAGGGTCTCCTCTTTCTCTGACATCTTGCCCCTCCCTGCCATTTTATTTTAAAGGATACAAATGAACAGTCAGATGAAGAGGTACATAGGGCAAAGTATGGAAGAGTCCCCAGTACTGGTGCTTCTGTTCCTGTGGAGTGGAGGTATGCCATCCTCCTAGTGCATGGATGTATTTACCAACCCAGTAGTTCCCAGAACCCTGTTTTTTAGAGGGTCTTATGGGATTTTTATTATGTGGACGTAATTATGGCCATTGGTGATTAACTCAGTCTCCAGCCTCTCTTCCCTCCATGAAGATTGGGAAGTGGGGCTGAAATTTCTGAGTCTAATCATATCTTAGTTTTTCAGGTGACCAGCTCCCATCCTGAAGCTACCTAAAGGCCTACCAAGAGATCCCTCATTAGAACAAAGACCCTCCTATCACCTTTATCATTCATGAAATTCCATGGGATTTAGGAGCTGTGTGCCAGGAACTGGGGACAGAGATCAAATATCTTTCCAAATAGTCACCTCTAGGAAAAGGGCATGCTCTGTGTGATGGTGATCAACTGGATGTTCACAGAGGACAGTGCAGTGTTGTATAGACTGTTCACCAAAGCAGGAATGAGATGTTTGCTGAGAAAGCCATTCACTGCCAGTATTTCTTCATATGCTACAACTTTATTCTCTAAAATATAAAATTGAAAATGAGTTGTCTAATGGAAAATTTCCCTTTATCTTTGCATTGACCAAATTTCCTACAGCTGAAAAGAAATCAAATGGGACCACTTGTATCCTAAATGATTATATTTATGCAACTGGTTTTTAATATATTATTAATTGAAAGACAGAGAATTCTTATTTCCAACCATTTTGGAATTCAGAAATAATGTGCGAATTAAAATAATTCGAAATGACTAAAAGAAAAAAAACAAACATAAGAAACCTAAAAGGATGAAAAAGTAAACATCTTGGCAGAGTGGAATAAGGTGAGGTGGGGGTGGACTAGTTCCAATACAGCTTCTGTCATTTTCTAAAACAGTCTCCACAAACAAAATGCATATCTGGCAACTTCCTGGAAACAATGAGTGCAGTTCAGTGCTTATGGATGGCAGAAATGCTGTCCATTCCTCATGTATCCTTTCATGACAGACAGTATATTTATTGGCTAAATTTTTAAAAAAGATTTTATTGACCAAGAACCATAAGATACCTTGGAATAAACCTAACCAAAGAAATAAAGGATCTGTACTTGAGGAACTACAGAACACTCATGAAAGAAATTGAAAAAAGACACAAAAAGATGGAAAAGCATTCCATGCTCATGGATCGGAAGAATAAACATTGTTAAAATGTCTATACTGCCCAGAGCAATCTATGCTTTCAATGCCATCCCAATCAAAATTCCACCGGCATTTTTCAAAGGGCTGGAACAAACAATCCTAAAATTTGGATGGAACCAGAGAAGACCCTGAATTGCTAAGGAAATGTTGAAAAAGAAAAACAAAGCTGGGGGCATCACGTTATCTGATTTCAAGCTTTCCTACAAAGCTGTGATCACCAAGACAGCATGGTATTGGCACAAAAACAGGCACATAGACCAGGGGAACAGAGTAGAGAGCCCAGATGTGGACTCACAGCTCTGTGGTCAAATAATCTTTGACAAAGCAGGAAAAAATATCCAGTGGAAAAAAGACAGTCTTTTCAATAAATGGTACTGGGAAAATTGGACAGCTATGTATAGAACTCGACCATTCTCTTACAGCATACACAAAAATAAACTCGAGATGGATAAAAGACCTCAACATGAGGCAAGAATCTTGTCAAAATCCTAGAGGAGAACATAGGCAGTAACCTCTTGGACATCGACCAGAGCAACTTCTTTCAAGATATGTCTCCAAAGGCAAAGGAAAAAAAAGCGAAAATGAACTTTTGGGACTTCATCAAGATAAAAAGCTTCTGCACAGCAAAGGAAATGGTCAACAAAACAAAGAGGCAACCCATGGAATGGGAGAAGATATTTGCAAATGACACTAGACAAAGGTCTGATATCTAAGATCTATCAAGAACACCTCAAACTCAACACTCAAAAAACAAATAATCACATCAAAAAATGGGCAGGAGACATGAACAGACACTTCAAAGAAGACATACAAATGGCTAACAGACACATGAAAAAATGTTCATCATCATTAGCCATCAGGGAGATTCAAAACAAAACCACACTGAGATACCACCTCACACCAGTTAGAATGGCCAAAATCAACAAGTGTTGGCGAGGATGTGGAGAAAGGGGAACCCTCTTCCACTTTTGGTGGAGATGCAAGTTGGTGCAGCCACTTTGGAAAACAGTGTGGAGATTCCTCAAAAAATTTAAAAAAGAGGTACCCTATTACCCTGCAATTGCACTACTGGGTATTTACCCCAAAGATACAGATGCAGTGAAAAGAAGGGCCATCTGTACTCCAGTGTTCATAGCTCCAATGGCCACAATCGCCAAACTGTGGCAAAAGCCAAGATGCCTTTCAACAGACGAATGGATAAAGAAGATATGGTCCATATATACAATGGAATATTATGCCTCCATCAGAAAGGATGAATACCCAACTTTTATATCAACATGGATGGGACTGGAGGAGATTATTCTGAGTCAAATAAGTCAAGCAGAGAAAGTCAATTATCATATGGTTTCACTTACTTGTGGAGCATAAGGAATAACATGGAGAATATTAAGGAAAGGAAAAGTTAATTGGGGGAAATCAGAGAGGGAGTCGAACCATGAGAGGCTGTGGACTCTGAGAAACAAACTGAGCGTTTTGGAAGGGAGGGCGTGGGGGGATGGGTGGGCCTGGTGGTTCGTATTAAGGAGGATAGGTATTGCATGGAGCACTGGGTTTGGTGCATAAACAATGAGTTTTGGAACACTGAAAAAATAAAATTAAAAAAAATAAAAAGATTTTATTGATTCATTTGAGCGAGAGGAGAAGCGAGTGCACAGGCAGGGGGAAAGGCAGAGGGAGAGGGAGAAGCAGACTCCCTACAGAGCTGGGTGCCCAATGGGGCCTCGATCCCAGGACCTGGAGATCAGACACTCAACCATCTGAGCTACCCCAGGTGCCCTTATTGGTTAAATTTTTGAAGTAAAGGGAGATTTGTCTAAACTTGTCCTCTTAGAATGTGCCATTTTGGAAGGTAATAAAATAAAAACTTTTAATTATGAATTTAGACATTTATATTAACATAGATTCACATTCTTTAATATAAAATGATGTGTTTATGGACAACTAAAGAATTTATCAGATATTTAATCAGGCCTTATTTCATGAATAGTCATTGTATAAATAACATTCATTTATATTCATCTGTTCAGTCAACACAGATTTGTAACTACCAAGAAGTAGTCTCAAGTGGTGCACAGGTAAACTGGACAGCTACGATCCTGGTAAGCTTTGAGTCTAGTCAGGTGAGGAGCAATACACACAGCCTGGCATAGATTACATGAACTATCCATAATGTAACCAAATGCTGCTATGCTAAAAATACTAATTTTCTGAGATAAGAAGTAGCCCCAAGAAGGCAAATTGTGTATCTTCTCTGAGGAAACCAAGCAACTACCATGACTCTGGTATAGGGAAAGTTCTTAAAGAGATTGCATACCTTGCCACATAGACTCAATGGAGAGAGAATGGATTTATTCCAGCTGTGGTGGGAGCACACAGAAGGACTTTAACAGGAAAGCAATGTGATGTGATTTTTATTTTGAAAAGACCACTTTTCATAGCAGTAAAGTGAACAGATTGGAGGAGTCAAGAGTAGCAACAGACTAGTCAGAGGCTGAAGCAGGGGTCAAGGTGTTTATCTTAGGAAGGGAAGGTGGGGAAAGGGAGCAGGTTTGAGGTACAGTTTGGAAATGGAATCAGCAGGGTTTAATGATGGTAGAAAGACATGCAACTGGGGCAATGAGGGGGGACTTGCAAAAACCTTAGGAGTGGGCATTTGACATCAGCCATGGATGCTGTGGGATAAGGAGAAGAAAGAATGCAGGATGCACTGCTAATCGGGACTCTTGGCTGTGGGTGACAGAAGCCTTCATCAAATTAGGCTGGGCAAGAGGGAGAATGGGACAGCAATCTACCAATTCTAGATGGGCAGTGTCTGGAGCTTCAGAGTCAATAGCAACCAGCTCTCCCCAACTTTCATCTCTGCTTCATTCAGTGTGGGGATTCATTCTATAGTTTCTTTTATATACTAGGGAATGGCTGTCTACAGCTCCAGGGGTGAACTGAAATAGGCTTCCTCTAACATCCTTTCCAAAATTCTTAGGGAAGGGCTCTAAATGGTCTAACTTAGGTTAGGTGCAACTCTTCAACCAAGGGCTGCGGCACCCATTCCCAGCTGTTTTCAGTGTGTATCTAGTGCTTGTTGCCAGTCACCGTGGCAATACATTCACCATGGGGGAGCAGATATGCCTCCCAAAGAGGGGAGTGGATGCTGTTTGGGGAGTCAAAACAGTGGGCATCTACCATGTGCATAGGAGGTGTGAAGGACAATGGGGAAGTCCCTATCTGTCCCTCAGCATCAGACTCCCTAGGCACTGACACTGCTGATTCTTCCCTGGAAGAATCTTAAAGAAACATGGCTCTTTATTGGGGTTTCCTGGCTTTACCAAAAGGGCAGACCCTTGCTTTGATCCAGCCTGCTTCCCTGAGCACCCTAAAGTGAACAAGCTTTCTTTTCCCATGGAGACACAATGCACCCTTTGATATAATAAGTTCCAATCTCTAGATGGATCCATCCATTGCCATTTTGGTGATCTGACTGACTGACCGTCCTAGAGCCAGTACCGAGAGAGAGAGAGAGAGAGAGAGAGAGAGAGAGAGAGAGAGAGAGAGGAACTTACTGGTTTTTTAAATAATTGTGCATTCCAAATCATTTACTTTTCAAAGAAACTTCTGTCATTTTACTTATATTAAAAATTGAGATTCTGACTAAAAATGACATTATACTAATAAAACATCCTTACTTTTGAAAGCTTGATTTATTTCTCTGTTTATTCAGCTCTTGTTTTAATAAAATATTTTATCTTACTTTAATAAGGTTTTGCTGTTTCTTCATGTTTTGGACTTTTTTGACTTTTTTCTGGATATTTTATTCTTTTGTTTAGCTGTTGTAAATTTGGTTCTTTTAATTTATGTCTTTTGTTTACTTTTATTCAGAGCTTCGAAAAAACTGATTGATGTCTTTTGTGTTTATCTTGAATTTGGCTGATACTTTTGATTCTCTGATTTTTTAAAAAATTAAGTTTTCTTGTATTTTCTTAGGAACATAGTCATATCATCTAGAAATATGATTTTCTTTTCTTCTTCAGAATTTATACTTTTAAAAAATATCCTTTTCATATTTTATTTATCAGAATCTCCAAAAACAGTGTGCCAAAAGAGCAGTTATTGCAAACATCCTTATTTTCCTGCTTTTAATGGAAATTGTGCATTTTACTGTTTAATTTGTTGCTGTTTTTTGCTAGTTTGCCAGTAGTTTTTAGTCATGTTATGGTTTTATTGTCAATTATCACTGCATTTTATTACACACTATTAGTGAATCTATTGATATATTATTTTTTTCTCTTTTAAGTCATTTATGTAATGAGTCATTTAGGTTTTCATATTAACATCAGATAATTCTTGTATTTCTGGAATAAGTCCTATTTAGTACATTCCCTTTGCTTCTGAATTTTTTTTTATCAGAATTGTTCAACGTATATTCATAAGTAAATTTGGTCACAGCTTTTCTTTTTGTACTATATTAGGTTTTTACAATTATCCTAGCTTCATCCAATGAATCAGGGAGCTTTCCATATTTAACTTTGAATAGTGGAATTGTAAGTCCATTTGGATCTGATGTCTTATATTTTGTTAGGAAATAACTTGAAACTCTTGAATAGTCCTTATATCTATGGTCATATCTCCCTTCTCTGCTGAAACACACACACCCACTCACCCCATAGAATCTTAAAATATTCTAAGACATTTTATGTATATATGCATTTGTGTGTGCATATGTATATATTAAATATGTATATATATACACACACATATATGTAATATATATGCATATATTCTTTTTATTTTTTTCCTTACTTAAACTTCTCAGAAGTTTGTATTTGAGATTTCAGAAGATAGATTTTTGGCCTTTTACTCTTTATATACTTTGTTTCTCTACTATATTATTTTCGGGTTTTTTTTTATCCTAATTGACCCCTCTTCTCTTTAAACAATATTTATTGTACTCTTTTGTTTTCTTATAATATTAAATATTTTATTTATTTTTCAGTTCTCTACAGGTAGAAAGTAATGAAAAGGTTTGTATATTTCACCTTATACACCTTTTCTGTGTCCCATGAAGTATATTAGATGTTTTTCATTTTACCACTTTCTATACTATTTTCCATTCATTTTGATTTTTTTTTAATTTAGGGGTTATTTAGGAGAATATTTCTTAATTTTATCTAAGTTATTTTAATCAATTTATTGCTGTTTTCTTTTTTTTATGTCACACAGTTAATACATTCAGATGGTTAAATAAATTAGAAAAAGTAGTACATTGAGAAATCTTATTCTCAGCCTATCACCATTTACTTCACTTTCTCCCCACCCATTATGTCTACTTACATTACTTTCTTATGTACTTTTTTCAGTCTACCTTTCTGCAGATACAGGAAACTAAATGTAAATCCTTATTTCATCCCACTTTCTTACACATAAGTTAGCACATTACATGTGCTGCTCTGCATTTTGCTTTATCCTCTTACTATTATATCCTAAGACCTCTCCATAGAGAATTTCCTCATTCTTTTTTGTATATTTGCTTTTAAGAGCTGTACAGTAATGCATGGTATATAGAACATAATTTATTTAAATAATTTTCTAGTAAGGAGTTAAGATGGTGGTGGAGTAGGGAACCCCTAAGCTTGTTTTGTCCCTCAAACACAGCTAGATAGTTATCAAATCATTCTGAACACCAAAGAAATCAATTGGAGGTCTGAGAGAAGAAAAACGGAAAGTCTACAAGTAGAAAAGTGACACCTTTTAGAAGGTAAGAGGTGTGCAGAGTTGACTAGGGGGAGATATAGCTGTGGATACCATGGCAGGGAGGGAGCCAGCTTACAGAGACTACTGCAAAGTATTATAAGCAGTGAGTGCAAAATTAAATTTTTTTTTTTACAAATCTGCTACCATGGGGGATGTGACTGGCTTAAAGGTGCTTAGGTGGCATGGTGGGGCAGAATCCTGGAAGTCACAGCATGGTCTGAGGATCCCCTGGGTCATAAGAAGAATGGGTGGCACCAATCTGCTGCACTCTTCCCGGGTATAGTAGCAGGGAAGCTGGCTGAGAGCACCAAGTCTCGGTGCCAGTTTTCATTTCTGTTTTGCCATAAACAGCAAACCATGTGACCACTTTCCTGGGACCTGTTGGCAAAAGGCAAAAACATGGGGGGACCCTCCCATGGAGAAAGAGCACAGGTCCATGCCATGTGAGTCACTAAAATTCGGAGTTTTGAAACAGTGGCATGCCTGAGGAAAAAAAGTTCTGACACAAGGTGAAAACAGGGTTCAAAGAGAAACTGGGGACAAAAGTGGGGTGATTGCTCTTCTGTGAGGGCTCACTAAAGAGTGGGGTGCAAACTTTCATCTCCGTGGCTAGAGAGTAGGGCCACCATATTCCTCCTGTCCATCAACACTGAAAGTCTTCAGGAAGCAAAATATCACCACCAAGTGGAGGCTGGAGCCGCTTACACCAAGCCTCACCCTCCTGCACCCTGGAGGCACATTTCCACTGAAACAAATAAGCCTGAGAATCAGCCCAGCAGGCACTTCTCCCAGGAAACCAGCGCAAAAAATTCACTTGCCTAAATATCTACTGATCATAAAATTATCAAAGCTTTAGCTATAGGGGAAATAGGATCTAGCTTTCTTTATTTTTATTCTTTATTTATTATTATTATTTTTCCATTTTTTCAATTTCCTTTTTAAATTTTTTAACTTTTTAAATTTTAATTTTTATATATACCGTATATATATTTTTAGTTTTTTATTTTCAGTTTTCTTTTTTAATTCTTTTTTACATTATTATTATTATATTAACATATAATTGTTATAATTGTTATAAAACATATAACATATATTGTTTCAGTGGTAGAGGTTTATGATTCATCAGTCTTACACAATTGACAGCACTTACCATAGCACATACCCTCCCCAATGTCCATCTCCCAGCCACCCCATCCCTCCCTCCCCCCTCCACTCCAACAACCCTCAGTTTGTTTCCTGAGATTAAGAGTCTCTTATGCTTTGTCTCCCTCTCTAGTTTCGTCTTGTTTCACTTTTCCCTTCCTACCCCTATGATCCTCTGTCTTCTTTCTCAAATTCCACATATCAGTGAGATCATATGATAATTGTCTTTCTCTGATTGGCTTATTTCACTCAGTATAATACCCTCTAGTTCCACCCATGTTGTAGCAAATGGCAAGCTTTCATTTTTTAATGGCTGCATAATATTCCATTATATATATATATCTATATCTCACATCTTCTTTATCCATTCATCTGTTGATGGACATCTAGGCTCTTTCCATAGCTTGACTATTGTGGATATTGCTGCTATAAACATTGGGGCACACGTGCGCTTCTGGATCACTACATTTTTATCTTTTTTTTTTTTTTTTTTTAAGATTTCATTTATTTGACAGAGAGAGACACAGCAAGAGAGGGTACACAAGCAGGGGGAGTGGGAGAGGGAGAAGCAGGCTTCCCGCCAAGCAGAGAGCCCGATGCAGGGCTTGATCCCAGGACCCTGGGATCATGACCTGAGCCAAAGGCAGACACTTAATGACTGAGCCACCCAGGCCCTCTTATATTTTTATCTTTGAGGTAAATACACAGTAGTGCAATTGCTGGATCATAGGGTAGCTCTATTTTCAACTTTTTGAGAAGCCTTCATACTGTTTTCCAGAGTGGCTGCACCAGCTTGCATTTCCACTAAGAGTGTGGGAGAGATCCTCTTTCTCAACATCCTTCCCAACATCTGTCGTTTCCTAACTTGTTAATTTTAACCATTCTGACGGGAGTGAGGTGGTATCTCACTGTGGTTTTGATTTGATTCTGAGTGATGTTAGCACTTTTTCATGTGTCTTTTGGCCATTTGGATGTCTTCTTTGCAGAAATGTCTGTTCGTGTCTTCTGCCCATTTCTTGATTGGATTATTTTTTCTTTGGGTGTTGAGTTTGAGTTCTGTATAGATTTTGGATACTAGCCATTTATCTGATATGTCATTTGGAAATATCTTCTCCCATTCTGTTGGTTGTTTTTTAATTTTGTTGTCTGCTTCCTTTGTTGTGCAAAAGCTTTTTATCTTGATGAGGTCCCAGTAGTTCATTTTTAGGCTTGCTTCCCTTGCCTTTGGCGATGTTTCTAGGAAGAAGTTGCTGTGACTGAGGTCGAAGAGGTTGCTGTCTGTGTTCTCCTCAAGGATTTTGGTGGATTCCTATCTCACATTGAGGTCTTTCATCCATTTTGAGTCTATTTTTGTGTGTGG
Organism: Potos flavus; assembly: GCA_028534135.1. Taxonomy (NCBI): domain Eukaryota; kingdom Metazoa; phylum Chordata; class Mammalia; order Carnivora; family Procyonidae; genus Potos; species Potos flavus. The sequence continues at coordinate 22,583,314 of CM052896.1, read as the reverse complement.
TGTAAGGAAATGGTCCAGTTCCATTCTTCTGGATGTGGCTGTCCAATTTTCCCAACACCATTTGTTGAAGAGACTGTCTTTTTTCCACTGGACAGTCTTTCCTGCTTCGTCGAAGATTAGTTGACCATAGAGTCGAGGGTCCATTTCTGGGCTCTCTATTCTTTTCCATTGGACTACGTGTCTGTTTTTGTGCCAGTACCATACTGTCTTGATGATTACAGCTTTGTAATAGAGCTTGAAATCCAGAGTTGTGATGCCACCAGCTTTGCTTTTCTTTTTCAGCATTCCTTTGGCTATTTAGGGTCTTTTCTGGTTCCATACAAATCTGAGGATTATTTGTTCCATTTCTTTGAAAAAAGTTGATGGTATTTTGATAGGGATTTCATTAGATGTGTAGATTACTCTAGATCGTATAGACATTTTCACAATATTTGTTCTTCCAATCCATGAGAATGGACGGTTTTTCCATTTCTTTGTGTCTTCCTCAATTTCTTTCATGAGTATTCAATATTTTTCTGAGTACAGATTCTTTGCCTCTTTGGGTAGATTTATTCCTAGGTATCTTATGGTTTTGGGTGCAATTGTAAATGGGATTCACTACTTAATTTCTATTTCTTCTGTCTTGTTGGTGTATAGAAATGCAACTGATTTCCATGCATTGATTTTATATCCTGACATTTTACTGAATTCCTGTATGAGTTCTAGCAGTTTGGGGGTGGATGGAGTCTACTGGGTTTTCCACGTAAAGTATCATATCATCTGCAGAGAGTGAGAGTTTGACTTCTTTGCTGATTCAGATGCCTTTTATTTCTTTTTATTGTCTGATTGCTGAGGCTAGGACTTCTAGTACTATGTTGAATAGCAGTGGTGATAGTGGACATCCCTGCCGTGTTCCTCACCTTAGGGGAAAAGCTATCATTGAGAATGATATTCACTGTGGGTTTTTCATAGATGGCTTTTATGATATTGAGGTATTACCCTCTATCCATACACTGTGAAGAGTTTTGATCAAGAAACAATGCTGTACTTTGTCAAATGCTTTTTCAGCATCTATTGAGAGATCATTTGGTTCTTGTTTTTTGTTTTATTAATGTATTGTATCACATTGATTGATTTGCGGATGTTGAACCAAACTTGCACCCCAGGAATAAATCCCAGTTGGTCGTGGTGAATAATCCTTTTAGTGTTCTATTGGATCCTATTTGCTAGTATTTTTGTGAAAATTTTTGCATCCATGTTCATCAGGGTTATTGGTCTGTAATTCTTTTTGAGGGGGTCTTTGTCTGGTTTTGGGATCGAGGTAATGCTTGCCTCATAAAATGAGTTCAGAAATTTTCCTTCCATTTCTATTTTTTAGAACAGTTTCAGGAGAAAAGATATTAATTCTTTTCTAACTGTTTTGTAGAATTCCCCTGGGAAGTCATTTGGCCCTGCACTCTTGTTTGTTGGGAAATTTTTGTTGACTGCTTTAATTTCCTTATTGGGTCTGTTCAGGTTTTCTGTTTCTTTCTGGTTCCGTTTTGGTAGTTTATATGTCTCTGGGAATGCATCCATTTCTTCCAGATTGTCTAATTTCCTGGCATATTGTTGCTCATAATATGTTCTTATAAGTGTTTGTATTTTTTTGGTGTTGGTTGTGATCTCTTCGCTTTCATTCATGAGTTTATTAATTTGGGTTCTTTATGTTTTCTTTTTGATAAGTCTGGCCAGGGGTTTATCAATCTTATTAATTGTTTCAAAGAACTAGCTCCTACTTTCATTGATCTGTTCTACTGGTCTTTTGGTTTCTATTTCATTGATTTCTGCTCTGATCTTCATTATTTCTCTTCTGTTGCTGGGGTTAGGCTTTTTTTTTGCTGTTCTTTCTCCAGCTCCTTTCCGTGAAGGGTTAGGTTGTGTATTTGAGACCTTTCTTGTTTCTTGCAAAAGGCTTGTATTGCTATATAATTTCCTCTTAGGCCTGCCTTTGCTGCATCCCAAAGATTTTGAACAGTTGTGTTTTCATTTTCATTTGTTTCCTTGAATTTTTAAAAATTCTTCTTTAATTTCCTGGTTGACCTATTCACTCTTTAGTAGGATGCTCTTTAGCTTCCATGTATTTGAGTTGTTTCCAACTTTCCTCTTGTGATTGAGTTTTAGTTTCAAAGCATTGTGGTCTGAAAATATGAAGGGAATAATCCCAATATTTTGGTACCCTTTGAGACCTTATTTGTGACCCAGGATATGATCTATTCTGGAAAATGTTCCATGTGTGCTAGAGAAGAATGCATATTCTGTTGCTTTGGGATGGAATGTTCTGAATATATCTGTGATGTCCATGATCCATTGTGTCATTTAAAGCCTTTATTTCCTTGTTGATCTTTTTCTTAGATGTTCTGTCCATTTCAGTCAGGGGGGTGTTAAAATCCCTTAATATTATTGTATTATTGTGTTTCTTTGATTTTCTTATCAATTGGCTTATATAATTTGTTATTAATTGGCTGCTACCATGTTAAGGGCAGAGATATTTAAAACTGTTAGATCTTCTTTTTGGATAGACACTTTAAGTATGATATAGTATCCTTCCTCATCTCTTATTATAGTCTTTGGTTTAAAATCTAATTTGTCTGATATAAGGATTGCTACCCCAGGTTTCTTTTGATGTCCATTAGCATGGTAAGTGGTTTTCTACCCCCTCACTTTAAATCTGGAAGTGTCTTTGGGTCTAAAATGAGTCTCTTGGAGACAGCATATTGATGGGTCTTTTTTTTTTTTTTTTTTATCCATTCTGATACACTGTGTCTTTTGATTGGGGGAATTTATCCTATTTACATTCAGGTTAACTATTAAAAGGTATGAATTTAGTGCCATTGTATTGCCTGTAAGGTGGCTGTTACTGTATATTGTCTCTGTTCCTTTGTGGTCTATGTTACTTTTAGGCTCTCTTTTTGCTTAGAAGACTCCATTCAATATTTTCCGTAGGGCTGGTTTGGTGTTTGCGAATTCTTTTAGTTTTTGTTTGTCCTGGAAGATTTCATCTCTCTTGCTACTTTCAACAACAGCCTAGCTAGATATAGTATTGTTGGCTGCTTTTTTTTCTTGTCTAGTGCTCTGAATATATCATGCCAGTCCTTTCTGGCCTGCCAGGTCTCTGTGGATAGGTCTACTGCCAATCTAATGTTTCTGCCATTGTAGGTTACAGACATCTTGTTCTGAGCTGCTTTCAGGATTTTCTCTTTGTCCTTGAGACTTGTAAGTCTTACTATTAGATGTCGGGGTGTTGACCTATTTTTATTGATTTTGAGGGTGGTTCTCTGTGCCTCCTGGATTTTGATGCCTGTTAACTTCCCTAAATTAGGGAAGTTCTCTGCTATAATTTGCTACAATATACCTTCTGCCCATCTTTCTTCTTCTGGAATCCCAATTATTCTAATATTATTTCTTCTTATGGTACCACTTATCTCTTGAATTTTCCCCTTGTGATACAGTAGTTGTTTATCTCTCTTTTTCTCAGCTTCTTTATTCTCCATCATTTGGTCTTCTATATCACTAATTCTCTCTTCTGCCTCATTTATCCTAACAGTAAGAGCCTCCATTTTTTTTTGCACCTCATTAATAGCCTTTTTGATTTCTACTTGATTAGATTTTAGTTCTTTTAGTTCTTCAGAAAAGGATTCTCTAGTATCTTATACCCTTTTCTCAAGCCCAGCTAGTATCTTATAATCATCATTCTGAACTCTAGTTCTGACATCTTACTAATGTCCGTATTGATTAGGTACCTGGCAGTCAGTACTGTTTCTTGTTCTTTTTTTTTTGAAGTGAGTTTTTCCATTTTGTCATTTTGTCCAGTGAAGAATAGATGAATGAGAGTACAAAATGCTAAAAGGGAAACAATGACCCCAGAAAAATGTACACTAAACAAATCAGAAGAGTCCTGAAACTGGAGGGAAAAGAAAGGAGAAAAGAAAAAAAAAAAGATCAGGTTGGTGAATAGAGCAGAACCACACACTAGATTTTGAGTATATTTTGGTCTGTTAGAAGAAACTGCCCCCCAGAATTTTAAAGAAAGAAAGAAAGAAAGAAAGAAAGATAGATTTATATACACACATAAAAAATATATATATTTATACACACACACACACACAAATAAGGGTAAATACGATGAAGGGATGGAATATGACTGTAAAGATGAAAAGTAAAAATATTAAAAAAAATAATTGATATGATAAGCAGTTGATTGAAAAAAAACAACCAAAAAAAAAAAAAAAAAAAAAAGACAGAATGTGATCAGGCAGGAGACTAGAACAAAGCCATACACTAGATTTAAGGTATAATTTGGTATAATTTGGTCTGTTAGAAGAAACTGTATCCCAGAATTTTAAAAAAGAAAAAAAAAATATATATATATACACAAAAAATAAGATTAAATACAATGAAGGGATAGAATATGACTAAAAATGAAAATTAAAAAGATTTTAAAAAAGGAATTGATAAGATTTTGCTTGAAAAAGGAAAGATGAAAATTTAAGAAAATAAGAAAATTAGCTTTGAAAGACTAAAGAATCATGGGGAAAAAGCCATGAATTCTAAATGCTATATTCCCCTAATGCTGGAGTTTTGCAGTATTCATTGATCAGAAAATTGGTCTTGGCTGGATGTTCTTGGTTATCTTCTGAGGGAGGGGCCTGTTGTAGTGATTCTCAAATGTCTTTGCCTGAGGTGGAATTATACTGCCCTAGCCAGGATCAGGCTAAATAATCTGCTCAGGTGTGGTTCTTGGTAGCTTTGTTCCCTGAAAGCTTTCCATACAGCTTTGGAGGACAAGAATGAAAATAGCAGCTTCCCAACCTCAGGCCCTTGGGGAGGTCACTCCTCAGTGAGCCTCCAGAGAAAAGCAGTCAATCACTCCTGTCTCCCTGGTCTCCACCCACACTCTGTGCTCACCTGGCCTGTGACTGAGCATTTCTATCTCAGCCCTATGGCCCTGTTTGTAGTCTCCAAAACCAGCAGATTCTTGCTGTGCACTCCTGTGACACTCCTCCTGGGGGAGGAAGGGGAGTCTTCCTGGATCTGCCACTTGTTCAGTCCCTGCTTTAAGAGTAGTGGCTCAACTGTATCATGGTTTATGGCAACCCCAACATGAGAGCCCACTCCTTAGCTCTTTCTTTGCAGCCAGCTACCCTGCTCTGCTACTTGGGAGCTCTGCCACAGTAAGGCACCCCCAGTCTTTCTCTGACCCCTTAGGGTCCTGAGACCACACTGTCCCAGTGAGGGTTCCACCTGCTGCTTAGCCACTGGAGTGATATACCTCAGTGGAGCAGACTTCTAAAAGTTATGATTTTGTGCTCTGCTGCTCTATCACTTGCTGGGAGCAAGCTGACAGAGGCTCCCTCCCACTACATGTCTATCTTCCCAAATATAATCTCAGATTCCTAACTTCCCAAATAACATCTCATATGTCCTAACTTCCAGAAAGTGGTCATTTTTCTGTTCATAGAGTTGCTGCTCTTCTTCTTCTTTTTTTTTTTTTTAATGTCCTGTTGAGTTTGTAGGTGTTCAGAATGGTTTGGTAATTATCTAGCTGAATTCCTGGGACCAGACAAAATTTAGATCTCCTACTCCTCTGCCATTTTGTTTCTCCTTTTTTTTTTTTTTTATTATGTTATGTTAGTCACCATACAGTATATCATTAGTTTTTGATGTAGTGTTCCATGATTCATTATTTGCATGTAACACCCAGTGCTCATTACAACTCCCTTTTTTTTTTTTTTTTTAATTTTGGGATCTAGATTCTTTTAATAAGCAGACCAAAACACACCCAGGATCTAGTTTTTCTGTTATTTTGTTTTGTTTTGTTTTCCTTTGTCTTTTTTTTTATTGTTTTGTTTTGTTTTGATTTGATTTTTCTTTCTTTTTTTTCTTTTCTGGACAAAATGATGAGATGGAGAAACTCACCCCAAAATAAAGAACAAGAGGTAGAACTCATGGCCAGGAATTTAATTAATACAGATATAAGTAAGATGTCTGAACTAGAATTTAAAGTAATGGTTATAATGATACCAACTAGGCTTGAAAAAAGCATAGAAGAAACTAGACAATCCCATACTGCAGAGATAAAAGAACTAAAATCTAGTCAGACTGAAAATTAAAAATACTATTACTGGTGCAATCCCAAATGGACATCATAAAATCAAGCATGGATGAATCAGAAGAGTCAATCAGTGATAGAGAAGATAAAATTATGGGAAAAAATGAAGCTGAAAAGAAGAGGGAAAGAAAGGTAATGGACCATGAAGGTAGACCTAGGGAACTCAGCGACTTATTAAAATGTAATAACATTTGTATCATAGGAGTCCCAGAAGATGAAGAGAGATAAAAAGGGACATACAGTTTATTTGAACATATTATAGCTGAAAACTTCCCTAATCTGGGGAAGGACAGAGACATGAAAATCCAAGAAACATAGGGAACTCCCTTTAACCTCAACAAAAGCTGACCATCGCCAAGTCAAATTCACAAAATACACAGACAAGGAAAGAATCCTGAAAGCAGCAAGGGGGAAAAAAAAGTCCTTAACCTACAAGGAAAGAAGAGATCAGATGCATAGCAGATCTCTCCACAGAAATACAGAAGGGGCAGAAAATATTCAATGTGCTGAGTGGGAAAAATATGCAGCCAAGAATTCTTTATCCAACAAAGCTGTCATTCAGAATAGAAGGAGAGATAAAGAGTTTCCCAGACAAACAAAAACTAAAGGAGTTTGTGGCCACTAAACTAGCCCTTCAAGAAATTTTAAGGGGGACTCTTTGAATGGAGAAAAAAAAAAGACCAAAAGCAACAAAGAATAGAAAGAAGCAGAGAACATCAACAGAAACACCAACTCTACAAGTAACACAATGGCACTAAATTCATATCTTTCAATAACCACTCTGAATGTAAATGGACTAAATGCTTCAATCAAAAGACATAGGGTATTAGAATGGATAAAAAACAAGATCCATCTATATGCTGCCAACAAGAAACTCATTTTAGACCTAAAGATACCTGTAGATTGAAGGTAAGGAGATCGAGAACCATCTATCATGCTCATGGATGTCAAAAGAAAGCCAGAGTAGCCATACTTACATTAGACAAACTAGATTTTAAACCATAGACTGTAACAAGAGATGAAGAAGGGCATTGTATCATAATTAAGGGATCTATTCATCAAAAATATCTAACAGTTATAAATATTTATGCTCTCAACTTGGGTGCACCCAAATATATAAATCAATTAATGATAAACATAAACTCACTGACAGTAATACAATAATAGCAAGGGATTTTAATATCCTACTCACAGAAATGTACAGATCATCTTAGCAGAGTATCAAAAAGGAAACAAGGGCTTTGGATGACACATTGGACCAGATGGACTTAATGGATATATTCACAACATTTCATCCTAAAACAGCAGAATACACATTCTTTTCAAGTGCACATGGAATATTCTCCAGAGTAGATCACATACTGGGTCACAACTCAGCCCAAAAAGTACAAAAATATTGAGATCATACCATGCATATTTTCAGACCATAGTGCTTTAAAATTTGGAGCCAACAACAAGAAAAAATTGGAAAGACCTCAAATACATGGAAGTTAAAGAACATCCTACTAAGAAAGAAATGGTCCAACCAGGAAATTAAAGAAGAGATTTAAAAAAAAATACATGGAAGCAAATGAAAATGAAAACACGATAGTCCAAAACCTTTCCGATGCAGCAAAGGCAGTGCTAAGAGGGAAGTATACTGCAATACAGGCCTACCTGAAGAAGCAAGAAGTCTCAAATTCACAACCTAACCTTATACCCAAAGGAGCTAGAAAAGGAACAGCAACTAAAGTGTAAAGTCAGCAGAAGAAGGGAAATAAAGATTAGAGTGAAAATAAATGATATAGAAACAACCAAACAAAAACAACAGTAGAACAGATTAGCAAAATTAAGAGCTAGTTCTTTGAAAGAATTGATAAGCTGCTAGCCAGACTTCTCAAAAAGAAAGGGAAAGGAACTAAATAGATAAAATCATAAAGAAAGAGAGTGATCACAACCAACACCTAAGAAATGCAAACAATTACAAGAGAATACTATGAAAAATTATATGCCAAAAACCAGGCAACCTGGAAGAAATGGACAAATTCCTAGAAACCTACAAACTACCAAAACTGCAACAGGAAGAAACAGAAAATTTTAACAGACCCATAACTAGCTAAGAAATTGATTCAGTAATCAAAAGTCTCCCAACAAACAAAAAGTTCTGGGCCAGATGGCTTCCTGGGAGATTTCTACCAGACATTTAAAGAATTAACACCTATCCTTCTGAAGCTGTTCTCAAAAATAGAAATGGAAGGAAAACTTCCAAATTAATTCTACAAAACCTGCAGAAGAAAGAAAACAAATGAACACGTGGGAAGGGGGAAAAGAAAAAAAAGGAGAGAAAGAAACAAACCATAAGAGACTCTTAACAACAGAGAACGAGCTGAAGGTTGATGGAGTGAGGTGGGTGGGGGATATGCTAGATGGGTAACGGATATTAAAGAGGCACTTGTGATGAACTCTGGGTGTTGTATGTAAGTGATGAATCACTGAATTCTACTCCAGAAACCAATATTGCACTGTATGTTCACTAACTAAAATTTAAATAAAAACTAATTTTCTATCAATAGGTGTTTAGGTCATTTCCAAACGTTTTGCTCTTTAGAAGCAAAAAAGGAGAAACCATTGTAATGAGTAACTCTGCACATATGTCAATTCCCAGAAATGGAATTTCAGGATTAAAGTATTAAATACTTTAATATTTTAAATAATTAAAATGTTATAAATGTATAATTTAATAAATATTGTTAAATTGTTCTGCATAATGGTTTTATCATTGTTTTCTAACTAGCAATATATGAGAATGCTTTTCTATTAAAATTCGTGAAGTCGAATATATTTTTATAGCTTAGGGTACAGTTTTATTTCTTTTCTTTTGAACTCTTCCTTTTTTTCCATTTTCGGTGGCAATATTGGACTTCTTAAAATTGAGTTTTTATTTATTTATTTATTTGTTTGTTTAATTTTTAAAAATTGTGTTTTAAATCCTCTTTATAAATTAGGAAAATGAATCCTTTGTCTGTAATATGAGTTGCAAGTATTTTTTCATAGTTTTCTTTTGTCTCTTCCCTGCCACCATCACCTCCTTTTTTAAATTTGTCATGCAAAAGTTATTTACATTTCTTTGTGCTGTTAAATTCATGTCTTTTTTTGTTTTAAATCATAGTTGAAAAGGCCTATCTACGCCAATATTATAAAGTATTTTGCCTTTCTTTTTGTCTAAGATCTTTGTGGTTTCATTTTACACATTTAAATTATTGACCCATTTGGAATGTATTCTTTTACATGGTGTAAGAAATGGATGCAACTCATCTTTTGCAAGATGGTAAGCAGGTCTACCAAAGTTCTTTAATAAAATGTTTATCTTCACCTCACTGATTTCATATATCACTTTTATGATGAAAAACATTCCTGTGGGGTTTTGGATATGTTGGTGGACATTTAATTTTGTTTTATGAGATCAGCGTGCCAATACCATGGGTTTACTTTGTTAAGACTTTATGGAATGTTTCACTATGTTGAAGGGCAAATATCCCTTTATATTTTTCTTTTTTAATGTTTTTCTGACTATACTTATTTATTTATCTTTTCAGATGAATTATAGAGGGTATGTGTTGTAATGAGCACTGGGTAATTTATAAGACTGATGAATCACAGACTAGTACCCCTGAAACAAATAACACATTATATGTTAATTAAAAAAAATCACTCCTTTAGATTAGTTTAAAAAAATTATTATTTTGATTAGGATTATAATAAATCTTAAATTAACTTCAAGAAAGTTAACATCTTTTTAATATCAAGTTTTTCCTATAAAAGAACATGTTATTCAATTATAATTTATATACAAAATTTTCCACATGTCTGATTTACATGGTTGTGGTAAATTTATTCCAAAGTATATTGGCTTATGTAATATCAATGGCAAATGGAATTATATTTTCCATTATACCATCTAACTGCTTGTGATTTCATATTTTAAAGCTTTTGATTTTTAGCTATTAATTTTATATGCTAATATTTTATTAAATTAATGTTTTTCCATTTAATTTTTTGGTGAAAGTTTTGCCCATTATTTACAGTTTTTACATTTTGCTTTTTTCCCCTTCCATCTAATTACATTAGTTAATAGCTAAAGTACAAGTTTAAAATAGGTTAGTGGATATCTTTTTCATTTGGTGATGGCATATTTTTAGTGTTATCTGGATTCATTCTGCTAATATTTCATTTAGGAGTTTTATATTGATATTTATAACTGAGTTAACATGTAGTATTTATTGTACACTCTGTTACATTTTGAAGTCAATGTTATATTTCATAAAATTGAGAGTTTTCTTTAGTTATTCTCTGGAACAATTTGAGGTGCATTGGACTTATCTGTTTTTCAAAGATTTGGTACAATTTTCCCTGTGAAATTATTTGGACCTGATACTTTCATTTTTGAGAAGAAGTTATCTGTTTCCAATTTATTTTCCCATACTTTCTTTGGAAATTAGCTTCTTTAGATTTTCAATCTTTTCCTTAGTTTTGTTAAATTATATTTCCATCCAAGCTTTCAAATATATTTGCATATAGTTGTGCAAATTAGTGTCATATGATTAAAAAAGTACTGATTCTCTGTTACCCTAATCAGAGATAGCCTTTTGAGTCATCTAGCAAGTAAATAAGCATAGTCACCCCCAAATGGTATATATTTCCTTCAAAACCATGAAGGCCATACCAAATGTTGTGCCACTTTCTTAGAATGCGGGGAGGTAAAGTACAGTATCTGATACTGTGCATGCCGTTGCTCACTGCTCCACCCATAGAAACTTTATTTTCTGCACATTTATGGGTTTTATCTACAAATATCCACTTAGCCATCACCCTTTGATATGCTTGTGTCTTATCAAAATATCTAAAGCCCCTGCTATTTTATGCTTTGTAGGTCTTTAAAAGCCAGAGGCCCTGTGGAGTCATGTTGGCCAAATTCTCTGAGGATTAAATTGTGGCATGGCTGCGATGCTTACTTTTATTTTCTTAAAGGTGTGAGAGTTATGCGTGTCCCCCCACTTATGAAAGAAAAACACCTTTGCAGGCTCAAATACTGTGTGCTCTATCCCAGAGACTATCAATTTTTTTTTCCAGTAAGAAAATCTCATATAAAAGGGCAATTCAATTAGATTCACTCTTTGGTTAAGATACTTATAATATACTGTCTGTTTTCAGGAACTATCCATCTTCTGCATAAGTCAAAATGGAGAGCTAAGAGGGGATGTGGTAGGCAAGTGCTTTCAGCACCTATTATCTGTAGCTCAGAAATGCTAATGGAAAATTCTACGATTGATATTGGCTCCCTGATTTCAATAGGGATGAGGCTGGGGATGTAAGTACAGGTACAAAGGCAAGGTTGGTCCTATCCATAGCTCACATCTTCCATCTGCCTCTGGATGCTCCATGTTGCTGCTGCTCTAAATGATGAGGCCAACCCCCTGAATAGATCCTCTTTGGCCTCTGCCTCTGTATATCTAGAGCTCAAAGTTCTGGGCAGGTTCATTTAATGAACAAAGCTTAGGTCATGTGCTTTGTTTTAGCTGTAAGGTAGCCTGTGAAATGAATGTCTGGTACTTCAAATTCTAGGTGAGAGGCAGTCCTCAGAACTGTGCTCCAATTACTTGGATTCCAAAAAGTGTCTTTCATTTGTCCTGATTTCTCTATTTATCTATCTTCTCTAATGTTGCAATTCTTATTCTTCTTTCACTTTAAGTCAGTGGGAGCTGTCTATTCACATGCCATGTTGGTTGTTCTCCCTGGGTTACTGCCCCCCTCACACACATGTGAGCTGCAATTTCTTTTGGGCAGTGCCCATCTCTGTATTCCATTAGTAATCTTGTCAGCAGGACAGATGTCTTCAAGACAACACTCAGCAAGCGGGCCAGTGTAGCCCTTCTCTAATTTATATACCTTGGGAACCTTCCAACACCCTTAGTGGGTAGCAGAACACCAGCACTTGGCTTCTTCTATTACCTGATGCTGCAGAGAACCCTAAAGTATGTCTTCTCCCTAAAGCATGCAATGCCACACAGACTTTACAAGCACTCCCAACTTCTCCCACTTACGGTGGTTTATTCTAAGCAACCATCTTTCCAGACCTGGAATAGGAGTTTGTCCCAGATAAATCATCACTTTATTTTCTACAATCTTGATGGATATTTTTCATAACATGGATTTTGTGATGTTATATTCAGTTTGAAAGCCCTGTGATTTTTACCAACTTGTGATTATCTGGGCCATGCAAGTCTCTAGCTAAACTTGGCAGCACTTCAAGAACTTACCAGGAATAGCTGAATGTTTTGGGTAGAAATTGCTTTTCTCTGTGAATTCCTCCTTCTGCCTCTTTCTGAGATGGTTTGTGAAGCTTGGGGTACAAAAGTGAGAAATGCACAGGGTGCGCAGTCCCTATCCCTAGGAGAACCTGCTTTAGGAGAGGCCCGGCCAATATGGCTGTGTGCAGGAGCCTCAGGCCTGGTGAAGAGAGCCCACTGGGTATGTTAGTATGGAAGTATCTAGTGAAGACCACTAGCCAAGGGCGTGGCCCTTCACAGGAGAATGGACTTCAGTGTTTGACCTGTGGAGAAAGGTCATGAAGGGAGTGGGAGTGGGGCATGAGGCAGAAGTGGCCTGATGCCAGTCTAGAGTTGGAATTTTTCATCTGCTTTAACCCCACTTTACCTATGTGCAGTTTTATTTTCTACCCCACCACTCACACAGAACAATATGAAAGGCGTAAGAAAAAAAATCAAGTACAAGTCACAAGGCGAGCCCAGCAAAATCTCTTTATAGTTAGAGGATTGACAATAAAAGTAGGACCTTGTGCTTGTGATCATCTTACCCAAAGTCCAACAACACCTTCAAGTGTCTTAATTTCACTAAAGATTGTGAAAAGTCTATCAGTTTGTAAAAAGCAAAAAAGTAAATGGACAACTTTCAGAAATCTGAATTTCCATTTTTAAAAGATGATTTACTTTCCTCCCAATTAAAACAACAACAAAATAGTTATGCTTGTTTTAAACATCTTTATATTGAGCTCTTCCACAGTTTTTAAATATTTTGTGAATTTTCCACAAAGTTTAAAATAAACTATTCTCCCTTTCAGAATTTTTTAAATTTTTTTTCCAAATATTTTTATTTTATTTTTTCAGTGTTACAAGATTCATTGTTTATGTACCATACCCAGTGCTCCATGCAATACGTGCCCTCCTCAATACCCACCACCAGGCTCGCCCATCCCCCCACCTCCCTCCCCTCCAAAACCCTGAGTCTGTTGCTCTGAGTTCACAGTCTCTCATGGTTCTTTGCCCCTCCGAATTCCTCCAATTCATCCCTCCCTTCCCTCTCACAATGTCCTCCATGTTTTCCCTTATGCTCCACACGTAAGTGAGACCGTATGATAATTGACTCTCTCCGCTTGACTTATTTCACTCAACATAATCTCTTCCAGTCCAGTCCATGTTAAAATAAAAGTTGGGTATTCATCCATTTTGATGGAGGCATAATATTCCATTGTATATATGGACCATATCTTCTTTTTCCATTCATCTGTTGAAGGGCATCTTGGCTCTTTCCACAGTTTGGCGATTGTGGCCATTGCTGCTATGAACATTGGGGTACATGTGGCCCTTCTTTGTACTGCATCTGCATCTTTGGGGTAAATACCCAGTAGGGCAATTGCAGGGTCATAGGGTAGCTC
>CM052896.1:22517453-22568976 GCA_028534135.1 Potos flavus | reverse complement strand
TTTGTTTGGAACCAGAAAAGACCCCAAATTGCTAAGGAAATGTTGAAAAAGAAAAACAAAGCTGGAGGCATCATGTTGCCTGATTTCAAGCTTTACTACAAAGCTGTGATCACCAAGACAGCACGGTACTTGCACAAAAACAGACACATGGACCAGTGGAGCAGATTAGAGAGCCCAGATATGGACCCACAACTCTATGGTCAAATAATCTTTGACAAAGTAGGAAAAAATATCCAGTGGAAAAAAGACAGCCTCTTCAATAAATGGTGCTGGGAAAACTGGACAGCTATTTGTAGAAGAATGAAACTTGACCATTCTCTTACACTATACGCAAAGATCAATTCGAAATGGATGAAAGACCTCAATGTGAGGCAGGAATCTATCAAAATCTTAGAGGAGATCATAGGCAGTAACCTCTTTGTCATCAGCCACAGCAACTTCTTTCAGGACATGTCTCCAAAGGCAAAGGAAACAAAAGCGAAAATGAACTTTTGGGACTTCATCAAGATAAAAAGCTTCTGAACAGCAAAGGAAACAGTCAACAAAACAAACAGGCAACCCACAGAACGGGAGAAGATATTCGCAAATGACACTACAGACAAAGGTCTGATATCTAAGATCTATAAAGAACTTCTCAAACTCAACTCTCAAAAAACAGATAATCACATCAAAAAATGGGCAAAAGACATGAACAGACACTTCTCCAAAGAAGACAAACAAATGGCTAACAGACACATGAAAAAATGTTCATCATCATTAGCCATCAGGGAGATTCAAATCCCTTTCAGAATTTAAATGGTTTTTGTTTCCACCTTCCAGTGAGCTGGGTATTCAGAACAAATTCATAGCATCTTAATGGTTTTCTTTTTATTTTTCTCAACTGACTTTTTTTAAATGACTCGTGAGTATTACAAGGAATAAACAAATTATCCAGTAGAACAACTACTTGAGGGTCAGAGTTGGCTGGTATGCTAATTACAATCCCCAGCTCCGTCTGCATTCTGTGGAAGGTGATATCTTCCTGAGTTTGCTTTTATTCTAGTAAACTCAGACTTACTTGAGTATTAGCATCTTCCTTCCAAAATACACCTTAATAGCGACCTGTGAGAATTAATTACAAGATCTCTTGCCATTTAATTTGTTCTATTTTCTCTTAATTTAAATCACAGTTTGATTTTCCAGGTCTTGGTTTGTCAGCTCCTTCAGCATTGTGTGATTTCTGCATGGCTAGCTACTTTCAATTTCTAGATTTGTGTAATTGTCAGATGTGCCAAGCTTATTGTCTTATTTTACGTTTCAACATCCAGAGATGGTCTAATATACTGATAAACATGCTGTGAAAGGGCCCTTACTCTCCTGTGCTGGTTTGGGTTCTGAACAATTGTCCAGCCACGTGCAGTAGGCCTCTCTACTTGAGGACGTGGAATTTTGTCAGGGGAAGCACATGCCACACAGGGCTTCCTACTGAGAGTCCTGCTGAATTCTCCTGTAAGATGTTAATGGAAGAGTCATGAAGCAAGTGTCTTATGTTTAAGTTTGGGACACATCTGGTTAAACAAAGCTAAACACTTTCTTACTGCAAATTGTCTCAGCTTTTAATATCCTAATATGGCTTGTGAGTCTTTAAGGGGACACTAAACTATAGGGAATGTCCCAAGCTGTTAGGTCACTCAGGGTACATCTTGACAGAGTTGTCATCCATGAGCTTTGGAACTGTCCAAGCCACCTACATTTGCAAGGTGACATCAACTGACTGGTGAGGGAGATTTGGGCCCCTCTGAGTTCCTTTCCTAAGAATGTGATGTTGGGCCTGAGAGTGAGAGCTGCAAAGGAGGCATGAATACAGGAGTTTGGCATGCATGTATTCTCATGTGCTGAGAAAGAAAGAACAATTTTTGCAGAGAGGGGCTGAGAGGAGAGGCATAGGTAGTACCCAGTGGTATTTGGGTCTGAGTTCCAGTCTGCCCTCAGTGCCAGCTGCATCCCTGACCTGTGGGATGCCCTGCCACCTTCTTCACTACACCCTTTCACGCTTAGGCTGTACCAGTTGGCTGTGGTGCAGTCTAGTGACTGAGGATCCTGTCTTGGGCCTGAACTCCCATCCTACTATTTACTAGTGTGTATGAATGAGGAGGTTCCTCAACTTCTCTGTGCTACAGCTCCTCATTTGCAAAATGGGCTTATGATTTACTCCTGTCTCAGCATGTTGTTGCAAACATGAAATGTAATCACTCTTTAGTTTAGGGAAAAGCACTCAGAAAGCTGCCTGGTCCCAGAACACACCTTATGAAATAAGAGTACTTTTTCTGGGAGACACTTCAACTTTCTCCCAGATAACTGTGACTCACCAGTTGGGTAAAGCCAGGTAAAGGGCAGGTAACTGCTTGCCATTTTTGGTGGACAAGGGCACAAATTCTTACAGGCTTATTTAAAAGAACCTTGTCTGATGATGTCTTTTGCAGATTGTATGTCCATTCAGTCCTGACTGGCTTTCTCTGCAATCATCTTAGCTCTCGTACCCAGTTGGTAGTCTGAAATTGAGAAACAGAAAATTGGGGCACTTGGGTGGCTCAGTCGGTTAAGTGTCTGCCTTCGGCTCAGGTCATGATCCCAGAGTCCTGGGATTGAGCCCCGCATCAGGCTCCCTCTCAGGCCTGCTTCTCTCTCTCCCTCTGCCTGCTGCTCCCCCTGCTTGTGCTCTTTCTCTCTCTCTGTCAAATAAATAAATAAAATCTTAAAAAAAAGATGGAAAATCATTTTATTTCCTAAAATATAATAGAATTTAGAAAGCAAATCTATGATACAAATTTTGGTGGCACATTGTGCAGCTAGAGTAGAAATGCGTTCTCATCTTCTGTTGTCCTGGCCAGAGCTGTCTCCCTGAAGTGCCTCAGTAGCTCCTCTTGGTCCCCCTGAGCTCTGTCATTGCAGCCACTGCCCACAGTAACCTGTGGCCCACTCCATCATTCCACCTCCACTCCTGCTGGGGACACCTCAAGTGCCCATGTACCCATCTACTTATCTGCCTAGAGTTCCCTCCCCATCCACTGCCAGCTCTTGGCCTTTTCCCCACCTCCCTTACTGCTAGTCAGCCTTGAAGCAGAGGCAGGCTCATGCCCCTTAAGAAGCCCCTGGTAGCTGACAACTCCTGTGCTTTGGAGTGGCAAGTCTCTTTGCTGTCTCTTGCTGCACAGAGTAGAAACAGCCCATCCCATGATGGAGGAGGCACTTCAATGTGGAAATTGAATTTACATTTGCCTCCAAACATGGGTGCTCAGGCAACGGTGGGCACACAGTCGGCTGGGCCTCAAGCCCGTATGGGGAGGGAGGAAGATGCCCACAACTGGTATGCAGGGGCTGCCCTCTTTAGTGCTGCCCATGTGGGCAGGGCTGTCAGCCTTCCTCAAGGAATCAAGACACGAAGCAATCATTTCTCAATTAAGGGAATCATCTAGAGTCAGTTTTCAATTTTGTCTAATGTAATGATAGTGTCATGTAATGACAAGGTAATGATTGCTGATTATTTAAGACACAAATGAGGTCTTAATTAAAATTTTTAAATTCCTAATTGGTCCCCAACAGGGCCACTCACGAGTGTAGAGAATAATTGTTATGTTTACTGATGGAGATTTTTGTGCATGTTACCTGTATTAATGCCAATGTAGGTGAGCTGACCATGTATGTTATCGACAGTCCATTGAGGTTCCATCTCCAACAGAGAGGCTATGAGCATCATCCTTTTGCAGAGCTCATTTGTGGGATAGACCTTGACTTGTGTGTGAAGTGGGGTTTTTAGAAAAATTGTGTAGCTTTTTAGTTGAGTGTGTTACATGCAGAAAAGAGCTAACAGAGCACCCAGAGACTGCTGTCCTTAGAAAGGCCTGCTTACAAGGTTGCCATCAGCTGGCCTCTGGGGACCTAGATTTTGGGAGGGCTCCCATCATTCCCTGACAAGAGGCCTTGCTGTGCCTAAACAGAGCAACGTGGTCTCTGTTGACACCTACGTCCTTCCAGGGGTCTGGAACTTGGGTATGTGCCAGGTGAGGGTGCTTACGTTACCTGTGCCAATGAAAACTCTGGGCACTGAGTATCTAATGAGCTTCTTTGGTAGACAGTACTTCACATGTGTTATCACAACTTTTTGCTGGGGGAATTAAGTACACTCTGTGGGACTCCACTGAGAGAGGACTCTTGGAAGCTTGCTGATTTTGCTTTCATCCTTTGATTGCTGATTTTGCTTTGCTATGATAAATGTAGCCCTGACTATGACTATATGCTGAATTGTCCTAGAGGGTCATTGAATCTGGAGGTGGTCTTGGGCCCCCTGACACATAACTATTTGAGATCGTTTGAGTCTCAAATATTTAAATTAGTAATAATACTTTCAGAGATTACCTCCAATTGAGGTGTGTGTGTGTGTGTGTGCACGCACACACACACATGTGCATGTGTGGGTATGTGTATTTGCTTTTTTATTGTGGTAAAATATATATTAGCAATAATCACACCTCGGATAAACCTCATTGGCTACGATACTGCCACTGCACAAAGCTGTGGTAAAATATATATTATATAACGTTTACCATTTTAAACAATTTTAAGTATGCTATTCAGTGGCATTAAATATATCCACTTTGTTACACAACCGTCACCACAGAACTCTTCATTATGTCAAACTAAACTCTGTATTCATTAAATAATAACTCCTATTTCTCACCTATCCCTTGTCCCTGGCAACTATCATTCTACTTTATGTCTCTATAAATTTGACTCTTCTAGGTACCTCATATGCGTGCAGTCATACAATATTTGTTCTTGTGTCTGGCTTATTTCACTTAGCATAATGTCCTCAAGTTTTAGTCACACTGTAGCATGTGTCAGAGTTACTATTCTTTTTTAGGCTGAATACTCCTCCATTCTTGAAGATACCACATTTTGTTTATCCATTCATTGATCAATGGACATTTGAGTTGCTTCTACTTTCTGGCTATTGTGGAAAATGCTGCTGTGAACATGGCTGTACAGATATGTGATGTAGTCTCTGTTTTCCCTTCTTTTGCGTATATACCCAGAAGTAGAATTACTGCATCATATGGTAATTCTATGTTTAATTTGTTCAGAAATTGCCATACTATTTTCTTTTTTAATTTGTTTATTTTTGTGAGAGAGAGAGCAAGTGAGCCAGCATGAGTGGGGGGACGACAGAGGGAGAAGCAGACTCCCCACTGAGCAGGGAGCCTGATGCAGGACCCCGGGATGGTGACCTGAGCCAAAGACAAATGCCTAACTGACTGAGCCATCCAGGCTCAGCATACTATTCTCTACAGTGGCCACACCATTTTACTTTCCTACCAGTAATGTACAAGAGTTTCAATTTCTCCACATCCTCGCCAACACTTGTTATTTTCTGTGTTCTTGGTAATAGCCATCCTGAAGGGTATGAAGTGGTATCTCATTGTTGTTCTGTTATTTTTAGTGAGATTTGGTTGTACAGATAATTATAACAGGAGAAATTATTTGGACTATTCAATCTAACACTTCTGCTTCAAACATTAAAGTATTTCAAGTGGGAAGTCAGACAGCAGCTTACTTTACATACAAAGAGAGAGCTGGCTAGATGTTTGGTACTCCATTGTCATAATTTTTAGATCTGAAATTGCCAACCAAAAAAGAACTGATATTTTAACAATCTAATTTTTTATGTTGAAATTTATTTATTCAAGAAAACCTAAGGTTTTGACAATTTAATTTCACATAACTGTTTCATTCTATTTAAATTATTCCATCCCTTTACTTCAGCATGTCTTTATGTACTAACCTAAACTCAAGGCCATGATAATTTTCTTTTATTTTGTGCATCATATGGAGGGCTGCATAATTTACAGCACCTTAAAGATAAAAAAAAAACAAAATACGACCACATTTTTAAGAATGATTTCATGATCTTTTTGCTACTGGGACAGCCAGATTACCCTTTGAGATTATGGAGTTTAAGAAAAGTGCCTGGATTCCCATTTATAGGTTAAAGCTACTGATGAGCTTCATTATCTTATCTAATTCAAATTCATATACACTTCAGGCTGTCTAATATTGCAGTGTAAATCATTTTATTGCTTCAAAATTCTTTTTAAATGAGCATCTTGATTAGGAAATAAGTCAACATTACATTTTATTCTCATTGCTGTAGCTATAGGACTAATTAAAAGTTTCAAAGATAACTAGCAGTATTGTAAACTAATATAGAATTTAGGGATGATTTGTGTATGTATGTGGAGAACTAGTGCTAAATTTATAATTGAATAAGGATGTTTTTCAGTTTATTCATTTTGTAATTGAATAAAGGGTTTTCAGTACCATTTATTAGTCATTTAAAAAATTAACTGTGCTTATGATGGAGATGTTATCAAGAAAATGCTAAGATAATTGATTAAAAAGTGAAAAAATTCAAATTAAAATGTTTTTTCATCTTTAGCTATATGGTTAGATTTTCCCTGGTTTGGCTTATGGTTTTAACATTGGGTAAACATGGCCTTAAATTAATTTTTATCTATAACAGATTTATTTTTTGGGGGAAAATAACTGTCATTACTTAAATAGCAAATAAAATCATCACTATTACCATTATATGACTAACTCAAATAAGTCTACAATTTCTCTTCCTCTCTCCCTTCTGTTTTTGTTTCTGTTTTCCTTCCTTTCCCTCCTTTCTTCCTTTCTTTGTTTACTAACATGTAAGTAAAACAATGCTTGAGGACTAATACTAGCAGAGATCAAGAACTATTATAAGCTGGTATTGATGAAACACTAGAAAAATGGTTTAGTGGCATTAAATGGGAAAGAATGGAGAACCCAGAGACAAACTCAAATTAATTATTGTTCTCTGATTTATGATGAAGTTTACACAGCAGTTTAGTAATGAAATATTTTTATTTACAATAGATGGTGCTCTGTCAATTGGCTATCTATATGGAAAGAAAATGTACCTTGACTCCTACCTTACATCATACACAAAAATCATTTCCATGTGGATTTCAGATCTAAACATGAAAGGTAGAATGTAAATCTTTTAAAGGGAAACATTCAAAAGGTTATTAGTGAACTTACAATAGGACAACATTTAATAAACAGGACCCAAAAAGCACTAACTATTAAAAAAAAGAAGAGAAATCAAACTATATTGAAGACATTTTGATCTTCAAAAGTTACTATTAAAAGAGTGAAAATGCAACTTAAAAGGTGGGAGAAAATATTTACATACAAGAAAGGATTCATATTAAGAATATATAAGGAGCTCCTAAAAATCAATGAGAATCCCCACACACATAATCCAATAGAAAAATGAGCAAAACATTTGACTGACATTTCACTGGAAGAGGATATCCAGTAGCCAGTAATCACATGAAATGATTCTGAAATTCATTAGTTATAAGAGAAATTAAAATAAAAACCATAATGCCATATTATCAGAGACCCTTACAAATGACTAAATTGAAAAAGACAAAAATAGCAAATGTTGGTGAGGATATGAAGCAACTGGAACTCATGTACACTCATTGCTAATGGAAATGTAAATTGCTGCCATTACTTTGGAAACACCTTGATAGTATCCACTAAAGCTGAACATTTGCATATCCTATGAACTCTCAGCCCCACTCCTAAGTACATTCCTAACAGAAACACAACTTTATTTCCATTTAAAAATATGCTAGAATGCTAATACTAGCAGTACAAATTAGATATACAATATGTAACAATATGGAAGAAACTCAAAAGCATGATGTTGAGTGAAACAAGTCAGACACAAAAGAGTATATATAATTTCAGTAACATTAAGTACCCATATAGGAAAACTAATTTGTGTTGTTAGAAAATAGAATAGTGATTCCTCTTGAGGAGTGATGTAGTGAAAAGATGGGGCACCTGCACCCCAATGTTCATAGCAGCAATTGTCTGTAATAGCCAAACTGTGGAAGGAGCCCAGATGTCCTCTGACAAACAAATGGGTAAAGAAGATGTGGTTCATATATACAATGGAATATTAGTCAGCCATAGGAAAGGATGAATACCTGCCATTTGCATTGACATGGATGGAAATGGAGGGTATTATGCTAAGTGAAATAAGTTAATCAGAGAAAGATAATTATCATATGGTTTCCTTCATAGGTGGAATATAAGAAATAGTGCAGAGGATCATAGAGGAAGGGAGGGAAAACTGAATGGGAAGAAATCAGACAGGGAGAGAAACCATGAGAGACTCTTGATTCCAGGAATGAAACTGAGAGTTACAGAAGGGAGGGGAGTAGGGTAACTACTGGGGTAACTGGGTGATGCGCATTAAGGAGGGCATGTGCTGTGATGAGCACTGGGTGTTATATGCAACTAATGAATCATTGAACACTGTATCAAAAACTAATGATGTTTTATGTTGGCTAATTGAATTTAAATTAAAAAAAGAAAAATTCATGGAAAGTCTTTGGGTGCTAGTAATGTCGTATTTTATGACAGTGCATGCTCAGTTTGTAATAGTCTCATTGATGTACGTATATACTTATTTTTGTGTTTATAATCTATCCACGGATCAACTACCTGTTGGCTGGTCACCTGTTTTTTAACTAAAGCTTTATAGGATCACAGAGATGCTCATTCAGTGATGTATTGCCTATGCCTACTTTCATGCTATAATGGAGAGTTAAGTTGCCAGATCCACAGTACTTAAAAATAGGCAAACAAGTTTGTTCGGATATAGACAAGGAAATACAGAGCTGCAAATATGTGTGTTTGTGCTTGGTGTGTGCATGTGTATGTGAGCCTGTGTATATGTACATGTGAGTATGCATGTCTGTGTATGTGTGTGTGTAGTGTGCATGAGTGTATATAGACAAATGTGCATGTATGCATATGAGCTTGTATATGTGCATTTGTAAATGTGTTTGTATGAGTGTGTATGTATGGGTGAGTGCATATATGCATGTGAGACTGTGTACATCTCTGCACATATTTGTACACATGCATACAACTATAAATGCACACACATATGACTCACATATATACATGCACATGTGTGGGTGTGCCTTCACATGTGTGAACTATATTGTGATTTGGTGTGTACACATGTACAACTGTGTGTGAGAGTGCATGCGTAAGTGTTCCTGCACATATGCATCCATGTGTTTGTCTGAACACATGTTCATGTGTAGGCATGTGCATGCATGTTCATGTGTGTGCCTATGTGTTTTACAGGTGAAAGAGAGAATGTGTGTGTAGCTCCAGCTGGATATTGTCAGTTAAATTTCTCTCTTGTCTTGTGCAACTATTTGAGTTAATGTTTCAGGGACAACAGCAGCATTAAAATAAATAGCCTTCTCAAGAATGTGCATAAAGTCTCCAATAAAAAAACAAACAAATGAAAACCAGGGCTTCTCATATGTTGTTGTGGGTTTTGGGAGGGATGATATTTGAAAGGAATTTTGCGTTTTAAAAAGAATAATTTATGGAATATCAAAGACAAATCATTTGAGACATTGTTTCTAGATTATTTTCTTTCTGGCAGAGGGAGGGAGTCTCCATCTATCTACAAGAGCTGCTTGTATTTCTCTCTTGTACTGTCTGACCCAGCAACCCAGGAAAAAATATGCACACACCTTTGATTACTTATGTTAGAGTGTCTTGAAATGTTTTAGTAGATAGTTAATCCCAAAAGCATGTTGCTACTTAAAGTCTGTAACAATGAAGAATAACCAGAATACCAAGAAATTATTCTTCTGTTTTTATATCCAAACTATTTCTTTTTCGGTTCATGGGCCTTACTTGAGGCCATTTTCGAATGAAAAGGAAAGTGGATTTAAATCGGAGGGGCAATGAACCATGAGAGACTGTGAACTCTGAGCAACAGACTGAGGGTTTTGGGGTGGGGGTGGGGGGTTGGGCGAGCCTGGTGGGGGGTATTGAGGAGGGCACCTATTGCATGGAGCACTGGGTGTGGTACATGAACAATGAATCTTGTAACACTGAAAAAATAAAATAAATATTTGGGAAAAAAATAAAAATAAATAAAAAATTAGCTATAATCTAGATTTTAGTTAGATATCCTTATTTTTTCCCTACTGTTTTTTTTTTTTTTTTTTTTTTTCTGTTCCAGGATCCCATCGAGGTGACCACATTATGTGTAGTTATCATATCTCCTAAGTCTCTTCTTGGCCATGCCAGTTTCTGCATTTCCATGTTTTTAATGCCCTTGGCACTTTTGACGTGTATTAGTCAGATGTTTTGCAGGATAACACTCAATTCAGATTTGTCTGACATTATTTTCATGCCTAGACTGGGATTGTGGGGTTTGGAGAGAAAGACCACAGATTTAAAGTGTTATTTTCATCACATCATATTAAGGGTATACATTATCCTTTTTTTTTTTTAAGATCTTATTTAATTATTAGAGAGAGAGAGAGAGAGAGAACACATGAGCGGGGGTAGGGACAGAGAAAGAAGCAGACTCCCCTGCTAAGCAGGGAGCACAACATGGGGCTCAATTCCAGGACCCTGAGATCATAATCTGAGCTGAAGGCAGACACTTAATTGACTGAGCCACCCAGGTGCCCCAAGGGTATACATTATCAGCCTGACTTGTAACCATTGATGTTAACTTGATCCCTGGGCTGAAGAAGTAATTGTTAGGTTTCTTCACTGCAAAGTTCCTCCTCATTCCCCACACTATCTTTGGAAAAAAGTCAGTGTGTGTAGACCACACTTATAGGAGTGAGGTTATGCTCTGGGGTGGAGTAGCTAAGAACGTTATTTGGAATTCTTCCACATAGATTTGTTTATTCCCTTCCAATTATTTACTTATGCACTCATTTTATTTTTATCAGTATGGACTCATAAAATTTTATACTTTGTTAATGCAATACTACTTTATTTCTTAATCAAGTTATTCCACCTTTGGTCATTGGAAGCTCTTTCTGTTGTCTCCTGTGTCCCGTTGACATAACCCAACACTGTGTTTTATTGTCTGTTTCTTTGAGCTCTTCCTTATTTCTTAGCATTATAGTATATCACAGGCTCAACTTATATATCCTGCTCCAGTCCTAGAATTAGCCATTTCTTAAATGAGTCCTGTTTATTTATTTTATTATTTTACTTTATTTTATTTTATTTATCTTTTAAATTGGAGAATGATATTAGAAAACAAGATCTAGCCCTCAGTGTGCTCATCAATACTGGGATGTCACTGATTTTAGATCCTCTCAGCAGATAGAACATGGAAATATGTGTGTATACTAACCTATATATATATACACACACAGGTATATAAATATTTCTAAAGCAACCATCCGTTTCTATAGTAAGCTAAACAGGAGTTCATATTGATGTCTCCAACTCTAATCCATTAACGTGTAGGTAATTCTAGCGTCTACCCGCTGCTTATCTGCAACCTCTCATTCCAACTGTGAGTATTAACTCTTACCATCTGCCATCCAACTACTTAATTGTCCAGTTCCAACACACATAAATAGCAATATTAGATTTCTTAACCTGTGCTTCCGACTTTATCTATTAGAGTCCAGTGCTTTTGTACAGTTCCTTTTCCATTTAGTCTTATCAACTACACTCGTTTATAGTTATTTAGATCAGCCAACCTTTACCAGCCAGTGAGGCTGTTTTCTACATTTATAATGCAGTAGATTATTTTGTCACAGTCTAAGGTCCCCTGACCTCTAAAATGGTCTTTGGAAATTTGCATACATTAAAGTTCACTCTTTGTGCTGTTTCACCAATTTAAGGAATCCCTGTTCTTCACCTATTTAGTTTATCCTTCCTTCCCGCATAACTCCAGGCTATCACTGATCTTTTTACTATCTCAATAGCTTTGTCTTTTTAGAATGTCACATCATATTGTTTATAGCCTTTTAAGAAAGGCTTTTTTTTTTTTCACTTAACACTATGCACTTAAGATTTATGGATGTCTTTTCTTGGCTTGATAGCTAATTGGATAGCTTTTTATCACTGAATAGTATCTCATTGTATGGATATACTAGAGTTATATATGGATATACTAGAGTTAATCGTTCACCTACTGAAGGGCATTTTGTTGGCTTCCAGTTACTGGAAATTATGAATAAATTGTGAATAAAACTGTTATAAATATACAAGTTTGTATTATGCAGCTCCTTATGTGGGCATGAGTTTTTTCAGATCGGTTGAGTAAATACTTAGGAGCACGATTGCTGAGTTGTATCATGAGACTATGTTTAGCTTTGTAAAAAACTTGCCAAACTGTCTTCTGAAATGGTTGTACAATTTTGCAAGAGTTGTTTTAAAAATATGCCTAACTTTTATCATTTATATCGTAGGAATCTAAGTTTTGTCATTACCTGAGATCAAGGTATAAAGCATAAGTTGTTTAGATTAAACGCTGAGACTTTAGAATTACAGAGAAGCGTGATTCAGTAATTAACATATCATTCTTGGCTATGAATCTTAGGTATGTCAGTAACATTAATGTTATAAATGGGAAATTTTGCTATTATTTCCCTAAGACCCAGATGTTGGGGAGAATGATCAATTTAAAGGATCACAGTTTCATACATTAATTTTCATATATGGTCTGGAATGTTAATGTTAATATTATTATTTTGAAAATTTTCATTAAATATTTAAAACCTTTCTGAGATAAAAGGCTTAAATATGAAAAAAACTTTAAAAAATATTCTTTCTCAATTGTATTAGTTAGCTTGGGCTACTATAACAAAATACCACAGAGTAGGTGGCTTAAACAATAGAAATTTTTTTCTTACAGTTCTAGAGGCTGGGAAGTCCAAGACACAGCTTCCAGCTGATTTAGTTCCTGGTGAGGACTCTTGGCTTGCACATAGATGGCTATCTACTTGCTGTGTCCTCACATGGCAAAGAGAGAGTGCTCTGGCGTCTCTTCTTTAAAAGAACCAGCTCTATTAGATTGGGGTCTCACACTTATGATCTCATTTAACCTCATTGATCCTTATCTGGTAGTCTGGACCGAAGACAGTCAGTTCTTCTGCTCATGAGACATGCAGAAATGCAAGTGATCAGTGGAAAGCCATTTCCCAACAGCTTTCTCCCTGGTCTTCAGCAACCTTTCATTGAGTTTGCCCAGCTAAACACTAATTCCTGATCTACCTTTGTAAAGCACCCTCCAGTTATGTCAGACTTAAACATCTGCTTATGTCACTGTCATGTTCAGAAGTATCTAAGGTTCTCTGGGGTTTGTTAGTTCCTTTAGAATGACAACTCCGTTGTGGCATTCATCACATTTTGCCTTCTTTTACATGCCCTTTTTCCTATTAGACTGTAAACTTCTTGGGAGGACAGACCATATTTTAAAAAAAATTTAAAACCTGACAATATTTAGTATAGTAGGTATATCAATAAATATTGAATTGATGTTTTCAGTCTTCCTTAGGAAATTAGATGCACACATTTTTGGTTTTAGAAATGTGACTTCTGAATCATATTTCCTAATGTGTCATTATATTAGAAGGTAGATTACTAGGAACTATCAGAATTAAAATATCAATTATCTATACATATGTATACATATATGTATCTTACATCAACTATGTAAAAGTTCAGTGTCCTACTTAGAAAGATCCCCCAAATTTACATATAGACCCTTCCTTCTTGAAGCTTACAACCTGGATGAAGATACTGGTCATATACACAAGCAAAGAAAGCTAGAAGTATGGACAGGATAGCACAGGTTTGAAGTTAATAGTCAAGAGTGTGAGACACCAGGAATGGCAAGCCTGGTGGAATCTCTGTGGCCCGAACTTGCAAGCGTGACTTTGGGATGGACTTGGAGAATGACTATGGTTACATAAATGGTGAGAGAAGGAAAAAACTTTCCAAGTGAGGGCTTCACTTGAGAAAAGACTGAGGGAAGAAGGCCTGAACTCTGCTGGAGATGGCTCCACCCTGTTGATTGTTGCTATGGAAGCTTGGTGCAGACTACCTTTAGAGGACTGTGGTACAGCAACTAGCCTTGCAATACAGAGCTGTCTCCATCTGGAGCCAAAGACAGGGATGCTCACTGTCCCCTAGAATAAATTTGAGTTCTCTACACTCTGAATGCCTCTCCTGACATGCCCATGCAGGTGTCACCTAACCCCTTTGAGTTGCCCTATGGGAACTGAGGCCCTGGGAACTGGCTGAAGACAGGCTAATGCCTAGACTGCCTGCTGGGCCATGAGTAGCAAGTCCCTTTGTCTAAACCCAGAGTCCTGTCCATGTCTTCTGACAGCCTCCATGAGGGGTTGGATAGGCATGCTGTTCACTTTGATGTCATTCAAACATCACCATCAGCAGATTTTGCAAAGACAAGCCTCCTCAAGTGGGAAATTTGAGAAGTTTTTATAAGAAATATTTACATGGGAGAATTTAGTAAGAGGGAGGGCATTACCGTCCTTGGGCCTGAAGGCAGAAGTGAAGGATGTTACAGGAATTTGGAGAAGGAGGCAGATTACAGCTGGCCAATTAGTGCTCTTCTTTGACAAACATCCCCAAATAGCTGGGACCTTGCTCCCAGTATACATACTATGTAAACATGCATGTAAATACACATATATGCATACAGAAGCGTATGCAGGTTTGCATATGTATTTGCATATACATACATTTTGCACACACATATATATTCCTTTTAAAAGATTAAAAATGAAAAAAACAAAAAAAAACAAAAAATAAAAAAATAAAAAATAAAAAAGAATAAAAGATTAAAAATGAGAGCATACTGTATACACTATTCTGCAGCACTTTGTTTTTTCAGTTAACAATAAAGCTTAAAAGACAGTTCCCATCAGAATTCATAGAACTCTCCTGCTCTTTAATGTTGTTTTGTATTCTATTATGTGATGGATCATTATTTACTTTACGTGTTGTCTGTTGATGGAGATGTTTTTCTGGATTTTGCTAGCCTGTTATAGATGCCTTTGGACACGTACATGTCTCTAGACTGTACTCTTACAAGTTGAATGCTAGGGTAAGTGTTCTTGGTTATTAATAATTTGCTGGGTTTTGCCAAATTGCCCTCTCAATAAGTTATACTAATTTACCTCATCCCACAAGTATGGGGATGCTTTTCTCTAAACCTTTACCAATATTGTATGCTATCTTTTTGTCTTTGCCAATTTAATATATAAAAAATGTCATCTCATTGTATAATCCCTTATGTTAAGCACTGCTTTGGGGGAGTTTATTTGCTTTGTGCATGTATTGTCTGGGCATAGCCATCATGAAGCCTTTCCTGCAAGCTGTGTCCCTTGCTCCTGATGCATGCTAGGAAAGTCCAGCTGTTGGGTGATTCTCCTAGCTGAAATGCTCACAGATTTCACCATGGGCTGAGGCCTTTAAGCAAACTAAAAGAGTTTCCCACCTCCCCCATTCATTTAGTTAAAATTATTTCCTCAAATATTTCAGTATTTTATTCTGTGGTATCTTACTTGGATTGTGGCTGGAAGTCAGTCTTTCCCATCTCTCCCTGCTGTGTTGGCAGCCAGAAGGCACAGCAAAAGCCCTGTTCCAGGGGTGGAGCTTCCCTGGGCATACTGGGCACTTCTTTTTGATGGCCACAATCATTTCCTCATTTATCCATGGGGCAAAGTCACATTTTTGTTTTAATATGAGCACACCTGTACTTAGTATAATAACACAATGATCTTAAAGAGAAATTGAACCAAACTTAACTAATGTTTTGACATTTATAATACTTATTTTATCTTTCAGTTTTCCTTGAATAGTCAGTGGACGATTGTAGATATTTTAGTAATTGTGTTACTATCCTAAATATGTCAAATATTCTACATCATCTTCATCTGTCTTTTGTCAATAGGCATCATCATATGTCTTAAACGTTTCTTAATCATTCTCTATTTATTGCTGTACATTTTATCTATTTATATTCTGCAGTCTTATTCACCACTTTTCCATGCTTATGTAATAGCCCATTCTTCTACACTGGTAAGATCTTTCTTATGTTCCTCTCACTTCGAGTTTTTTGTTGTTTTTTTTTTTTGGTCTTTTCAAAGTAAACTGATTTTCCCCTATGTTTATCTTTTATGTATAGATTTTAAAAGATGCAACATACTGTTGTTTCCTCAGCTCTGGTTTAAGAGGTTTCTTTATCATCTTATATCAGTGCTTACTGATGATACCCTAGATTTGTTATTTCCAGCCTTTGGAAAATGAAATATGTGTGAGAGGTCTCTTTCTTCTACATCATGAAGGTCAGTGTACTACTACACCCCACTGTAATTACAGATCTTAGTGATCTGATAGATACATTATCCTCATGGAAAAGCTCTGAATGAAGAAGATGAAAGTCCCCTTTTATGAGCTCAAGTACCTTGCATATCTGATGGTTTCTATTCTCTTATTTCCATTTTTCAAATAAAGGTTTGTTAGGACCGGGAAGACTAAGGACATTTTCTGTAATTTCTGTGTTACTTGAGCCTGACTAAGGTGTGCTGTCTTCTTAGGTTGTGCATGTAAGTGTGTGTGTGTGTAGCTGTGGAAAGGCAGGTAAAGAAGTCCTTGGAAGTGGCTTAAACCTCTGCTCAACTCAGAAGATGCGAGGAGGGAGCAGGGGAAGGGAGGACATTCCCATTTGCCTGGGACCCTGGAGAGATGCTGGCCCACTTTTTTTTTTTTTTTAAGATTTTATTTACTTGAGGGAGAAAGACAGCACAAGCAGGGGGAGGGGGAGAGAGAAAGGGGGAGGGAGAGAGAGAAACAGACTCTTTGCTGAGAGGGAGCATAGAGCTCCATGCAGGGCTCCAGGCAGGGCTCCATCCCTCAACCCTGAGATCATGACTTTAGCCAAAGTCGAAGGCTTAACCGATTGAGCCACCTAGGCATCCCTGGTCCCACACATCTTCTTCTTTTCTTTTTTTTTTAATTTAATTTTATTTTTTCAGTGTTACAAGATTCATTGTTCATGCACCACACCCAGTGCTTCATGCAATACGTGCCCTCCTCAATACCCACCACCAGGCTCACCCAACCCCCTCCAACACACACACTTCTTATCCAGAAGTGGGTAGAGCTGGGCAAGGGACTTAGCCCTCTGCTCTCACATTCCTGCAAAGCCAGCCCCTTCTCTTTCCCCTCTTCAGAGAAACATTTTCTTCCCAGCAGCGTCCCCTGTGATCCCTCTGAGCCCACAACTGTTCTTATGCACCTATGTGTGGGGCCAGAGCACTCACTAGGACCCTGACTGGGGTGGGACAGGGAACCCCTGAGCATGTAGTGGGCATGTGGGAAAAATGTGTTTTGGAGACAAGTACTTTTATGATGAGGAGCAGTTGTAGATGGACTGGGGTGACTGTCAGGCATGTATTAATGAGGGCCTTGGCAAAGCAAAATACAGGCAAGGATGACCTTGAGTGTTTTACTTCTAGTTAGCAGTTACCATTAGACAGTCACAGCAGGAGAGACAGGTGCTATTTAATTGGGATAGTGAGTACCTAGAGCATTCTTTACATCACACATTTTTTCCTTCCGCTAAGTAAAAAAGGATTTACTCTTTTGTTCTTATTGGAATTGGATATTGTTTAGACACTTTAGAAAAAGAAAAGCAAGCTGAGAGTTTAGATCCTGAATTGGGAAATGATTAGTAACTTCACTAAAATGGCAGTGCCATCGGCAAAAGTGCAGTTTATCATATAATTATCTTTAATCTTTTTAATGAAAGATTTTTTAAAGTTTTATTCTTCTTCCTATCAATACTAAAACCTGTTATGAAATTCTATCCAAAGTGCCACCACTCTGTTACATTATATCATAGTCTAAGTGAGATTAATGAGGGAAACAAGGGCATTTATTCACCTTCACATTACATAATAGATGTAATTCTCTTTTTGCTAGGAACTCAACAGGAGAAAATACTTTCTCTCAAGAAATTTTCTTTTGGAAAATCCTTATAATTTTATAATTGAATAATAATTGAATACTTAAAGTCTAGATTTATATTATTCTATATGTTGTTGGTAAAATGAATTTGGATATTTCTATGGGCAGGTGTCCTTCATATTATTTGCTTCCTCCAGCCTCCTCCAGGATCCCCAACCTCCCAACCTCTTCCTCGTGGCCCTCTTTCTGCTTCACATGAACCTACTCTTGCCCATGCAAGCCTTTCAACCTATCTTCCAATTTCCCAGATTTGGGAATCTGGGCAGAAGGTAGTGGTGGATTTTGATGAATGAAGACTTTCATCCAGGAATTCGCCTGATTGATGGTGGGTCTTCACTCCAACATCTATCTCATGGTTGAGTCATCAACCTCATTATACATACAATATCACTTAATAAAAATGCTCAGCATGTTGTGAAAATTATTTATGGAATTATTTATGGAATGCCCCAATCCAACTTTGAGATCATTTTTACAAAATGGTTTGAAGTAAAAATGAATTGATCTTGCACCTGTTTAATCATTGTCAAACCCTCTGGCCACAAGATCAATGTAAGGGCAAAGGACTCACATCTGCAGAGGCCTCCTGCACCTGGCAATTGGTGCCCTTTCCTATTTGGTCATCATATAATCTAGATGACCAGGCCTTACTAGTTTTATTTGATAGGTAGCTGAGGCTGACATGATTTCTGTGACTTGATCATGATGACAGAGTTACATTATTCTACTGCTCAAGTGACGTGGCTGCTGTCAATCCCAGACACAGAGTTGTTGTATTTCTCTATATATAGAGAGAACAGATGAGCTTTTATCACAGTATTTCAAGACTCTGAAATAGCACTAAGCCATTTTCTTTTCTTGATCAATGTATAAATTGAAAAAAAAAATCAATAGATCTGAGTTTCCTAAACTTCAAAAATTGATAACTTTTTGAATTAGAATAGTTCTTCTGAAATGGGAAGCAACAGAAGAGGAAGAGGAAATGCCATCCATTGTCAAATGAATAAAACACTCCAGAAACAGTGAGATTCAGCATTACTCCAAATGGAATTTATATGAAATTGAAGAAATCTGGGAAATTGGAAGATAACTTGAAAGGCTTGCATGGGCAAGAGTAGGTTCATGTGAAGCAGAAAGAGGGCCAAGAGGAAGAGTTTGGGAGGTTGGGGATCCTGGAGGAGGCTAGAGGAAGCAAATAATGTAAAGGACACCTGATTGTTCTCCCAGAGGTGACAATGAGGGCTAGATGGGTAGACAAGAACATTGAGGTGAAGAGGGTCCATTCAGCCAGGAGAGAGGAGGTCTAGAAGATACTGAGGCAGGAGCAGGACATCTATTAACCTGGGACATGACAGATGCAACCAGTCTGGGTTTGGAGTAATAGTCCATCTGGATTCCTCACTCATTACTTCCCACCAACCCACCTCAAGTGTCCTACTTGACTCCAGACCCAATTTTGTAAGGCCCATCTGCCCTGACGCCCTGTTGCCCCAAATACACACCTCATATCCTCCCCTTTCTTCAAGGCATGTCCTTCCCTTTTTATTTAATCTGGTACATCTTCCTAAATATTTAGGCCAGGAACCTGAGTCATAGAATGTTAATGCTATCCTAAAATTTACAGATCATTTTCCAGTCCTCATTCAAAACTATATATCATTTCTCAATTTCACATGTCCTCCAGCTCCTAAGAATGCCCATTTTGGGTATAGTTCTACAGTTGGACAATTTTTCTTCATAAGGAAGTGGATTCTGCCTACAGTGGTCTTCTCCCTTGCTTTCTATTCATAGGTCCTAGTGCAAAATTCTCAGCACAAAAGGAAAGTGATTTTAACTTCTTCCCCTGGTCGGTGACTCAGTCAGTTCAGGCTACTATAACGAAGTACTACGGACTGGTTGGCTTGTAAACAATAGACATTTATTTCTCACAGCTCTGGAGGCTGGAAGTCTGAGAGCAGTGTTCTAGCATGGTCAGGTTCTCTTCCAGGTCTCAGACTACTGAATTCTCAATATGTGTTCATGTGGTGGAAAGAGAGCAAGAGAACACTCTGGGGCACTAATCTCATTCATGAAGGTTCCACGTTCATGACCTAATCACCTTCCAAAGGCCTCACCTCCAAATACCTTCAAATTGGGGGTTGTGACTTAACATATGAATTTGGGAAGATACAAACATTTAACCTATAGCAAATAGCCAATCCTCCTCCCCCCTTGCAATTTCCCTTCCCCACCTAAAATCCTTGGGTGAGAGTCATATCCTTGTCCCTCCTGTCTGAGCCAGTGTGAGTTCTTCCATTTCCTCTGTAAAGTATGGGCTTGCCAGAGCAGAAAGGAACCATTTCTTCCTTGTTTTATGGTCTCCCTCCATTCGTGAAGCCTGATTCTGCATTAACCCCCATGTGGAGTGAAGAGAAAGGGATGTCTGTTGGGGCAAAGGATTCGGGGCGTGTTTGAATTCCATTTCCTTTGCCTGGTATGTCTGCTATCTACCAGTGCAGACAGGTGTGAAGCAATTACCTAAGTGAGCTAAGAAAACCCATGGCCTTTGCTTTCTTATTACTTCCATTATCAGGGGAGGCTCCTTCATCCCAACCCCAGACAGTTCGCACTTCCTTTATTTGGTAGACAAGGTCTAAATCTGCTCTTTTGAGTGAAGGGGTACTAACAAAGCATGGATTGGAGACTTACATTGAAATAAGTGGCAGAGCTGTGGATTTATTGCTTAGCCTTTTTCACTCTCCTGAAGAAAATGGGCTTTAATAATAATCTTCTCTCATATAAAAAAAAAAGGTATTCTCAGGAAAGAAAATCACTCATGGCATCCAACTTACTGAAGTACTCTCTAAAAGAAGGTTTTTTCAAATGTTCCTTTAAGCTGGTTACATAAACTAGGTGATAGGACATGAAGCAAGGTTCTCCTTGTACAGGGAAGTATTTGCTGTCCATGGGAAGAGGTCTGTGAGTGGGAACTCACACCCCCTCAGGGATGAGGCAGGGCTCTATTTTCTTATTCCTCACTGCATGTGCATTGACAGCATTTATCACTGCATGAATTCATGTGTGCATGTATGTGTGTATGCACGTGTGTGCCTATGTGTGCTTACATATATGTGTACAAGTGTCTACATTTCCAGGTAGTGACAAGTGATATTGAGGAAAATAAGTCACAGTGAAGTGCTTGAAAGTGCCTGGTAGAGGTTAGGTTGTGGTTCCTTTTGAGGAATGGGTCAGCAAAGACTGAGATGCCCTTTGTTCTGAGAGGAGTGAGGGTAAGTTAGCAGGTGTGTAGGGAGCAAGGACTGGGTAAAGAAGCCCTCACTGGAAAGGCCTTGCAGCATGGGGGCTGGGGGCAGCTCAGGCCAGACATAGCCTTGCAGACCCAGTCAGGAACTTGGGCACTGTTTCTGTATTACAAGAAACCATCAGAAGGGTTCGGGCAGCATGTGGTCTGATCAGATTCTCATTTGCCAGTATCATTCTGGCTGCTCTATGATGGACAGAGTGGCAACCAGAGCCAGTTAGGGTGATTCCAGTTGTCTAGCCTGGGAATGCTAGTGGTTTGGACTAGAGAAGGCATGGGCTGGGTGTGACCTGGGAACATATGTTCCCAGGTAAGGCTGAGAGGATTTGCTACTGTGTCAGAGGTGTGGTTTGAAGGCTGGACAGCAATCAGGGAAGATTTCCAGGTCTGGTCTGGACCATTCTGGATGAGGACACGAGGACAGACTGAAGCACAAGTGTGAGGAATCTGGTGAAACAGCCAGTCAGGCTTGGTGACACACATCTTGTTTGTTACTAGTCAGCTTTTTTAAGGCAGTCAGAAGTCCTCTCCAAAGTTTGTATCCTTTGGTTAAATACCTAGTTATGCAGTTGCTGGGTTGTAGGGTGGCTCTATTTTTAACTTTTTGAGGAACTTCCATACTGCATTCCAGAGTGGCTGTGCCAGTTTACATTCCCACCAACATTGTAAGACAGTGGGGACAACCTTTTTCATACCTCGTCTATCCAGAGAACCATGTTAAAGTGATTTTATGCTAGTAAAATCAGCTGGTCACAGCATCATGATCAAGTAGGACCATCTAATGACACAAGAATGAACATACAAGAAGGTCTTGGTAAAGCAGTACCTACGCACTCAGGGTAGAGCTATGCCAGTGAAGGAATAGAGCCCTACGGAGGCACAGTTTTGTCAGCAAGAAGAGACAAGGAGAGTTGGAGAAAGAATCTGGGCTTCTAACCACGCTCCCCCCCACCCCCGAACTTCCAAACTGCCAGGAGAATCCTATCTTGAGCCTTCTCCAATGGGGAGTGTGGCCCAAGAAGGTGGAGTCATTCACATTTGATTCCCTGATTCTCTCCATACTCTGCCAACTCACTTTGGAGTATTTTATCCTTCTAGGTGGGAAAACCAGTTTTTATGACTTGTGTACCCTTTACACATCTGTGAATCATGATACAAGCATCATGTTCTTCTGAGCTCCTAAGCTTTGGAAGCTTTAAACAAAACACAATAAAAACAGCCCTTTCTCTCTCAAAAATTGTAGGCTTTCTCAGTGGAAGCCTAGGATTGTTTAAAACTCATATTTGGAGACAAAAGCTAGAAATGAGCCCTCGGCTCTCAGTTCTCAGCTATGTTTTTCCTACATAGAGGAGGGCCAACAGGAGATCAGGGTGTGGAAAAGCCTACAGCTTTGTGGGCAGTCAGAGCATCACTGTGCCGCTTTAGCCAGGCAGCACACAAAAGTAGGCATCTTCTGAAGTCTTTTTTTTTTTTTTAACCATTTTCTCATTGCCTCAGAAAACTTCCATTGTAGTTTTCTTTTGAGAATGAGGCTCTTCGGTCTAAGAGGTGGGCATGGTGAAGGCTGATGCTGATGATGCTGAAGGCTCTGGAGCCCCTCCTGACTTCTTGTTTCTCTGTGAACACCAGCTCACTTGCCTCTGGTGTACCTTGAATCTGGCCTCCCAAAAGGCTCCCTGGGATACTTCTCTGTTGTTGCTGGGTCATCTGTGTACTCTTCCTGTTTCCATCCGGATGCTGGAGACAGGCGTCCCCTCTGATCAAGTGGTCGGTCATTAGGCAGCTTCCTGCTTACTCCACACTTCTACACGAATGCCCCAGGCTCTGCTTCCAGGCTGGTCGAGAGCATCTGCTGAACAGCCCATTCCAGCCCAACTCTGCCATTCATAGGCAGACCCCTGGACACTGGCATCATCCTTTTTCCTCTCCTCCTTCATGCTCAGTCAGTGGCCAAATTCTGGGCAAGGGTAGCTCCCTGGGCATGCTGCCAGTGTGGTCCATGGCCCAGATCTCCCAGGGCTCTGCTCAGGGTTCTGTGTTCTAGTCTAGCCATCTTGAGGTTCTTGGTAATTTTTGAACCAGGGGCCTTGAATTTTCATTTTGCACTGGGTCCAGCTGTCTACTGGGTCTGCCTGTGAAGTATCTGGAACACTCATCCACTTCTCCTATCTCTTCCTTACTGCTGTGCCCAAAGCAGTTTTTACCCTGTTGGTGGAAGTAACTATTAGTCTACTTTTGTATCCCTATATACCCTGTATACACAATATTTTCAAAATGCCAATTTAAAAAACAGCTTTGTATTGTATTAAGTATCCTAAGTGGGTAACCTGTTCTAGCCTTGCATGGACATGACTGCTCCTCATGTACCTGTGCCCTGGTCCTGGTACGTCCTAGGCAGATCTCCTGCCCTCACCTTGCTCAGGCACCTCCTCAGCCCAGGACAGCCCTCCCCACTCTTACACCTGCTCTGCTAACTCCTCTCAGTCCTGACCATTCTCCCAAGGCAAGGCTTCTGGACAAGTGCTTCTTCATGGCACTGATGGCAGTTGCAGTTGAATAACTAATTGTACAGAGTTGTTTAATGTCTGTACATCTGGCTAAATGCAAATTCAGTGAGGTTTTGGGTCATGATCCTGGCTGAAAGAGAACCTAACACAGGACTTTGAATACCCTGAATGCTAAGTAAATATGGATAGATAAATGGAAGGAAGGAAGGAAGGAAGGAAGGAAGGAAGGAAGGAAGGAAGGAAGGAAGGAAGTAAGTTACTCTTTAAAGGAACTAGCCTAGTTCTAGCAATGATGACTGGGATATTAGGCTCCAGGACACTGTTGATTCCAAGGATACTGGTGATTTTGTTGTCTTTCTTGGCCAAGGGAAGGAGGAGTGCAGCCCTGGGGGCCTCCCTTTCTGGCCTCCTCCCCAGTGTCTTCCCAAGCAGCTTTCCATCTTCCCTGGGCTTCAGTTTACTCACCCGAGAAAGAAGAGGTTGAACCAGATGGTTTCTGAAGTCCTTTGTGGTGCTAGCATTTTATGCTTCTATTTTTGTCAAAGCCCCTCAGAAAATAAAACTGCAGTGTAAATAATGAAAATAAAAAAGAACACTCTATTTGAAAGTGCTGTAGGCAATTCCTTTTTTATATTCCTAAGAAATGATGCTATTTCCATCCACATGAAATTGTGCCATTCTGGCTTCACAAAGTCAATCTGGGTGATTTTTCTCTTTTAAGTTTCAAGTTTCACAATTTAAGTACAAGGAATCTGATATTTTTAATATGGTTAATTTTTCATTCCTGTGTGTAAATGTTGCTTAAGTGCGGTTTGGATTAAAATTTACAATCAGTGAACAAAATATCAACGTTCAGTTTTCCAAACTCTATAGTAGATAGAGATGAAAGGCAAGAGTTTACCATTCTTCTAACAATTTCTGGGTGAAGATTATATCTGTGAATTTGATAGTGAATTCTTTGTTTTTAAGGAAAACTTTTTTTATTGCTATTGTTTTTAACATTTTGCCATATCCTGCCATAGTTTCTTTTTACTTTTTAAAAATAGCTTTTTGAGGTAAAATTGATATAAAATAAATGGCAAATATTTACGCAATAAAAATTAAATTTTAATATGTATATACCTGTGAAACTTCCCACCATCCAGTAGTTATAGTTAATATACTCATCATATTTCCCCCGGACATTCATTTCCTTCTGCCTCCCCCCTCCCCCCTCCCCTTCCTATAGCCAAAGAACTGCTTATCTGCCTTCAGTCACTAAAGATTAGTTTGCACTTTCTAGTTATGTATAAATGGAATTATCCAGTATGCAATTATTTTAAGATTCACATATGTTGTCATGTGGATCAATGATTCTTCCCTTCAATTGCTGAATAGTATTACATTCTAAGGATTTTTCACAGTTCGCTTATTCATTCTCTTGAACATTCAGGTTATTTCCTGTATTTGGCTGTTAAAAATAAAGCTGCTGATATTCAGGTACAAATTTTTGC
This sequence comes from Potos flavus, assembly GCA_028534135.1. Lineage (NCBI taxonomy): Eukaryota > Metazoa > Chordata > Mammalia > Carnivora > Procyonidae > Potos > Potos flavus. The sequence continues at coordinate 22,543,738 of CM052896.1, read as the reverse complement.
ATGGACTTATCTGTTCTTTGGGTAAATACCTAAGAGTGGAATGATCAGATCATATGTTAAGTGTGTGTTTACATTTTGAAGTAATCACCAAACTGTTTCCCAAAATGGTTACATCATTTTACTTTCCCACTAGCAGTGTACAAGAATTCCCATTTCTCCACATACTGTACCATACATGTGTTATTGCCTATCTTATTTATTACAGTCATTGAGTGGGTATAAAATGTTATCTTGGGTGTTTTTTTTAATTTTAGTAAAATACACATAGCATAAAATTTACCAGCTTAACCATTCTTAAGTGTATAGCTCGGTAGTATTAACATCCATGTTGTTGTGCAGCCATCACTGTCATCCATCTTCTGAACTCTTTTCATCTTGCAAAACTGAAACTCTGTACCCATTAAACACTAGCTCCCTGTTCCCCTCCCCCAACCTCAGAACTTTCTATCTCTATTAATTTGGCTACTCTATATACCTCATAAAAGTGGAATCATACAACATTTGTCGTTTTTGACTGTCATTTTATGACAATATATAATGTCCTCAAGATTTATCTATGTTGTAGCATGTGTCAGAATTTCCTTCTTTTTTAAGGTTCAATTATATTCCATTGTATTTATCTATCACATTTTGCTTATCTACTCATCCATCAGTGGACATTTGGGTTGTCTATACCTTTTGGCTATTGTAAATGATGCTGTTATGAACATGGGTGTACAAATATCTGTTCTAGTCCCTATTTTCAATTCTTTTGGGTATGTACCCAGAAGTAGAATTGCTGAATTGTACAGTCTCATTGTGGTTTTAATTTGCACTATCCTATTGACTGATCACATTCGGCTTCTTTTCATATGCATATTTGCCATTTGTATTTCCTCTTGGGTAAAGTATTCAAATATTTGGCAAATTCTTGTGTATGCTGTATGTCTTATTATTGAATTTTCAGAGTTCTTCATATAGTCTAGATACAGGTTCTTTATGATATATATACTTTGCAAGTATTTTCTCCTGTTTATGGCTTGTCTGTTCATTCTTTTAAGGGTGTCTTTTGAAGAGGGGGGGTTTTAAATTTTGAGATTTTAAATTTTAATTCACCAACTACTCTTTGTGGATTACGCTTTTGGTATTGTATCTAAGAAATCTTTGCTTAACTATGTTTTCTTTTACACAATTTACAGTTTTATATTTTATATTTAGGTCTGTGATCCATTTTGAGTTAATTTTTTAATATGCTGTGAGGTATGGATCCAAGTTTATGTATTTATTTTTGTTTTGCATATGGATATGTAATTATTCCAGCAGCATTTGTTGAAAATGCATGCTTTTTCTGCATTTCTTTAGTGATTTTGTCAAAATTCAGTTGTACATATTTATAAGAGTTTATCTCCAAACTGTGATTTGTCTATTTTTATGCCAATACCCTATTATCTTGATTACTGTAGATTTATAGTGATTATTGAAAGCAGGTAGTGTTATTTCTCCATCTTTGTTTTTCTTTTTCAGCATTGTTAGGTTATTTTAGGTTATTTGCATTTCCATGTGCATTTTAAGATGTTTGTCAACTCCTGCTAAAAGACTTCTGAGACTTTTTTGGGGATTGTTTTGAGTTGATAGAACAATTTGGAGAGAATTGACATAACACTTGAATTCTTCCAACCTTGGGCAACGTATATATCTCCATTTTTTTAGTCTTTTTTATTTCTCTCAGAAATACTGTGTCCTTTTCAGTGTATAGGTGTTTTATATATTTTGTCAAGTTTATTGCAAAGTATTTCATATTTTTGATGCTATTGTAGATGTTTCTTTAAATTTTAATTTTTGATTGCTTATTATTGTTATATAGAAAAACAGTAGAGTTATGCATATTGGTCTCAGATCCTGCAGCCTTATTAAACTTATTTATTAGTTCTAGTAGCCTTTTTGTAGATTTCATCAAATTTATTATGTATGTAATCAAATAAACAAAATTTTACTTCTTCCTTTCCAATTTGTATTCCTTTTCCTTCTTTTACTTGACTGACTGCATTGACCATAATCTCCAGTAAAATGTTGAATAGATGTGGTGGGAGAGGATATCTTGTCTTGTTCCTGATTTTAACGGGGAATCACTTAGACTTTCACCATTAAGTATGATATTGGCTGCGTGTGTGTGTGTGTGTGTGTGTGTGCACGCGTTTAAATGCTGTTTGTCAGTTTGAGGAATTTACCTTCTATTCCTGTTTTCCTGAGAGTTTTTATTAAGAAGGCATGTTGGATTTTTCAGATGCTTCTTCTGTGTCTATTGAGATGATTCAATATAATTTGTATCTTCAAAGAATTTGTTTATTTAATCTATACTCACATTTATTTACATAAAATAATTTATATTATTTTCTTACTATCCTTTTAATATCTGTATAATCTGTAGTGTTGTCACTCTCATTCCTGACATTGATAATTTCTGTCTTCTCTCTTTTCTTCCTGATTAGTTTGGCTAGGAGTTCAAAAATTTTATTGATATTCTGAAAGAATCTGCTTCTGATTTTACTGATTTCCTTTACTATTTTTCTTTTTCTGGTTTCTTAATGCAGAAGCTGAGGTCTTTGCTTTGAAACTTTTCTAATTTAACCATTTTAGTGCTATAAATTTCCTTCTAGGACTGCTTTACAGCCTGACAAATTCTGATATATTGTATTTTCATTTTCATTCAGTTCAAAGTATAGTACTTTCTATTTCTCTTTTTATTTCTTCTTTAGCACACAGGTTATTTAGGGATGTATTATTTAGTTATTAAATATTTGGGATCTTCCAAAGATTTTCCTGTCATTGATATCTAATTTAATTTCATGTGGTCAGATAATATACTTTGATTTCTTTTATAGGAACCCATGAGGTCTCATGTGCTCTGGCTCCTCCAGTTTGATCATATCTCCTACCATTCTCCCTCTCCTCACTCCAGTCTTTTTACTATATTTTGAACATTCTAAGCCCATGGTTGCCCCGGGTCTTTGTCTCTGGGGTTTTTTTCCACCATTCAGGTACATGCTTGACTCCTCAGTTTTCTCAGTGTTCTGTTCAGTGTCACCTTAGCAAAGAGACCATTTACTCTCTCAAACCACAATGGAGCCCTCACACATCTTCCCTGCCCTGTTTTGATCCATAGGACTTTCCACCTCCTGCAGTGCAGTAAGGCCACTGGGAACAGGGGTCCTGAAGTGCTTACTGTTAGGTGCCCAGGGTGGGAATGGTACCTGCTTACAGTAGGTGTTTAATACATACTGAGTGAATAAATGAATACTGTCCACTGAGCCCCAAGGGTTGCTCCAGGTTCAGCTCAGCCTCGTCCTTCTCTGTAAATGCACCCCTCTACCTTACTCATAGAGTTTCCCTGACAACCCCAAAGAAAATGGTTTCCATTTTGTAGAATAATGAAAAATAGTCATGGTTTTTAAAGCTGCTTATTAAGAGCTCTCTTGTTTAATGAAAAACACTGTTTGGTTTTCGTAAGATCCAATTGTAATGCAGATCTGACAATACATGCAGCTGGTCTCTCTCTTTATCTAAAAGCCCATCTGGGTTCTTCTTAAGAAAACCTTATTCCAAACAGAATTCTTTAAAGCTGCAACCTCTCTCTCTCTCTCTTTTTAAATCAAGCTTTTACATAGCTACATTGTGACTCAGTACTTACTGGTCTAACTTTGTTAAGTGCTTTGTAAATCCAAAGGCTTATAAATTTTAAAGAAGAACACAAAATTCTGTAACCATCAATGTTATTTTAAAGATTGGAATTGGGGGTGCCTGGGTGGCACAACTGGTTAAGCATCTGACTCTTGGCTTTGGGTCAGGTCAATATCAGCTCAGGTGGCGATCTCAGGGTCATGGGATTGAGCCCCACCCTGGGCTCTGCAACTCAGCACTCAGTCTGCTTCAGATTCTCTCTCCTTCTCCCTCTGTCCCCACCCTCACTTGTACTCTCTCGCTCTCTCTCAAATAAATAAATAAATCTTAAAAAAATAGATGTTGGAATCAACATCCAAACTCATTTACGCTGTTTGTGTAGCGATCAATGAAGGGGCATCTTGGAATGGGTCTGGTGCTTTTTGTATGTTTATTTTGATGCCAAAAGATTTTCTCTTCCAATCAGTAAGACAGGGTTGGAAAGACCTCCATAACTTGAAGATGGTAGAGAGATCGCTTTACAGTCTTTCTTCCCTCACCAAGGACATTTCAGTCTTCTGAGTTCATTTCTCCATCATAACCTCCTGCAATGTTCTTTTAAGTCATTGTTACACAGAAAATTTTAAAATAGAAGTCCAAACTGAGAATAAGGTCACATTATATTAAAAAACAAAAACATCTCTCCTGCTGGCAAACTTTGTTGTACCACGGAGGAGAAAATATCACCCAAAATTGGCATCAGAATGGACCTTGGCATCAGAATGGAGCTCACACGGGTCTTGGCAGCAGACTGGAAGTCATCAAAGCCCCTTGTTAGCTTGTCGTGAACTGAACTGCTGATCACAGCTTGGCCTTTCATCTTCCTCCAAATCCTCTTCTTTGGCTTCTTCTCCCATCTCAAAAGACTTTTGCATCTTTTTATTATTTTTTTTTAATTTTTAAGATTTATATATTTATTTATTTGACAGGGAGAGAGAGACAGCCAGAGAGGGAACACAAGCAGGGGGAGTAGCAGAGGGAGAAGCAGGCTTCCTGCTGAGCAGGGAGCCCGAATTGGGGCTCAATCCCAGCACCCTGGGATCATAACCTGAGCCGAAGGCAGATGCTTAACGACTGAACCACCCAGGCGCCCCAAATTTTATCTCTTTTTTCTTAACCTGACTGGTCTTTAATTAAGCCAAAATGTTTTATTTTTGTTTTTTAATGCTTGCCCTGGCAATGGTGGGATGTCTGTAGTCCTGTCCTCCACCTCTCCACACCTCTGGATCTGCATGTACCCTGTGGGCTAACATGCCCTCCCTGTCCTGCAGCAGGCTGCCATGCTCAGGGAAATGCCCAGGTAGGGAGCTCACCTGGCTGGCCTCCCAGCAGAGTGCCATTTTAGTCAGGCCTGGGCCAGAGAGTCAGGAATCATCTCTGGCCTCTGAGTGTCCCTGATGGACACCTGAGCCACTCCTAGGAGTGCCTTTGTTTTCTAATCACCCCTCAGTCTGTCACTGTTGTCCCTCCATCCCACTCATCAGCTGTTTTTTATCAGTTCTTTCATAGTGAAGCTGGTTCCCTCTTATTCTGAAAAACATTTTTTTTAAAGATTTATTTATTTATTTATTTGACAGAGAAGGAGAGATCACAAGTAGGCAGAGAGGCAGGCAGAGAGAGACGGGAAAGCAGGCTCCCTGCTGAGCAGAGAGCCCAATGCGGGGCTCGATCCCAGGACCCTGAGATCATGACCTGAGCTGAAGGCAGAGGCCCAGGCGCCCCCTGAAAAACATTTTTTTCACGAAAGATTAATCTTATTCTGAATGTTATTACCCACTCACAAACTAAACATAACAAATGAAACTTGTACCATTTCATTTTTGTTCTAGAAACTTAAACTACAGCTTCATCATCCAGGGTTTATATTAGACTCCTTCTGAAGGGTGAGAATATTCTCAATAAATGCGAATGGTTTCTCTGCCTGGTTTGAGTTTCTGAATACACATAACAGCCATGCACTAGAATAGAACCCAGGTGTCCAGCTAGAAGATAGGATGATTTCAGGGGATCTTCGAGGGTTCTGATGGCCAAATACCATGACTCTGAATTGCTGTTGACCCATATGAACTAAAGACTGAAATTCCATCTTTAGAGTCATCCCCTTAGATCAGGGCTGTTCTACATCAGAGTAATGTGAAGAGATAAAAAGAAGAGGCACACAGTGTTTGGCACACAGCTGGCTCTCAGTGAATATTTGTTGAATGACTCAAGAGAAATAATAATATAGCTAATAATTATTGAGTGTGAAGTGGAGTTTCCCCCTTGCTCCTCCTTGTGAAAGTGGGAGAATCCTCTCCATCCCCTGGGGAAGACACTCAGAGAGGGTCAGCTGTGTGGTCCAGGCTTTGGGCCCTAACCAGTGGGGCCACTGAGCCTACCACTCTGGCCCTAAGATTTGAAACTGGATAGGACATGCAGGAGCAAAGGGAAATGAGAAAACTTTGAAGAGAAACAGGGGATGCAGGCCTGCCTTGCCCAGCTTTTGTTTCCTGAGGAATTTTTCATATAATTTGGTACTACTAATTGTTGCTTCCAAATTGGGGCTCGGAAATGTCTTCAATAGTTGCGAAGGGTTATGCTCTTGATGACAAGTGATGCTTCTCACATGACTCTGCTTTTAGCTCTATTACAAATGTCAGGGGAAACTGACGCCTGGAGGTCCTGCCCCACCTGGCATTACAGTAAGTGCCCAGCAAGTGCTGTTTCCATAAGTCCCCAGGCATCACAATGACCCATTGTCAGATGAGGTTGCTGGTGCTCACAGTGGACCAGTGGATGGGAACTTGTTCAAACATTTCAGAGGCAACTGGAAGGGCTGGGGTCTTCACAGCTCTCTCTGCCCCAAGTCCAAGTCTTTCTGCCACACTGTGCCTTTTCCCATAGATGTTTTGGAAGACAAGTTTTAGTGGAAAATAGTTAGCGTGGATGTTCAGAACTCAGTGGTATGCCAATAAATATAACAGCAAATATTGCCCATTCCTCAACCCAGAAAGTAGATGTGTGCATCAGCAGAGCTTGTGGTCCTGTGGGACCATTCATGGCTCAGAGCATCTTTGTCCATTCTGCCAGTACATAATCAGCTTAAGGTTAGTGTACAAGCAGTAAAGACTAAAGAACTCAATTAAGATACTAGAGAAAGCACAAAGAAATGCTACTTTAGGGCATGTATTGATTTTTTTCCTTGAATAGTAAAATTCAAATGAATTGAAGTACATTACACAATGTTACAAATTTTACAAGTGTAACACTCCCAAAGGCTATAGCCCTGTCATTTGTGAAGTTCTTCTTCTAATACAAGCAGTGATATATATGAAGAGCTGCTGCCAAAGGCAGCAGTGAGAGAATGCAGCGTTGGGGCCTAGTGGAGAGTCGAACAGTGAGGCAGTCCTTCCAGGCAGGGCTCTGCTTCCAGTGACCACCCTTCTCTCAGATCTGGGAAACTTGACCTGGTTTGAATTTTTAAAAGATTTCCTTGAAGGCCATGGGAAAGTAGAGAGACAGTTGTTGAAGAGATGAGACTGGACCAGGTGGAGCATTAGCTGGAAGACAGCGATGGTGAGATATAGGGAGCCAACTAGCTTGTGATGAGTTGGTGGTGTGGACAAGGGAGGGGAGAGAAGAGAATATTTAAGGAGACTTCTGAGTTTGTGGCTTGAGAAACTGGGTCAATAGCAATGTCATTTATTGAGACAGAAGAGCTCTAATGTTAGATGGATAACTTTTTTTTTTTATTATGTATGTTAATCACCATACAGTACATCATTAGTTTTTGATGTAGTGTTCCATGATTCATTGTTGGCATATAACACACAGCGCTCCATGCAACACATGCCTTCCTCAATACCCATCACCGGGCACACTCATCTCTCCAGCCCCTTCCCCTCTAAAACCCTCAGTTAGATAGATGACTTTAAAGGCTTGAATATTCAGCCAAAAATAAAGACACAAGAATTTGTCCAAAACAGTTATTGTTACAGGCTGGTCTACTCTGAACGATGCCAATGTCTCTGTAAATTACATAAAACACCATGTCAGATAAGTGGAGCACAGCAGTCTGAGGTGATGGAAATGTGCTTAATTTAAACTCATTTAACCCAGAATGAAGTTTTTCCTCGGCACCAGTAATCCAATAGGTGGTGGCATTGTCTTGCATTAGGTTAAGGTGCAGTCACCCCCAGAATAAAATGAAAGGAAGCACCTCAATGATTAACAACCTGGAAATCAACCCCCTGTGCAATACTTCCCATCTGCTTCCCAGTGCCATAGAAATAGTCTTCTCTGTTCTCTTTCTCGATACAATATACAAACTGCCTGAAGAAGTTATTTTCAAGCTATATAATCTGAAAAGAACTAGCAATTGAAAAGACAGAACTAGTAAAGGAGGTATTTGTGCTGAGGACAAAGAATGCATTTATGTTTTCACTGATCATCCAAAATATGCCCTTCTATGTGGAACTTCAGGGCAAAAAATTGGCATTTAAGAGGGATGTAGGCATTTCAACAAGAATGGAGTCTTAAGACCATATTATTTATAAATGCATTTTCTACACCATCACTTGGAATTGAGGATATATATTTAAATGTGTGCCTGCATATAATTTCCTTTTAAGTTCTTGGCTCTATAGCACACTTCCTTTTATATAACATTCAGGGTGATACTGGTGATGGACATAATTTTCAGCATTTGCACACATTTATTTACTGGAAATTTCTTAAGTCATGGTTCCTTAGGTTTTAGACCAGCAGGAGTATTAATGTCAAGAGTGTTCATGGCTATACTCCTGCTATTTATTGATATATGTCCAACTCATTTGAAGGTGTTGCCTAAACAAGAATGAAGAAGAACCATGTATAAAAATTCACCTCTAAATTTCCAGCTCCAGAACTCACTGTTGCTGGAACACTCACATTTAGTTCCCCAGAGCTTCCTCCAATCTGAGTGTGGTTTCCTCACATGCCTCTTGGGTAAATGAGCTGTGTATCTTCCACATGGTGGGGCAGAGGGTTCTCACCTGACACTTATGACAGGTGCAAACACACCAGGGGACAGAACTACCCAAATCTGCTGAACTTGTGTTCTTCATGAAATTTCTTGGAGGATCACAGAAACTTGGATACCCTGGTACTAAAGTGTGTGCAAGACCTGGCTTATGAGAGCTGATTGCTAAATTTTCAGAATTTTTGCCACCCAGTTGTTAAACATAGTTGTTATTAAAAATTAAGTTATGTAGGGGCGCCTGGGTGGCTCAATGGGTTAAAGCCTCTGCCTTTGGCTCAGGTCATGATCTCAGGGTCCTGAGATCGAGCCCTGCATTGGGCTCTCTGCTCAGCAGGGAGCCTGCTTCCCCCTTTCTCTCTGCTTGCCTCTCTGCCTGCCTCTCTGCCTACTTGTGATCTCTCTCTCTCTCTGTCGAATAAATAAAGTCTTTTAAAAAATTAAGTTATGTAAACTTACAATTAGGTATGCTAAAACAAAGTCATAAATATTCAAAATGTATCTATTTCTAATTAGTTTACTACATTTTGCTATTATCTATGTCCTTGAGGTTATTTACATTTGTTTGATCTGTATGGTGGAAATATTACATAAGTGTGCTGTAGTGATCACTCCCCAGCTCCATGTTTGGTGGCAGCACCTTTGTGCTTGTAATTAGTCATGGTGGGAGTATTAACACCACTTATTTTTACAAGCACTCTTAGTGTATAAGGAGAATATTTTCTCCCTTGAAAATCTTGGTGTGTAAATCCTTATGCAGTAAAAATCATGCTTTGTCACCTTAGAGTGCAGTACTAACTAACTTCTAATCTAATTTCTAATATTGAAAACATCTACCATTTGTTGAGTGCCTGCTTTGCTCCAGGCTCTGTATTAGGCACTGATCCCTTCATTTAGATATAAAAGATCCCTTCCATCCATTTACTTGCTATAAAACTTCTTTCAGTTCTCTGTTTCTTTTAGACTTAACCCTCAATCTGTATCTTTTTTTTTTTTATTATGTTAGTCACCATACAGTACATTATTAGGTTTTTTTTTTTTAATTACTTTTATTTTATTTTTTCAGTGTTCCTCAATCTGTATCTTAAAATGCAACAAAGCTAAAGGTTCAGAAATGGTGGTGGCCTTGTGATTCTTGCCACACCTCCTTGGATGTTGCAGTCACACTATGCTGTGTTCCTCCAGGGATAGTGGAGGAAACCTCATGGAAAACAGTTTAGAAATGAGTGGCAGGGCAGGAGATTCAGCCTCAAGCAGTGAGAGTCAAGGAAGCTGACCTTCAGAGACCTTCACATGTGTTGAAATTGGCATGGACCCTACTATCTCCAGAACAAGGTGGATGAAGCTACTAAGTGAATACTTCAAACAGTTGCCCACATTTTGTCTGTGTTTCTGGTATTTGAATATGGCAGCAGTAGCCCCATTCTTGAATCAGCACGAAGATGAGGGAAATGTGTGGAATTCTAAATTGTTTCTTAACCTACAAAAGGATAGGTGTTGTCATTGCTCCCAGAGCCTGAAGAATGGCTGCTCTGAGTATGGCCACTCAACCAAGAGCCGCATGTGATTCCCTCTCAACGCCAAATATGTACTTGGGGCTGGGCAGGGTGTAACTGCAGTACTTTCTATGGCCTCTGTGTGATGCGGAAGTGGCCGTTAGGCTATTCTGTGTGGGTTTCCCCATGGAGGCGTCGCCAGTACTTGCTGACATTCACATGCAGGAATGGGAGGTATTGTCCGTTTACCTCCACTTTCATTAATACTAAAAGAAGGAGCTCTCCTGTTAATTGGTGTGCATAAGCATCAAATCTAAGATGGCAGCGTGTTTTCTGGGTGGAGCTATCTAGTTGTCAGGAGGACACCGCTAGACATGGTTTCTAAATCAGCTATGCTCCAAAGTGGATTCTTCCATAGGAAGAATCTCGTTTGGAGATCATATTATCCAATAGAAAATAAGTCATAGTTCATATGTCATAAGACTGAAAGACAACAGAAGCGTAAGCTTCTGTAGGAATTTAAGGTAGTAAACAGGGAGTAGGGCAGAATGGATATGCCCCAAAGTCAGTTGCTGTGGACGTCCCCACAGCATCCTCAGCACTTGGCTGGGGCCCTCTGGTTTGGGGATTGCCCAGGACCTGTGCCGAGACAGGCCGTCATCATAGCAGTGGCCTCTGCCCCTACACGATGCCTGTGGTTCACTTTGGGACTCACAATGACAGCTGGCCATACCTCTAAAAGGTGACCAGCCACTTGACTTCTTTCTGGTTTTCAGAAGGGTCTAAATGCAGAGCTGCTAGGTCTAGGAGTGCATGAGTTCTTTGGGCTTTCAGCACACATAGCTTTTATTCCTCCTCTTGGATGCAGGCTCTTTGAAAGTTTCACCTACTGAGCAAAGATCTTCCTTCCCTGGGGCGGAATTTCTGCAGGAAACTAGCAGAGGCCTGACCCCCAGAACCTCTTCCTTTATTTGGTTCCTGATGAATCCCCCAGGGTCCACCAGATATACTTGTATCTGACTAACCTCCAGCCTTCATGGCCACTTCTGAGTTCTTTATCCAGGAACTCAGCAGCTCCACAAAACCAGTAAAAGAAAATTGGCATGGAAGGTGTATGAGAGGTCCAGACTGAGGGTGCTTCCCCAGCTCTCCCACCCGTGCTTTGCCAGCTGTGCCGGAAAACCTTGTTCCATAATAAGTAGTAAGCACACCCTGGTATTTAGAAGGATAACAGATGTACATTGTGCAATGTTATATATATTTCTGGGAGTTTAAGCCAAGGCTTTCTGTTGCTTTTTCTGAATGGATATAATGTAATCGTATAATCCATTGAGGTCTGAGGCATAGCCCTGCCATGGGCTTGGCCCTGACTAGGCTTTTCTTTGATGCCATTTTCAATAATGACATTGGCTGAATGAGATAGATAATGATATGAACTCATAAAGACACATCTGGCACATAGTAGGCACTATGCAAGAAATGTGTCATTATTTGAGCCGTAACACTGAGGATCAAATGTCAGATAATCAGATAATCTGCACCAGATCAAACAAGAGGCAGAAACAGAACTGAGGAGCTTGTGCTTATTTTGCTCCCTGCTGCCTCCCTCAAGACAACTCACCAGATAGCCCTAAGAGAAGCAACTTTAGAGCAGTACATGGAAAGGGGGTAAAATCAGCTCAGTGATGGGGCCTCATCCCTTGCCAGGTCCCTCTCTCTGCAGTCAGTGTATTCCACAGCCCCCATGTGTGGCGTGAGGGTGCCAGAAAGGCCAACTACCAAGTGTGTGGCAATGATGAAATGTGGCAGTGTGTCCTCTTTCCTGAGGGCTGCAGAGGGTCCCAGAGCCTATGGGTGGGTATATCCACTCCTGTAGCCCATGAGACTCTCTTCCAGGCCCTCTCAACAACAACACCACAGTCCACAAGAAAGCATACACAAAGGACGGGGCTCCATTAGAATGAGCCAGAACGACTGCTACACAGGGTTGCCTCTCAGGCAGGCCCATGCATCCTGTAGCACGAAGTGGGAACTTAGAGATTCTGTCATCCTTGTTCTTACAACATTTGATGTCAGGCTGCTGTGCTTAAACTCTCATCTGTTCCAAAGTGTCCCAGAGACTTCCTTTCATGGAGGTGGAACAATCACAGCTGAGTCGAAGGTGTATCTGTGTAGTGAAACCATTGCGTCCACTAGGGAGGAATTCTGTTGGTGTCAGAATCATAGGCTCAGGAAGATCTGAGGGAATGATGCTGAGGAGTGAGATGGGAACGTGGGGAGGCACAGAGGCCTGCCTCCACACCAAATCTGCCAACTTGACCATGTGCCTGGCTTTCCTTCTTTTTATGTAGTTCTTCTTTCCCACTGCATGGAGGACTGACAGGTTAGAGTAAACCATGAAAGTTCTTTGAGTGAATGAATGAATGAGTGAATGAGTATGAAGGACTGAATGACACAGTGTTTGAGGTGATTTCCTGCTTTCAAATTCTATGATTCTATGCATGGAAGAATAAAGCAAGGACTCCTAACAAAGCTTCATAGCTAAATAAAAATCTCATGAAAGTTATTTCAGTAATAAAACAGCAACTGAAGAAAGAATCAGTATTTTATTTTTAAAAAACTAAATCCTGACCATCTTGACAGGAGAAAATCTCCAGCTAAGATTCATCTGCAATTATTATTTTTTAAATGGTAAAAGCTGTTTTCACATTATTTTTTGCTAGGCCGGCTCATTGTTTTCACTAGATGGGCACTGTAAACATTGTCATTGTCAGATTTTAGCAGTAGTTTACTGAACACTCATAAGACGTCACATAGCTAATTTGCTGTCAGCTTTGTACTTCCCAAACCTGGCTGAGCTACACATCGTGATAAATTTTTGGTCCAGTTGGAAAAACTGTTCCACATTATAAGATGCCAGCTTTGAGTATCAGAGCCCCACTGATCTGTGTCTATATTAGTCAGTCCATTAGTTCCATCATGGTTTTGCTTTGCTCAAAACTGGTTGGATAAGAGATAAAGCAGCATTGTCAGTGATTATAAGGATGAGGTTTCGAGTTTTGTGAACAACCTGGGGAGCTGTCAGACCTGCAGATACCAGGACTGCCTAGTGCCCTGCGTGCTCCTCCTCTGAAAACTGTGTTGGACCCACCTGGAACCTCAATGTGACCATGAGCCAGCACAGGGCACCTCTTTTCTGCTCTCCCCTTCTCTCCAGCCTCTAGTCCTCAATGCAGACTCTACTCCTCCTCCCAATTTAGGGGAACCAAGCCAAGTTTTATCGGCCACTGGAGACTCAGAAATAAATTAGTTTCTTTCCTTGGTGCACAGAACTTATACTCTGATGAAGAAAGACAAGCAGACTCCAGTGTGATTACATCCCAGTGTATAGTAGAGATGTGCAGAGCTGTGGAAAACCAAAGCTCCTAACTCAACTGTGGTGTATGCAGGTTTAGGGGAAGGTGCAGATTGCACAGATAATTCCAGAAGAACCACACAGAGGAAGGGATGGTTATAGTGAAGACATACGATGGGGCTGGGTGGTGGGCAGGCTGCCAGGAAGGACTGTACAGCCTCGCTGCTGGTGAGAAATTCCATTTATTAACCACTGGATGATTTTATCCATAAAACTTAATTAGATATCATACATAACATACAAGTTAAAGTAGGAAAGGGAAAGGTGGACTGGGCAAGGAGACCAGCTCTGAGGCTTTTCCTGTGGTTCTTTGAAATATCACAATGCTTGGTCCATTTTTGTGCATAATAAGCATTAGTTGACTGAGAGAAACAATATTCCCCTCTTATATTTCCTATGAGACTCTCCTGTACTTCAAGCCCTTGGAAGCTGTGGCTGTTTATCATGATTGTTTACCAACATCCAGCTCTGTGCCTCTATAATGAACACTCAGAGCATGGTGAGTAAATGCATGAACTAAACATGAATACTTTCACCCTCAGCTAATGAGGCAACAGGAAGCTGACACAATACAGCCCCAGGACTTATGTGAGTCACCCTTTCTCCCCCCCAAATGGTATCATAGCGCAGCAACAGGGAAAGGGGGCATAGTGGTCTCAAGAAACTTTCAGATTAGAAAGTTTGCTCCCTATCACCATGGGACATATGCAGATGTTTGCTCCTTTTGGAAAAAAAATGGAGATGTAAAGGAATTCTTAACTTTCTCTTTTCTGTGTTCTCCAAAATAAACTTGTGGTATTCCTCAAACCCTGCTTAAAGTCCCTTTGCAGTGATTGACCATCTGTCTCTTCCCTGTTGGATTTACCTTCTCTTGGATTTTCACATCTTTACTTCAATGTGGACATCTCTTCTTTGTATTCAAATTTATTTACAAACTTTAGTTTGCAGAAGGAGAAGTGTTGACAATGTTGTTAGTTTCTCTGTTTTTTTCAGTATTATCATCATGACATCAATACTTAGAGAGTTTATTCCCACATAAAAAAAAACTCTTCCAGTCTCCATGTTGATGACCCATTTCCTACATAGAGAAGTGCAAAACTTTAAAGTGGGGCAGTTTTCTCTAAGATGTGAAGGTAATTGCACTGAAGGCACCTTGAAGATGAAAAGAGCACTGATATCAAGGCCTCTGGCCTCAGTTGCCAGTCACCACATGCTGTTTCCTCCTCTGCAACATGGTGGCCATGTTGTTTACCACAAAGTGTTATGCAGGATGGAGCAGAACCACTCCGAAAGCAGAATATGAAAGTAAATTTATAGCATTGCTTTTGAAGACTTTTATTTATTTATTTATTTGCTTTTGAAGACTTTTAAAATGAACTTTTTTTTTAAAGATTTTTTATTTATTCATTTGAAATGAGAGAGAGAGCACAAGCAAGGGAGAGGCAGAGGGAGAGGGAGAAGCAGACTCCCCACTGAGCCAGGAACCCGACATGGGGCTTGATCCCAGGACCCAGAGATCATGACTTGAGCTGAAGGCAGATGCTTCACCATCTGAGCCACCCAGGCACCCCAAAATGAACTTATTTCTAAAAATTTTTTTTAAAAACAAAATGAACTTATTTCTGAAAATAATGATGTACTATATATTGGCTAATTGAATTTAAATAAAGTAAAAGAAAATGACCCTTGGGGAAAAAACAAACAAACAAACCAAAAATGAATTTATTTCTAAAAAGAAGTCTATCTCAGGAGTCACAAATTTAAGTGAAAAAATCAGAAATTAACTAGTTTGAAATCTGTTCCAACTATTTCGCTAACCCAAAATATTGAATAGTGAAAATGTCATTTAACTGTAGCTGTAGAATGTAGTGACAGTTTCAGGTGCAGTAGTGCAAACTTGGTGACCATTCTGCCTTTTATGTGCTTGGGATGATATGCTCCTGGTCTATCCCTCAGACTGGGCAGACATAGATAAAGCAGAGGCCCCAACATTCACCTTCTTGGAACCATGCCTTTAGAGGTTGAGGTTGCAAAGTTCTGCCAGTGTAAGAACCCTTACTTCACCCACCTCTAACAGCACATCCTCCAGACCCTGAATGAGCTCTGCCAAGGATGGGAGAATCTTTACTTTAGAATGCAAATTTTGCATATTTCTTGGGGAAATTTACTCTTAATGTTGAAATTCACAAGAAGAAAATGTACACAAGAGAAAACAAATATTAAAGGTATAGCATTCGGCGACCCTAACAAAATACATATTCCAAGAAATTGATACAACCCTTCCCCCACCAGTAACTGTTGACAACCACTGATTTAATTGCCATCCTATAGTTTTGCCTTTACCAGAATGTCATAAAAGTGGAATAATTGGGGAGGCTAAGCATGAGTGGGAGCAAGAGGTAGTTGGGAAATCTCTGTACCTTGTTAAAGTCTTTTGGGTCTGCTGCTTTCATTTACCAAAATGCATTTGAGATTCATCTATGCTGTTGCATATATCAGTAGTTTGTTCCTTTGTATTTCTGTGGATTATTCCATTGATGAGTGATCAGCAGTTTGTTTATTCACCAGTTGAAAGTTATTTTTACTTTTTCAATTTTGGATAAATATGAATAGAGCTGTTCTGAATACTCACGTACATGTTTTCATATGAACGTAAATTTTCTATTGAACATGACTGGGAACAGGTTGCATGCAATTTGAGGGTCTAGTGACAAAGACTTTTTATCTCCATTTTAAAAAAAATGAGGGTAATTGAGATATAATTTCATTCAGTAAACTTGGCTTCTAGATGTTTAGTTTAATGAGTTTGGACAAATATATATAGTCATGTAACCACCATCTCAACTGAGAGTATTTCTCCCCAAGGTTCCCGGGTACCCCTTTATGTTCAATTCCTTCTCCTACCTACCTCTTATCTGCTGGTAAGAACTCATCTGATTTCTGTCTGTGTAGTGTTTCAGTTTGTTTTGAGTTTTTGTTTGTTTGATTTTATTTTTTTTTTAGCTTAGAGGTTTAAAAATTATTTTAAATATTTAATTTATTTTTTTATAGTGGTTTTAGGTTCACAGCAAAATTGATAGGAAGGTATAGAGATTTCTCCCCTGTCTCCACTCAAGCACAACCTCCCTCATTTTCAAAACCCTCCACCAGAGCAGTGTATTTGTTATAATTGATGAACCTGCACTGACACATCATTATAACCAAAATCCATAGTCTACCTTAAGGGTCACTCATGGTGTTTACATTGTACAAGTTTAGACAAATTTATATGTCTTGTATCCATAGTATCATACAGAGTATTTTCACTGCCCTAAAAAAATCCTCTGTCATTGCCCCACCCCAAACTCTGGCAACCGTTGGTGTTTTTACTGCATCACGTTTTTTCCTTTCCCAGAATGTATTATAGCTGGAATCACAAAGCCTGTAGACTTTTCAGTTTGGCTTCTTTCACTTGTAATATGCATTTAAGGTTTTTCCATGTCTTTTCATGACTTGATAGCTCATTTCCTTTTAAACTGAATAATATTGCATTGTCTCTATGTACCAGATTGTTTATCCAATTACCTACTGAGAGGCATCTTCCAAGTTTTGGCAAGTATGAATAAAGCTGCTCTAAATATCCATATGCACGTTTTTGTATGGATGTAAGTTTTCAGTTCCTTTGGGTAAATAACCAAGGAGTGCTATGGTTACAGCATATGGTAACAGTATGTTTGGCTTTGTAAAAAATTGCTAAACTATCTTTTAAAGTGGCTGCACCATTTTGTTTTCCCACCAGGAATGAACGAGAATTTCTGTTGCTCCACACCCTCACCAGCAATTGGTGTTATCAGTGTTTTGGATTTTAGTCTAACAGGTGTGTAGTGATATGTCATTGTTATTTTAATTTGCATTTCCCTAATGACATCTGATGTGGAGCATCTTTTTATATGCTTGTTTACCATCTGTATATCTTTTTTTGGTGAGGTGTTGCCCCCATAGTTTTACTGTTTTCAGAATCTCATAAAAATGGAATCTAAATCCTTTACTTAACATAATGATTTTGAGATTTAATCATGTTCTTGCACTTATCAATAGTTAAATGTCTTTTTTACTGCTGAATAGTATTTCATTGCATAGATATACCACCATTTGCCCAGAGGTCTTCATGTACATGTATGTTTTCATATCTCATGGAAAGATACTGAGCCATAGAATTGCATGACCATGTGGTTTGTGTACATTTAACTTTTTGGAGTTGCTGTATCATTTTGAATTCCACTATTAATGTATGAGAATTCCAGTCAGATTTGATTTTTAGCCATTCTAACATGAGTGTGTGTTGGTAGGTGGTTTTAACTTATATTTCACTAATGACTAATGATGTTCAACATGTTTTTATCTATTGACGTCCTTTGGTGAAGTATCTATTAAGATCTTTTGCCTTCTAAAAATTGGATTATTTTCTTATTGTTAAGTTTTGAGAGGTTTTTATATTCTTAAGGTATGAGTTCTTTGTTACGTATGTGATTTGCAAAATTTTCTTGTCTTTCCATTCTTGTAATAATATCTTTCTTAAAGTTTTTAAATTCTGATAAAGTCCACTTTACGAACTTATTCTATTGTGGATCAAGCTTTTTGTGTTATATCTAAGAAATCTTTGCTAGAAAGATAATTATCTATGTGGAACATAAGGTATAGTGGAACATAAGGAATAGGGTGGAGGACCACAGGGAAAGGGAGGGAAAACTGAATGGGAAGAAATTGAAGAGGGAAGCAAACCATGAGTGAAACTCTGGACTCTGGGAACCAAACAGGGTTACAGACCAGAGGGGCTTGGGGGCTGGGGTAACCAGGTGATGGGTATTAAGGAAGGCATGTGTGGTGATAAGCAGTGGGTGTTATATGCAACTAATGAATCAATGAACACTACATCAAAAACTAATGATGTACTGTATGTTGACTGATTGAACATAATAAAAAAAAGAAATTGCTGCTTACCACAAGGTCACAAATTTTTTTCTCTTAGGTGTCCTTCAATAAGTTTTACATTTTACTTCTGGGTCTATGATCCATTTTTGTTTGCTTTTGTGTGTTACCACACAAAATGAACGAGTAAATATTCATTTTTGTATCACGTACAGCATCATTTATTAAAAAGACTATAATTTTTACATTAAGTCTCTTTGATATTTTTGTAAAATATCAAACAAAAGGGAAGACTGTCCATACATTTAATAAGTGTTCCAGGGCATATGACAGCCAGAGTAGGCTTTGATAAGCTCCAATGGGTATTTTAAGGACCTTCCATACTGTTTTCCATAGCAGCTTCACTGTTCATTTTACATTCCTACCTATAATGCATGAAGGTTCTAACTTCTTCATACCCTTGCTTGTTAGCACTTGCTATGTTGTTGTTATTTATTTATTTATTTTGATAGTGATCGTCTTTACAGGTGTGAAGTGATTATCTCATTGTAGTTTTGATTTACATTTCCATGATTATTAGTGATATTGAGCATCTTTTCATATGCTTGTCGGCCATTTGTATATTTTCCTTGGGAAAAGGTCTCAATTTTTAGTCCATTTTTAAATATTGGTATTTGTCTTGTTGTTGCTAATTTGTAGGAGCTACTCATATTCTGGGTATTCATCCTTTATCAGATATATAGTTTGAAAATATTTTCTATTCTGTAGGTTGCCTTTTCACTCTGTGGATTGTTTTGTTTGCTGTACAGAGGTTTTAAAATTTGACATAGTCCCATTTATTCATTTTTGCTTTTGTTGCCTGTGCTTTTGATGTCATATGCAATAAGTGATTGCAAAATCTAATGTCATGAAGCTTTTCTCCTGTTTTTTTTTTTTTTTTTTAAATTTTTCAAGAGTTAGACAGTTTTAGGTCTTATATATGAGTCTTTAATTTGATATAATTTTTGTTTACAGTGTGGAAGGTCCAAATTCATTCTTTTGCATGTGGATGTCTAGTTTTCCAAGCACCATTTGTTGAAGAGACTATCATTTCAATCATTGCCAAATATCATTTGATCAGATGTGCAAAGGCTTATTTTTGGGCTCTCTATTCTTTAGCCTATTCATTGGTCAAAATGTCTGTCTTTATGCCAGTGCCAATACGGTTTTGATTACTGTGGCTTTGTAGTATGTTTTAAAATCAGGATGTGTGGGTCCTTTATTTATTTATTTATTTATTTATTTATTTATTTATTTTTGTTATGTTATGTTAGTCACCATACAGTACATCATTAATTTTTGATGTAGTGTTCCAAGATTCATTGTTTATGTACAACACCCAGTACTCCATGCAATACATGCCCTCCTTAATACCCACCACCAGGCTCACCCATTCCCCCCTCCTCCCCCATAAAGCCCTCAGTTTGTTTCTTGGAGTCCACAGTCTCTTGTGGTTTGTCTTTATGGTGTCTTTTTATTAAGGTAAGTTACTAATATTTCTATAAAACAATTTACTGGTCTTTTTCTTTATGACTAATTCTTCTGGAAGTCTATTTAATAAATTTTCCTTTATTCTGGTATCATGAAGATATTCTGTAATTTTCTAAAAGCTTTATTGTTTTATCCTTCACAGTTAGTACCACAATCCATCTAGATTTGTCTCCCCCTCTAATTTCTCCCCCCTTCATTTTTCCTTTCCTTCTCCTAATGTCCTCCATGTTATTCCTTATGCTCCACAAGTAAGTGAAACCATATGATAATTGACTTTCTCTGCTTGACTTATTTCACTCAAGATTATTTTGGCTCTGAAATTCCATATGATTTTCTAGGTGTTTTTTTTCCTATTTCTTTAAAAAATGCCATTAGGCTTTGGATAGAGATTGTATTGAATTTGTAGGCCGCATTTGATAGTATGGACATTTTCACAATATTAAGTGCAACCCATGAACACCAGATGTCTTTCCACTTATTTGTATCATCTTTAATTTCTTTTGCATTGTTTTATAGTTTTCTGTGTGCAAATCTTTCCCTTCCTTGGTTAAGTATATTTCTGAGTATTTTATTCTTTTCCGATGCTATTGTAAGTGAAATTGGTTTCACAATTTCCTTTCCAGATTGCTCACTGTTAGTGTTTAGAAATGCAAGTGATTTTTGCATGTGGATCTTCTATCCTGCAACTTTGCTGAATTAATTTATTAATTTTAATAGGGGTGTGTGTGTGTGTGCGTGTCTGTGTTTGTGACTTTAGAGTTTTTATATAAATGATTATGTCATCATGATAATCATGACATCATTCTGAACAGAGATAATTTTACTTCTTGCTTTTTAACTTAGATGACTTTTATTTCTTTTTCTGGACTAATTACTTTGTCTAGGAGGACTTCTAATACTATGTTGAGTAGGAAAGGTGAGAGAGAGCATCCTTGTTTGGTTCCTGATCTTAAAGGGAAAATCTTTAGTTTTTCAGCATTAATTATGATGTTAACTGTGGACTTCTCACATATGGCCTTTATTATGCAGAGGTAACTTTTTTCTATTCTTAGTCTGTTGAAAACTTTTATCATCAGAGTGTTGAATTTTGTCAAATGCTTTTTCTGCATCAACTGAGATGACAGTGTTTTTTTTTTTTCCCTTCATTCTGTTAATGTGGTATATTACATTGATTGTAATATGATTTCTGTATGCTAAACCATCCTTACATTCCAGGAATAAATTCCACTTAGTTATGGTGTATAATCCTATCAATGTGTTGCTAAATTTGGTTTCCTGTATTTTATTGAGGATTTTTGCATCAATATTTACCAGGGCTAATTGGTCTGTTGTTTTCCTTCCTAGTAATATTTTCATTTGATTTTAGTTATCAGGTTAGTGCTGGGCCTCCTAAAGTTGATTTGATAATATTTCCTCTTCTTCATTTTTTTTTTGGGGGGGAAGAATTGAGCAGTATTGATATTAATTCTTCTTTAAATGTTCAGTATAATTCACCAGTGAAACCATCAGGCCAAGGGCTTTGCTGGGAAGTCGTTGATTACTGATTCAATCTGCGTTCTAGTTATAGGTCTCTTCAGAATTTTTGTCTTCATGATTCAGTCTATATTTATATATTTATATTATTATTAAAATATTATATTGTAATTAATATATTATCAGATATTATGTTATATTAAATATATATTATAAATATGTTTTTCTATATTTATAGAAATTTAATAAGTTTTTTCTGGGTTACTTAATTTGTTGGTTTATAAGTATCCTTAGTAATTTCTTATGATCCTTTTAATTATTGTGGAATCAGTTTTAATATCTCTTCCCTCATTTGTGATCTTCAAAATTTGAATCTTTTCTTTTTTATTAGTCTAGCTAAGAGTTTGTCAGTTTTGCTGATCTTTTTAAAAATTCAGCATTTAGTTTTACTGATCTTTTTCAATTGTTTTTCTATTCTCTATTCATTTGTTTGTGCTTTAATTTTTATGATTTTCTTCTTTCTGCTAACTTTCATTTGCTCCTCTTTTTTTCTAGTTCCTTGAGGTGTAAAATTTAGTTGTTGATTTAAGATATTTCTTCTATTTTAATGTAGGAATTTGCTACCTTTTCTTTTTCTTTTTTGTAGGAATTTGCTACCTTAAATTGCCTTCTTAATGCTTTTACTGCATCCCATAAGTTTTGGTATACTGTGTTTTTATTTTCATTGTTTCAATTCATTTTATTTTTTTTGTGGTGTGACCAATATGTCACATCTTTAAAAATTGAATTATAATTAACATACGGTGTGATGTTAGTTATAGGTATACAACATACTGATTCAACAATTCTATACATTTCTCAGTACTCATCAAGATGAGTGTACTCTTGATCCCCTTTAGCTATTTCACTCATCCTCCCACTCACATTCCCTCTGGCAACTATCAATTTGTTCTCTGTATTTAAGAATCTATTTTTTCTTTTGTTTCTTTTTTTCTTTCTTTGTTTTGTTTCTTAGGTTCCACATATGACTGAAATCGTATGGTATTTGTCTTTTTTTGACTACTTATTTCACTTGGCATCATATACCCTCTAGTTCTATCCATGTTGTTGCAAATGGCGAGATTTAATTCTTTTTAGAGCTGAATAATATTCCATTGTATATATGTACCAACTCTTCTTTATCCATTTATCTATGGGTGGACATTTGTTTTGTTTCCATATCTTGGCTATTGTAAGTAATGTTGCAATAAACATAGGGGTACATATGTCTTTTTAAATTAGTGTTTTCATTTTCTTTAGGTGAACACCCAGCAGTGGAATTACTGGATCAAATAGTATTTCTATTTTTAATTATTTGAGGATCCTCTATACTATTTTCTACAGTGGCCACACCAATTTGCATTCCTACCAACAGTGAAACAAGGTTCCTGTTTCACCACATCTTAGCCAACACTTGCTATTTCTTGTGTTTTTTATTTTAGCCATTCTGACAGGTGTAAAGTGATATGTCATTGAGGTTTTAATTTGCATTTCCCTAATGATTTGTGATGTTGAGCATCTTTTCAGGTGTCTATTGTCCATCTGCATGTTTTCTTTGAAAAAATATCTACTCAGGTTCTCTGCCCATTTTTAACAAATGATGCTGAGAAAACTAGATACTTAACATGCTAAACTGGACCACTTTCTTAAACCACACATAAAAATAAGCCCAAAATGGATTATAGACCTACTATGAGGTCTGAAATTATTAAACATCTAGAAGAAAACATAGTAATTTCTTTGACATTGGCTATAGAAACGCTTTTCTCTTGTTTTTTCTTGTATCCTTAGCTGTTCAGTTGTATTTCTCTATCAGTAATTCTTACCCCATGTGTCTTAGAGTCTGTAGTCCCCTGTGGCTTTCAGGAGTTGAGCTGCTAGTTCCTGTGGTTTTCCCTAGCCTGGAAACAGAGCTATGCCTCTTTTAACCATTTGAATTCCAAGGTAGGTGTCATGAAGACCAATCCCTCAAGCACCTCCTAGAAATGTTGCAAGTTTAGTCCTCTTTACATTCTCAGGTTTATGGAAGGGATATAGGCATTGGTCCACTGCTTCTCCCAAAATGTATGACACCAGGGAGGGTGTGGGGCAAGTGTGAGTAAAAACACCACAGAATTATTTGCTGTTTCGAATGTGTTTTTTTTTTTTTTTTTTTTTTGATTGGTTGTTTGCTTTACTGCTGTAGATCTTTGACTGATTTCCAAAACTCCTGTGAAGTTATTTTGGTTAGTTCTTAGTTGTTTATTTAATGTTTCTGTGGGAAAAAGGGCTGGGAGCTTCCTAGTTCACCATGTCCTCTGTTTCATTCTTTTTGTAATAGTAGAATTAAATTCTATTGTACAGATATACCAAATTTTTTATTTATCCATTTATGCATTGATGGACATTTCTGTTGTTTCTACCTTCTTGCTATTGCAAATAGTGCTGCTGCGGTCATGTGTGAACATACATAGGATTTGCTGGAATATCTGTTTTTAATTCTTTTGTGTATATTCCTAGTTGTGGAATTGTCGGGTCTCCCTTATTTTTGAAATATATTTTTTGCTGCATGTAGAATTTTATGTGGACATGTTTTTCTTTCCAGCACTCTAAAGATGCCTCCCCATCATTTCCTGTTGCATAGTCTGGCAAGAATTCTGCCATATATATATATTTTTTGCTTTGTTTTTCTGTGTATAATTTGGGTTTTTCTCTGGCTACTTTAGCCAATTTCTCTGTCTTTGATTTTCAGCAGTTTGAATATGATACATCTAAGGTTTGACTTTGGTTGGTTTGTTTTTTAGCATTTATTCAGCATTGTGTTTTCCATGCTCGTTAGATTTGTGATTTGGTTTTATTAGAGATTTATGGATACTGTTTTTTCTGCCCCATTCTCTTTTTTTCTTTCCCTACTTCGAGGATTCTAGTTAAACACATTAGATGACTTGATATTGTCCTACAATACTTGATGCACTGTTATTTTTTCCTCTTCTTTTTTCTCTTCATGTTTCAGTGTGTATAATTTTTGTTGGTCTGTATTTAGATTCACTAATTACTTTCTCAGTTTTGTCAAGTCTGCTGGTGAGTCTGTCAAGGGCACTTTTCATTTTTGCTAATATGATTTTCATTTCTAGAATTTGCATTGGAATCTTTCTCATAATTTCTTTTTTTTTTTTTTTTTTAAGATTTTATTTGTTTATTTGATGGAGAGAGAGATCACAAGTAGGCAGAGAGGCAGGCAGAGAGAGAAGGGGAAGGAGGCTCCCTGCTGAACAAAGAGCCCGATGCGGACTCGATCCCAGGACCCTGAGATCATGACCTGAGCCGAAGGCAGAGGCTTTAACCCACTGAGCCACCCAGGTGCCCTAATCTCTCTTCTCAAATTACCCATTGATTTTGTATGTTGCTCACATTTTCCATTAGACTCTTTAACATGTTAACCTCAGTTATTTAAAATTTCTAATCTGAAAATGTCATGACTGAATCTTGCTTCATTAATTGCATTATCTTTTGAGAGTTTGTTGGTTTTATTCTAGCTTATTCATATGTCTCAAATTTTTTGTTGAAAGGTGGGTGATAGAAACTAAGGGAAATATTCATTTATGCTTGGAAATTAATGCACCTTTTCTTCTGTTAGGGCTTTCATGTGGATATTTGACTCAGTCTGGTCACTAGTTGACTTGGTGTGTGTCTTGTTTCTTGATCACCTTTAGGTGTCATAATTCTCAATCCTCTAGTGTTATCTTGTGTTTAAGGAGGGAATTGGTTTGTCAAAAAGTTTTTTTCAATGTCTTTTTCATCCTCATTTTTAGGTCTTTCCTTTGCACCGAGCTACAGAGAATCTCTCTCCATGCACTTAAAGTATAATACTATTATTTGTAGCTCAACCTTTGTTCACATGGTAGGAGTGTGGTGGGAGTTTTCTTTGTTATTTGCATTACACTTTTTTCTCAAGGAGGCACTATGTCTCTGAGACTTGACTATGTGGACTTTTAGATTCCTGCCCCTCCTAAGCTGTGCTTCTCATTCCATACACTGTTCTTGCCTCACATCCTGGGCTTATGGTTTTTATGTCTGTTCCTTTCCCCTGATGGAAATGGATTTTCCTCAGTACCGTGGGAGTATGGTGTTTGTTGCCTTTGCCCCACAGTTGTAGGCTTTGGTCCCCAAGGAGATCATGGAGAAAAATCTGGGCCTGGTGTCATTTCTTCCAGCAGCAAGTGCTGATGTCTCTGCCAGGCCAGGACCACAAGGGATGTTTTTTCAGGACTTGGCCAGTCTTTTCTTTTCTTTTCTTTTTTTTTTTTTGAAATTTATTTTTTATTTTTTTTTCCCAAATACTTTTATTTTATTTTTTCAGTGTTACAAGATTCATTGTTTATGTACCACACCCAGTGCTCCATGCAATACGTGCCCTTCTTAATACCCACCACCAGGCTCACCCATCTCCCCACCCGCATCCCCTCTAAAACCCTCAGTTTGTTTCTCAGAGTCCACAGTCTCTCATGGTTTGTCTCCCCCTCTGATTTTCCCCTTCACTTTTTCTTTGCTTCTTCTAATGTCCTCCGTGTTATTCCTTATGTTCCACAAGTAAGTGAAACCATATGATAATTGACTTTCTCTGCTTGACTTATTTCACTCAGCATAATCTCCAGTCCCATCCATGTTGATGCAAAAGTTGGGTATTCATCTTCTCTGATGGCTGAGTAATATTCCATTGTATATATGTACCACATCTTCTTTATCCATTCAT
>CM052896.1:22479655-22507321 GCA_028534135.1 Potos flavus | reverse complement strand
CGAGCCTGGTAGTGGGTATTGAGGAGGGCATGTATTGCATGGAGAACTGGGTGTAGTGCATGAACAATGAATCTTGGAACACTGAAAAAATAAAAGAAAAAAAAGAAATAAATATTTAGAATTAAAAAAAAGATAAAGACTCTTTTCAGCCATATTCTCTCTAATTCCATGTTAATGCTTTCTGTCACTTATGACAATTTAAGTACCAAAGGAAACCCCCATAGGTTTAGTGTTTAACAGTCCAAATGATTTATGTCTCTGCTTTCTGTTTCTGCAATGTATTTGAGCCTCAGTCTTTTCTTCTGTAATGTAGGGATGATGCTACCTAATAATATCCAGTTTGTTGTAAAAATTAGATAAAGGAAGAATAAAAAGCTCATAAAACAATGGGATATAACACTTAAGTGAAATTCCTGCATGTTTTCTTTCCTTTCTCTTCCTGCAAGGAGCCAAATTTATACCTTTCTATTAACATAGAAACTCCTGAATCCCCTTTCCCTGAACTGTGAGTTCAGTCTCTGTGACTGGCTTTTCCCAGGCTCTCCTTCTGGACTTGTTCTAACTTTCCTCTTCCTCAGTGTTTGCTTACTTCTGTGTGTGAGAATGTCTTTGTGAGAGCTCTGGGAAATTTCCAACAGGGTTTCTCTTCTGTCATACAATGATTTCTGATGTGACATCTTTTTTTCTACATGACATACAATTTTAAAAAGATATAAGCTGAACATTATAATTCTAAAAATAGATACTCCAGGGCCCTCCTCCTGTGGGGGGTGCTGTAAAAAAGGTGCACATGGTGACCTATTTAGTATCAAATCAGTCCAAAACCTCTCGGATGCCTTGTCAAAAACAAAGCCTTTCACATGGGTTTTTCCTCCTTTCCCCCCATTCTTTCTATGGTTGCATTCTTCTGGTTCATATGTGTTAATTCAGAACACAGAAAAATGTATACTCCCTGGCAAGATCTCTATTGAACACAATGTTTTAAAGCTAGAAAGAAAAGCCATTTGGATTTTAGAATGCCTAATGGACTTAAGTGGTTTCAGATTCAGCAAAAGGTTGATGCTAAAAACTAACATTAAGTGATGAAATTATGTATTCCCCAATGCCATTGTAATCTTGGTATGCCTGGATTTGTTAAAAAATAAAAAATAAAAGAACTCTGTGGGGCACCTGGGTAGCTTAGTTGATTAGGCATCTGACTCTTGATTTTGGCTCAAGTCATGATCTCAGAGTTGTGAGATTGAGCCCCATGGTGGGCTCCATGCTGGGAGTAGAGCCTGCTTGGGATTCTCTCTCTCCCTCTTCCTCTTCCCCTCCCCATCCCCACTCACATGTGCTCTCTCTCTATAAAAATAATAATAAATAAAACAAAAAATAAAAAATAATAAAAAATGAAATCTGAATTCCAAAAAATGAAGAAACTTAATAGATTAGTTGTGCTTAAAGATTTTCCTCACCTGATAGTCTACATTGAAAAGCCACTTAAGTGGTTGCAAAAATGATGGAGGAGTAGGGGCTCTATTTCAACTAGTCCCCTGAATTGAGCGGGATATCTACCAGACCACTCTGAACACCCACAATATCATCCTGAGATGTAAGAGGATATATCTGGATCACTACAAACAATATCCCTGGTGGTTGGTTTCGACATATGAAGTGGGGAGCTGTGATTCTCTGGCAGATATCAGAAGATAAACAGAAGTGGTAGTGAGCCTCTGGGATCCTGCACCACAGGAGCACAAAAGTCTCCTGCTCTGGAGACCAGGCACAGACTCGCAGACTAGTAGTGGCAGGGAAGGGAATTTAGGGCAGCCTCCCAGACTGAAACCTGGAGCTGTGGGGGCATGCATATGAATTGGGGCCAGCTGGAGGTTTTAGAAGCACAAAGGGCAGAGATGTGCCTGGACATGGAAGCGAGGGCTTGGAGTGCTGCTGTGAGGTGCACGACCCAGGACACTCTGGTCTTTAGCTGCACAGACAGAAACAGAGACAGTGAGGCCTGGAGAGCGTATTGACTGAGATATCTCTGTTCTGAGACAAGTGTTTGGATACAGTCACTTCTGCTCTGACTCTCGGAAGAGATGCAGAAATCCACCAGGGAAAGCCATCTGAGAACAAAACCCCCCCAAAACTGGCTTTCACTGAGCCCATTCCCCCCCGCCCCCAAGCGGTTGCCTGAGTAACAGCGTGGCAGGCCCCTCTCCCAAAAGACAGGCTGGAGGACCAAGAGACCAACAACCCTAAGGTTCCTAAAAACAGGCGCATCTTCCTTGGGTTGTGGTCAATGATTTGGATTCTGTACATTCCCTCAACCACCCATCAACGGAATGACTAAAATGAGGAACCCCCAACACAGGAAAGATTCAGTGACTGTGACCTCTGCCACAGAACTAATGGATATAGATATAAGCAAGATGTCAGAAATAGAAGACAATAGCTGGGATAGAGAAAACCATTAGTGGCAACATAGATTCTCTAAGGGCAGAGATGAGAGCTGATCTGGCAGAACTTAAAAATGCTATCAGTGAGATACAACCTGATCTAGATACTCTAACAGCTAGGGTAAATGAGGCAAAAGAACTAATTAGTGATCTAGAAGACAAACTGATAGAAAAGAAGGAACAGGAGAAGTCCTGGAACAAAAAGCTTTGAATCCATGAAAACAGAATTAGAGATTAGATTAGAGAAATAGATGATGCCATGAAACATTCCAATGTCAGAATTATTGAGATCCCTGAGGGGATGGAGAGAGAGAGGACTAGAAGATATATTTGGGCAAACCAAATATATTAGAGAACTTCCCTAATCTGGGGAATGAAACCAGAATTCATGTCCTAGAGGCAGAAAGGACCCTTCCCAAGATAAGAAGAATAAACCAATGCCCTGTTGTGTAATAGTAATAATACAACTTGCAAATCTTAGAACCAAGGAAACCATCTTAAGGGTGGTTAGGGGGAAGAGATTACTTACCTACACAGGGAGAAACATTGGAATAAAATCAGACCAGTCCACAGAGACCTGGCAATCCAGAAAGGGCTGGGAAGACATATTCAGGGTACTAAATGAGAAGACCATGCCATCAAGAATACTTTATCTGGCAAGGCTGTCATTTAGAATGGAAGGAGAGATAAAGAGCTCTCAAGACCAGTAAAAACTGAAAGAGTATGTGACCACTAAGCCGGCCCTGCAAGAAATATTAAGGGGGGGTCTATAAAAGGAGAAAGAACCCAAGAGTGATCCAGAACAGAGATGTACAGAGATAATCCATAGAAACAAGGACTTCACAGGCAACATGATGTCAATAAAATTGTATCTTTCAGTAATCACTCTCAACATGAATGGTCTAAATGCTCCCATAAAAAGGCACAGGGTTGCAGATTGGATAAAAAGGCAGGACCCATCCTTATGCTGCCTACAAGAGACTCATTTTGAACCTAAGGATAAATACAGATCAAAAGTGAAGGGATGGACTCTTTCATGTCAATGGACCTCAAAAGAAAGCTGGGATAGCAAGTTTCATATCAGACAAATTAGATTTTAAGTTAAAGTCTGTAGTTAGAGATACAGAAGGACACTATATCTTTCTTAAAGGGTCTATCCAACAAGAAGATCTAAAATTCTAACTATCTATGCCCTCAACATGGGAGCAGCCAACTATATAACCCAAAATAAAGACATATTGATAACAATACGTTAATCGTAGGAGACCTCAACACTCCACTCTCAACAATAGACAGATCATCTAAGCAGAAAATCAATAAAGAAACAAGAGCTTTGAATGACACACTGGAACAGATGGACCTCATAGATATATACAGAACATTCCACCCTGAAACAACAGAATATTCATTCTTCTCGAGCGCACATGGAACTTTCTCCAGAATAGACCACACACTGGGTCACAAATCAGGTCTCAACTGATCCCAAAAGACTGAGATGATTCCCTGCATGTTCTCAGACCACAATGCTTTGAAACTGGAACTCAACCACAAGAAAAAGTTTGGAAGGAATTTAAACATTTGGAAGCTAAAGACCATCATGCTCAAGAATGTTTGGATCAACCAGAAAATCAAAGAACTTAAACAATTCATGGAAAACAATGAGAAAGAAAACACATTGGTCCAAAACCTATAGGATACAGCAAAGGTGGTCTTAAGGAGGAAATACATAGCCATTCAAGCCTCACTCAAAAAACAACAACAACAACAACGACAACAACAACAACAACAACAAACCAGAAAAATCCTGAATACACAAAAACTGGAGAATCAACAACAATTTAAGCCTACCCCATGCACGAGAAGGGAAATAATTAAGATTAGAGCAGAGATCAATGAATCAGGAACCAGAAATACAGTAGAACACATCAACAAAACTAGAACCTGGTTGTTTGAAAGAATCAATAAGATCGATAAACCACTGGCCAGACTTATCCGAAAGAAAAGATAAAGGACCCAAATTAATAAAATTATGAATGAAAGGGGAGAGATCAAGACTAATCCAAAGGAAATAGAAACAGTCATATGAAATTATTATCAACAGCTATATGCCAATGAATTAAGCAACCTGGAAGAAACAGATGCATTTCTGGAAACCTATAAACTTCCAAGACTGAAACAAGAAGAAATTGACAATCTGAACAGAACAATAACCAGTAATGACATTGAAGCAGTGATCAAAAACCTCCAAAAAACAGGAGTCCAGGACCTGATGGATTCCCTGGGGAATTCTACCAACCATTCAAAGAAGAATTAATACCTATTCTTCTGAAGCTGTTTCAAAAAAATAGAAACAGAAAGAAAACTTCCAGCCTCATTGTATGAGGCTAGCATTACCTTGATCCCAAAACCAGGCAAAGACCCCATCAAAAAGAACAATTTCAGACCACTCTCCCTGATGAATATGGATTCCAAGATTCTCAACAAGATCCTAGCTAATAGGATCCAACTGTACATTAAAAAGATTATCTACCATGACCAGGTGGGATTTATCCCTGGGATGCAAGAGTGGTTCAACATTCACAAATCAATCAATGTGATAGAACCCATTAATGAGAGAAGAGGGAAGAACCACATGGTCCTCTCAACTGGTACAGAAAAAGCATTTCAGAAAATACAGCATCCTTTCCTGATTAAACTTTTCAGAGTATAGATACAGAGGGAACATCCCTCAATTTCATAAAATGAATCTATGAGAAACCCACAGTGAATATCATTCTCAATACTTCCCTTTTCTCCACAACCTCTCCAACATTTCTTGTTTCGTGCCTTGTTAATTTTTGCCATTCTAACTGGTGTAAGGTGGTATCTCAGTGTGGTTTTGATTTGAATGTCCCTGATGGCTAATGATGATGAATGTTTTTTCATGTGTCTGTTAGCCATTTGAATGTCTTCTTTTGACAAGTGTCTGTGCATGTCTTCTGCCCATTTTTTGACTTGATTTTTTATTTTTTGGATGTTGAGTTTGAGAAGTTCTTTATAGATCTTGGATATCTGCCCTTTGTCTATAGTGTCATTTGCATATAACTTCTCCCATTCTGTTGGTTGTCTCTTTGTGTCTTTTTTTTTTTTTTTTTTTTTTTACTGTTTCCTTTGCTGTGCAGAAGCTTTTTATCTTGATGAGGTCCCAAAAGTTTGTTTTCACTTTTGTTTCCCTTGCCTTTCTAGACGTGTCTTGGAAAGAAGTTGCTGTGGCCGATGTCAAAGAGCTTACTGCCTATGTTCTCCTCTAGGCTTTTGATGGATTTCTGTCTCACACTGAGGTCTTTCATCCATTTTGAGATTATCCTTGTATATGGTGTAAGGAAATGGTCCAGTTTCTTTCTTCTGTATATAGCTGTCTAATTTTCCAAGCACCATTTATTGAAGAGATTGTCTTTTTTCCATTGGATATTTTTTCCTGCTTTGTTGAAGATTATTTGACCATAGAGGTGAGGCTCTGGGCTCTATTTTGTTCCATCGGTCTATGTGCCTGTTTTTGTGCCATTACCATGCTCTCTTGGTGATCACAGCTTTGTAATACAGCTTGAAATCAGGCAATGTGATGTCCCCAGCTTTGTTTTCCCTTTTCAACATTTCCTTGGCAATTGGGGTCTTTTCTGGTTCCATACAAATTTTAGGATTGTTCGTTCCAGCCCTTTGAAAAATGCCAGTGGAATTTTGATCGAGATGGCATTGAAATTATAGATTGCTCTGGGCAGCATAGACATTTTAACAATGTTTATTCTTCTGATCCATGAGCATGGAATGCTTTTCCACCTTTTTGTATCTTCTTCAGTTCCTTTCATGAATGTTCTGTAGTTCCACAAGTACAGATCCTTAACCTCTTTGGTTAGGTTTATTCCCAGGTGTCTTATGGTTCTTGGTGCTATAGTAAATGGAATCGATTCTCTAATTTCCTTTTCCATATTTTCATTGTTAGTGTTTAAGAAAGCAACTGATTTCTGTGCATTGATTTTGTATCCTGCCACATTACTGAATTGCTGTATGAGTTCTAGTAATATGGGGGTGAAGTCTTTTGGGTTTTCCACATAAAGTATCATGTCATCTGTGAAAAGAGAGAGTTTGATTTCTTCTTTGCCAATTTGAATACCTTTTATTTCTTTTTGTTGTCTGATTGCTGATGCTAGGACTTCTAGTACTATGTTGAAAAAAGTGGCATCTTTGGGCATCCGTATTGTGTTCCTGATCTTAAGGGAGAGGCTAAGAGCCTTTTTTTGTTGATGGGAATGCAAACTGGTACAGCCACTTTGGAAAACTGTGGAGGTTACTCAAAAAGTTAAAAATAGAGCTTCCCTATGACTCAGTAATTGCATTACTGGGTATTTACCCGAAAGATACAGACATAGTGAAAAGAAGGGCCGTATATACCCCAATGTTCATAGCATCAATGTCCACAATAGCAAAACTGTGGAAGGAGCTGAGATGTCCTTCAACAGATGAATGGATAAAGAAGATGTGGTCCATGTATACAATGGAATATTACTCAGCTTTCAGAAAAGATGAATACCCACTTCTGCATCAACATGGTTGGAATTGGAGGAGATTATGCTAAGTGAAATATGTTAATGCAGAGAATGTCAGTTATCATATGGTTTCACTTATTCATAGAACATAAGGAATAGCATGGAGGGCATTAGGAAAAGGAAGAGAAAAATGAAGGGGAGGGAAATCAGAGGGGGAATAGACCCATGAGAAACTATGGACTCTGATAAACAGAGAGTTTTTGAGGGGAAAGGAGAGGGAGGATGGATTAGCCTAGTGATGGGGATTAAGGAGGGCATGTATTGAATGGAGCACTGGATGTTATACACAAACAATGAATCATGGAACACTATATCAAAAACTAATGATGAACTGTATGGTGACATAACATAATAAGAAAAATAAAGGTAGAAACATGTGTAATGTAAAATATAGACGTCTTTAAAAAATTCAGTAGGACAGAGTCAATATAATAGTTTTGTACTGCCAAAAATAATAGCATCAAAATGTCCAATATAAGTTTAGTCAGAAATGAAAGGAGAAATTAATATAAACTTCATTGGTAATGAAGACTTTCATGTGACACTATCCATTTCTGAGAATTGAAATATTAGATATATGACTCTCTTTTCTATGGAGAATATGCCTTCTTTTCAAGAGTTCACAAAACAGTTACAGAAATGCATTGTATATTAAGCTGTGAAGACAATCTCCATGATTTAATAACTGGATATTTAAAAA
Source organism: Potos flavus (assembly GCA_028534135.1). Lineage (NCBI taxonomy): Eukaryota > Metazoa > Chordata > Mammalia > Carnivora > Procyonidae > Potos > Potos flavus. The sequence goes on along the minus strand of CM052896.1, from coordinate 22,499,597 downwards.
CCACAGTCTCTGACTACCATGATTGATTTGCATTGCATTGTAAATTAAAAATAAGAGGAAAAAGGTTATCCACTTTACAATAGATAAATCAAAAGAAGTAATAATAATAATAATAATAATAATAGAAGTACTAATAATTACACTAATAGAATTTGGTTAATGGTAACAAAAACAATGATAGTTAGTATTCCCTATTTCAAGAGCATATATAAAGTACTAGACCCTAATCATTGCTTTATACATAAAGTACTAGACCTTAATCATTGATTTATACACTATATTTTAAGTTTCTTTGCCCAAAATATTATTTTATAGGAAGATTAGCCTCAGGGAGGTTGACTACTTGTTGAAGATATGCAGCAAATTCAATTCACACCACCAGGCTTCATTTGGCCCCCACCCCTATGACTTACTGGCAGCTGATTGATTGTTTAAGAAAGAAAACAAATGATCATGGGAGAAAAAGAGAGAGGTAAATCAGGAAACAGACTCTTAACTATAGAGAACAAATTGATGGTTACTTGAGGGCATGTGGGTGCGGGATGGGTGAAATAGGTGGTGGGGATTAGGAGTGCACTTGTCATGAGCACCAGGAGTTATATATAAGTGTTGACTCACTAAATTCAACACCTGAAACTAATATTACACTGTATGTTAACTAACCGGAATTTAAATAAAAACAAGCAAAAAGACCCACAAAACACACACATACAAGAAGACTATAAACAGTAGAACTGATAAGTTAAGAGGTGATTTTGGTTTTTTTGTAAATGTTTTTTATATTATAGCTAAAGCTTTGGCATTAATCAAGAAAAAGAATGAATACAAAAATTAGGTATTAAGGGAATAAAGCTGTAGAGATAAAGATTAAAATTATATTAGAATATTATATAAATGTGCTAATAAAACAATTTTTATATAATTAATGTTTTTCAGGAAAAATATAAATCATCAAGGTTATTTTAAATAGTAGATCCATATGGATGCTCTCTGAAATTTCTCGTGTCCATTCTCCTCTTCTTTGACTGTTAAATTCCCATTTTCTGTTGAACAATAGACTCAAAAGTCATTTTTCTTACAAACCTCCCCTATTCTGCTCAGCCCCTCACACCCACAATTGGGCATCACCCAATGAAGGAGTTACTTGCTTCTGGTGCTTTCCTTCACAATCTCGAGTATAGGCCTTTGTCTACTACTTACTATATTTTGTTGATTTTCTATTTGCTCCTTTCACTGTGGGCTACTTACAGGCAGGGAGTGCCTGTTGTTCCTCTTTATCTCATCCAGATATTATCCAACGAAGAGTGCAATGTAAATAACAAAAGCATTAAGTAATTTAAGAAAGATTGGAATGAGGAGAGGAACAATTAATTGTAATAAAGGAAGATTTGCAGGTGTTTATAGGGCAGAAGAAGATGTAAGTCAAAAAGGAGGCATTAAAGTTATGAGAGACAAAGGCACTTGGTGAGGAGTTTTTAGAGGAAGGCCAAAGAGATGTAGTCCGAAGTTTGAGTCCAATACTTATTAAAGGGGGAAAAAAAGGTAAAGATAAAGGCTTGCTTGGTGTAGATGAAGAATGTTACTGCTATTTAACTCAAATAAATGTGATGTTCTTTAAAAAGTCAGAAGGGATTCATGCACCCCTATGTTTATTGCAGCACCATTTTCAATAAGCACATTAAAGAAGCAGCCCAAGTGTCCATCAACAGATGAATGGATAAAGAAGATGGGATATATAAATACAATGGAATATTATTCAGCCATAAAAAAGAATGAAGCCTTGCCATTTGTAATAATATGGACAGAGCTAGAGAGTACAATGCTAAGTGAAATATGTCAAGCAGAGAAAGACAAATACCACTCATGTGGAATTTGAGAAACAAAACAAATTAGCAAAGGAAAAGAAAGAGAGACAAACCAAAAAACAGACTCTTAACTATATAGAACAAACTGATGGTTTACCAGAGGGGAAGTGGGTATGGGGAATGGGTGAAATAGGTGAAGGGGATTGAGAGTACACTTACCATGATGACCACTGAGTAATGTATAGAATTGTTGAATCACAATATTATACACCTGAGCTTAATATAACACTGTATGTCAACTACACTGGAATTAAAATTAAAAAAAAAATAAAAGTCAGAAGGAAGGTCATATTCCAAATATGGGAATATGGGAGGAGCCAGGAAGTTTTAGCAAAGGTATTGAACAGAACATTTATAAGGTGTCTTCACATGATGCCAAGTGTTTGCAGGGCTGTCTGACTTTCCATTTATGTTCAGTGGAGACCCTCAATGGGTAAAGGAGCTTCCCCAACATGGAAGGGAGAGACTGGCTGGCTGCAGATATTATGGAGGGAGAGATGAGAGTCCCAGCTCTACAGATGGCCCAAGAGCACTGGTGCTGGCCAAGAGACAGAGGGAGCTGGCAGAAGTGGGCACAAAGTGTGCAATGAAAATCCCTTTTTGAGGCACCTGGGTGGCTCAGTGGGTTAAAGCCTCTGCCTTCAGCTCAGGTCATGATCTCAGGGTCCTGGGATCGAGCCCCACATCAAGCTCCCTGCTGAGCAGAGGAGCTTCGCCCCCCTCTCTCTGCCTGCTTTTCTGCCTGCTTGTGATCTCTCTCTGTCAAATAAATAAATAAAATCTTTTTTTAAAAAAAGAAAAAAATGCCTTTTTTCAGAAGGAGAAAGAGCAAGACATAATTTTCTTGAATTTTTTTCTCTTTTGCTTGCTATAAAGATGGCACATACATGTCATAAGGTTGAACATATGAAAAAGAAACCACCCAAAGTTTAGTCTATTCTGATAGAGAAAAAAGCAAATTTTTACAATTTCAACAATTTCATTGCCATCTGCCCTTTTCCCCCTAAGCTCTGCCTTTTTACTTTGGTGCTTTGCTCCTTACTATGATTTCTATATTGTTCCTCTGTCGTCCTTTCTAGTCTTTAGCCATGTGAACTCTGCTGCATGGCAGCTGGTCACCAGCACGATATGATGGAGAACACTCTGAAAATACCATAAGATCCCCTCCTAACTTAGATGTACCTTTTCTTTTCTGTAGCTCTCCCTCTGGGTCACTACCTTCTACCCCACCAGGAACTCCTCTCTCTGTGGGAAATATAATGATGGGGCTTTATTTTCAAGATGCAGGAAGTTCATTCAGCCTTTCTTCATGAAGGCTTTATTTCACCTGGAGATATCTAGGACGTGAGGTATGAGCCTGTTCAAATTTCAAATGATGGCTGAGGATGAGAAAACAATTCCTGTCCCGAAGCCCTGAATGACCTGAGGACAGGTTAAGGGGCTGAAGAGTGTGCCTGTCAAGGTATCCATGGTCTATGGAAAGTAGGGCAAGCTGTACGCCCCTGTGATAAACTCCCATAGTCCTGTAGAAGCAAAAGCTGTTCTGCTGAGAAACATGCATTACCCTTGTAGAAAGAAAACAATGAAATGGCTTTTGATTAAGACCTATAGTCATGGTATGTTATAAAGCCTTTTGAAAAGAAAAAATAGGAAGAATGGTTTCAGTCTAAAACTCAAGTAGGAGACTTCATTAGCAAACATTTCCTTTTGAAACCCAGGCCTGTCTTCAGTGTGTGGAACTCTGCTCTCAGTGCAATGCCTGACCTCCATTGGAAATGGCATGGTTCTGGGGCAGTTTGTTTCCCAGCAATTTGGAAGCTTCAGTTCCTTGGAGTACTGTGTGTTATCACAGTTACATTTTTAACCTAAAACTGAATGCAGCATTTGTCTGGGCATCCATCTGACATTTTGCATCTTTATTTGTGCTTTGACATTCAAGTATTTTTGTCTTTTGTAACAGAATGTGATGTTTGGAGCCAGGATAGATTGAAAAAAATCGCAGAGGGAAATGAAAGCATAATGCAATGCTGGATTTTGAGCAAATACGCTTTCCCTAAGCCTTTTGGAGAAGGTACTGCTTTTCTGAGAGGCTTGGGGAGCAAGACAAATGGATCTTCTGGGAAATGGAACTGCTCTTGGTAAATGTAGAGCATAAATGTGTATATTCAGAGAACTGCTGGCAGTGACAGGAAGTCATTACTGCCCTTTCTTCAAATAAATCTCCTTCCAGCAGACTCCTGCCTGGGCGGTGAGTGAAACATTGAAACACCAATCAAGCTAACCACACTCCCACAGGAAAAAGCAGCAGGGGCTCACCCCAAGAAGGAACAAGCCAGCTTTAGCAGTTTCTACAGAAAGAGCTGCCCCACCCTTGTCTTTACCCATCAGATACTTATGTGTGTAGCCACTGTTGTCAGTGCTGCCATCAAATTGCCAATAAACAGCTTCATCATTTGTCTTGGCCCTAACATTAGAGGATTCTTTGTGTCTATGCGTGATTTCCAAAATGTATAAGGAAAAGGTCACCCTGATGAGCTTGCTCCCCTAGGGGAGAGGTACATAGAGGGTGGCAGAGACCCTGCCAGGCTGTCTCAACCTGCTTTCTCTGTGAAGGCCTTCCTCCAGTGTATCCTCTCCAAAAACTCCATCTGGAGCTAGCATCCCCTGCATCAACTCAAGGTCATAAACCTGCCTTTTCATATGTTTTTAGCCAGAAATTGTGATCCTCCTAGAGCTGCATTGGACCACACAGCCCCCAGTCACTCTGACACAATTGAGCCTTGAAATGTGGCAAGTCAAAGTAAGATATCTTGTGAATAGAAAACTTGCACTGAATTTTGAAAATTAAGTATAAAAAAAATGAATGTAAAATATTCCATTAGAAATTTTATGTTGATCATATGTTAAAATAATTTGGATATGTTGGAATAAATAAAATATATTATTAAATTTAATTTCATTTGTTTCCTTTTACTGTTTTTTGAATATGTAGCACTAGAAATTTGAAATTACATAGTGGCTTACAGTAATTTTCTCTTGGTTGGTGGTCTAGAACTACCTTGTATTTTGAGTAGGAATTGACGAGAAGATGACAAGTTTCTTCACCTTCTAAAGACTGATTGTCTTTTTTTTATAATAGGGGGTGGCAAATATTTTTGTAAAGGGTCAAATAGTATACCTTTCAGGCTTTGTGGACCACATGGTTTCTGTTGCAACTACTCAACTGTACTGTGCTGTAGCAGACACAGCCACCCTAGATGGTAGAGCAGCCATTGATGATAAGTAAATGAATGGGAGAGAATGTGTTCCAATAAAACTTTATTTACAAAAACAGGCAGTGGGCCAGTGTTAGCCTAGGGGCTGTAGTTTATTGTTTTTTGATCTATAAAAATGGGTGATTTACCTAAGTGAATTTTTTTGTACTGGGAAAGCACATTTTTCATTCACAGAATTCTTACTCTATGCAAGTTTATGGGTTGAGAGATCTTATGGTACATGCAAATATCTTTGTGAGTATTATTTTTGTTGGCATGTCATAACCCAACTAACGAATGATGGAGCTGGAATCTAAAACAATAGAGCTGGCATCTGATGTAAATTCCCTTCTCTCTTTTTCTGTCTCTCCATCTCTCCCTTCCTTCTTTACCTCCCTCCCTCTTCCCTTTCCTTTCTTTCCTTTCTCTCTCTCTTTCTCTCTCTCATCTGTCTATCTCTGTTTCTCTCTGTTTCTGCTTTTGTCTCTGTCTCCATCTCTCTCTTCCCACTGGTTAGGCTGGAGTTTGTACCCTCTGGGGTTCCTTATTTAGGGCACTGTAGGTGGTATTATGATAGGCCTAGGCTGATCCATTTTCCTGAAGCTCAGTGAATACTAAAATGTCTCCTTTGTAGTCCTGGATACCTTGTCTGAGACTCACTGTCATGTTAAATGGGCTCAAAGGGGTATCTTGTCAGTCTCGCTCTGGTGGCTCATTATATGACCAGACACTGGTCTAAGGAATTTATAGGGATGAACTCATATAATCCTCATAATAACCTCAATAAGTAGTTACTATTATTACCTCCATTTCAAAAATGAAGAAATTGAGTCATGGAGATGTCCCAAGTTCATGCAGCTGGACAAGAGCAGAGCCCTTAACTAATGTGTTGTGGTGGGAATGCATGCAGCTTTTGAAGCCAGAAAAATATTCCAAAATATCATGTGCATCTTAGTGGTGGCATACTTTGTAAAATTCCTTAATATATTTAAGCTTCAGTTTCTTCATCTATAAAATAGGGATAATATGTATGACCTACCTTATTGTGTTTGGGAAGTGTCAATGTCTACCTCTATGAAACCCTTAATATATATAGAAAATGTTCAGTAAGTCACTTATTTCTGAATAGTATATTGTCATTTTATGGTTTATTTATACCCACAGGGAAGCAGAATGTATAGTGATTAAGAGTATGGACTTTAGAGTTAGACTGAGTGGGTTTGAATGTCTACACCATAGCAGATTACCCAAGTGACCTGGATAAATTTGCTTCCTTTTCCAAATCCCATCTGTACAGTGAGTTCGATGATACCAGTCTTGAAAGGTGATGTGAGCAGTTGATGCAGTCATCTGTATGAGGATTTACATGGTGTCTAGATACTAAGTGAACAGTCATTTTTCTGATGGTGTCAGAATCCCTAGATGATCCCTCCTTCTTGGGATTAGTGTCATCTCTGAAACACCACAAACTCTTAGTTGGAAGCACAGCAGAACCATCTATGAGGAACTTCCTCTGGGTTTGGACTTCCCCAAGCGTAATGTCTTCTTCTTGTGAGATCCATCCCTTGCAAGGCAGATTTGCCTCTGAAACATGGCCAGATGTCCCAGCACCAAGGCTGAAGTATTCAGCATCTTACTCAACAGTGATGCAATTTCACACAATCTGTCAGAGCGTAAAGAAAGGTTTGAATTTGTATGAAAGCTTGTGATGATATCTGTGATGCCTGGAGTTGACCAGACACTGTTCCTGGGGTGTATTTTTCCAGAATTCAATGATCAGAGTTGACTTATTGTAAACATGTCCAGCTATTTTTTAAAAAAAACAAAGTTTATTAGTCTCAAGAAATTTAGATAATTTTACTAAAACCTGTTGTTTTAGTTTTCTGTTTTGTAAAAGAAACGTAGTCAGAGTAAAAGCTACCACCTTCTTGGGGTGCCTGGGTAGCTCAGTGGGTTAAGCATCTGCCTTCAGCTCAGGTCATGATCCCAGGATCCTGGGATGGAGCCTCGCATTGGACTCCCTGCTCCGCGGGGAGCCTGCTTCTCCCTCTGCCTCTGCCTGCTGCTCCACCTGCTTGTATTCTCTCTCTGTGTGTCAAATAAATAAACGAAATCTTAAAAAAAAAAAAAAAAAAAAAGAAGCAGCTACCACGTTCATGAAATGTCCAATTCTGATTTAGAATTTAAGGAGCTATTTCACTTGTGGATGTAGTTTCTGTGTTTAAATTACAGCTTTGTGGAGAGAGCCTCGCTGTGGCTCTTTCTGAGTAGCTACTCCCCATGCCATACCCTGGGAAAGGAAGAATGTCATAATTTTTGTCATTATTCCATACTGGGCTCTTACCAGTGATTTTTTTAAGCCTTTTCAGGACAAAAACTTCAGTATCTGCAGTAACTTCCCGCAGTGACAATGCAGCACTAAGCAAAGTCTTCAAAGCATGAGTTCCAAATGCAAAGTGGGAATTGATTGAGATTTATCAGCCAGGATAGGGATTTGTGGGAATACAAATACATTATGGGAGGCATATAGTGAGGGAAACTTTCATCTTCTTATGACTTGTTTTGTATTTGTGCATATCTACACTCACATCCTGCACCTCACTGAATACAGAAGAAATTCCAATTCTTTCCTCTTCCCTTTCTAAGACATTATTTCCTAATCCTACCTCTGAGGCTATTCAATTTTAAGTATTACGAACTTCCAGGGTCTGTGGAAATATGACCTTTCTAGGAAACCAGCTTTCTCAGAAGGACAATTGGAAGATGATGCAGAGATTTAAATAATGGTCCAGTTACATGATATTGGCAGTTTTAAGTGTCATTATCAATATCAACACTCTAATGTTATAGATTAAGTTGAGGCTATAAAATGTCAATTAAAAATTTGCAAAAATTTTAAACACATCTCAAAATGTCATATATTGGGGGATATCTAATGAAAGTATGCATCCATACCATCTAGGTTAAAACCAACTTTTCAATTTCTAGAAATAAGAAGTAACTGACTACAGATACGGAAAGCTCCTAAATCATGACAAATATAATGATGCAATAACAAATGTAATAATGAGTTGATATCTCACAGTACTTGCCAAATACCAGACACCACAACCCACTTTTCTTTGTTTTTCAGGTTGGGCTTCCCAATGATGGTCGTCTCCTGCACAGTGGGGATGTGTTACCTCCTTGTTGCTCATGTCGTGATGGGATGGAATTAATAGATATACATCATTTGAAAACTAAAGGAAACTTGACACATCACCAACATCAGTAGAAAACCGCCCCAAGATCACTCTTGGGAGAAGAAAAGGTGCTCATCATGGGGGTGCTCTGGAGTGGAGAATTTTGGCATCCATATTCATTCAGGTGAATGCTAGATAATCATGGGAAATACAAAATAACTTACTAAAGATTCCACTACAGGAAAATATGTATATTTCAAAACACATCTTGCTATGCTCTGTAAGAAAAGACACAAATGCAGTATTCTACCCAAATGGCTTGTGCTATTTAACTGTCACTTTCCTGAGGCCTTCTAGCTTTTTTTCACGTAATCACTTTTCATGTTAAAATAATCAGCAAATTGTATACTCACCAAATACATATTCTTCCTTGGAAAAGGAAGACAATTTGTAAGGAAACATTTTATGTACTAAAAAAATAAACTGTATCTTGACAAAAGGTTTAGAATTTGTTAGTCTCCTAATTTTTTAGTAGTTTATATTGTGTAAAATTGCATTTTATCCATTTATGTTTTTTCTCTGGAGTTTTTAAGTCATCGATTACAAGTGCAGGGGGTGCCTGAGTGGCTCAGTCAGTTAGGCATCTGCCTTCAGCTCAGGTCATGATCCCTGGGTCCTGGGATCCAGCCCTGCATTTGGCTTTCTGCTCAGCAGGGAGTCTGCTTCTCCCTCTCCCTCTGCCCCTCCCTCTACTTGTGCTCTCTCCCTCTCTCTCAAATAAATAAAATCTAAAAAATTTACAAGGGCAGAAATTTGACTTGTAAGAAGGTCATGAGTGCTTTTTAGATAATATTTTACATATTTAACAGCTAGAATAATAATCTTCAGTTTTAAAGGTGGTACATGCTATTTCCAATGACTATACAAAAGTGTGGTTAATGCACCCAGTTCTGCACACTGCACAGGACTCCAGGGTTTCAGTCAAGGTCAATCAAATGTTGTCCTTTTGTGGAGTGTTATGTATGAGACAAAGACAGTAAAAGCAAAGAGCAAGGGGGTCTGGGATCTCATTTGATTTGCTTGGTCAGTACAGTTGTTATAGCCCAAACAACAGACCTCTTCTTCGGTGTTTGGTCTACTGTGTGTGATTCCTTGAGATGAAAATGTTTACTGGGGATTCTGCTCAGAAGTGGTAGTTGTATAAAATGTCTGATTTCAAAGAGTTTAAGATTCCCAGGGTACTAAATACTGGAAAATAGGAGATGTTTCTAGTTACATTTCTGTCCCTGGCACTCTCAAGATGAATGTGCCCTTTCTACAGTTTATTTTATTATTATTATTTTATTTATTTATTTATTTACTTATTTATTATTTTTTTTCCCAAATACATTTATTTTTTATTTTATTTTTTTCCCAAATACTTTTATTTTTTCAGTGTTACAAGATTCACCGTTTATGTACCACACCCAGTGCTCCATGCAATACGTGCCCTCCTCAATACCCACCACCAGGCTCACTCATCCCCCAACCCCCTCCCCTCCAAAACCTTCAGTCCCTTGTTCTGAGTTCACAGTCTCTCATGGTTCTTCACCCCTCCGATTTCCTCCAATACAGTTTATTTATTTTATTTTTTTTTTCCCTTTCTACAGTTTAGAATTCATATTTGTTAAATGGCAACCTGTGTCTTTCCTGAAAGGTAGGGAGAGAGTTTATGAGAATATGCCTTTTGGATTCATGAACTATCTTTGAATTCTTTGACAGCAAAGATGACATGAAGCCCCAATTTGTTTTAAAATCTGGTCTTGGTCACAGAAGCTGCTGTATGCACTTGACTCAGTGCTCCAGAGGAGCCCACACCTTAGACTTCTCAGGGAAGGAGCCCTGACAGCTGTTATAGCTCTGCTCCCTTTTCATGTTGACTTACTGAAGCCTGGATGTCCCCAAAGTCTTTCACTAAAAGGCACGGTCTTCTCTTCCACCACATATTTTCATGGCTGGTGGTGTGTTGGTGCCTTCCTTGTGCCCAGCTGCTGCTTCTAATTTACAGCTCTTCTTTCCTCCTTTACATCTCCTCTGCCATGATGCTGCAACCTCCGTCTCTCCACCTCCCACTCTCTTCATTGATGCCACCCTCAGTCCTCAGTCACTCCTTCTCACTCTTAAATACCCTTGGCTCTTGACTCATTTCTTCCTCTCCCCCTTCCCTCAATTTCTCAGCACTCCCCATTCAACGTTAAGGCTTTATTACATCTGAACTTGGTCCCCGGTAACTGCCCCTTGAATTCTTCATCTCACATCTCTCTCTCTGACACTTTCTGGTCATCTGCTCCAGATCATCACCCAAACATCTTCCTCCGCTGATATCTCCAGTTCATCAGTCACTCCCCTTTGCTAACCTCCCACATCAGTTCCCTCCTAGCTTAGTTTTCTACTTCTGCTCTAAATTCAAAACTGCTCTTAAATGAACTGCCACTGCTCTCCTTTTTCTGGCCCTGTGTCTAAGCACCTAAATAGTGTTGAGGTAATTCATCAATTGGGATGACTGATTTTACTTTAAAATAGAGATCACAAGCATCAAAAAGACACTCAATCTACCTGACTCATTTCTTGCATTTTCTTAGTGCAGCTGTCAGAATCCTGACTAGAAACACATGGCTGCTCAAATTGGGTAACTCAGAGGGAATTTAACCAGTATGGTGCAGTACTTCAGACTGGTTGAAGGGTGAGAGAGGAAATAGGAGAACCTAGAGATGCAGGGAACTCGATGGCAAGAGACCCCTGATGGAAGCGGTGATCTTCTGCAATTGATTACAGCCAGCAAGAGTCACTTTACTGGGAGGAGGCTGTGGGAATTATCTTGACTTCACACCCTTTCCTCCCTTTGATTTCTAATGTCCTTTCCATTGGCTGAAGCCAGCCAGAAGCCAGAGGGAGAGAGGAACTGTTGATGTTTACATAAGTCAGCTCCTGTAGATACAGAGCAGGACAAGTAGCATGGAAAGTGGGTTCGAAGGAGCAGGTGGAAGATACACTACTCCATCCACAGTTCTGCTCTTCAACAGATAAAAAGTTCACATCTGCAATAAAGGAGACATTGAAAGTGCCATCAGCTGTCTTGTCATCAGGAGACAATGCAAGTTTGTCTATACTCCCTCCTGATACTGTCTCCAGAATTAATAGGTAAGTAATCCAATGCTCATTAAACCCCGTTTCATCATGATAGGAAAAGACAATATTAAAGGGACAAACTGTAGCTTTGCTATATTTATAGCACCACCATAGGTCAGTTTTCCCTGTTGGAATTGTTCTGATACCTCATGCATAAATTCCTCGGGGACACAAGGACCATGAAGACATACTTTCATAGTCTGAACTTACCATGAAAATCAAGATGAAAATCTATTTGCTCTTCTGCATATGAGGATTCTGAACTTGCATTAGTAGTTGTGTATTACCTTTGACAGGTGCCTTGCCCCACATATACTCCCAAGGCCACATACAAGCATGCATGGAGGAAGAGGTGGCAAAGCAGCAGACACAGCTGCCATGGGAATCTTCCTCCTGCAATTTATGTGTGCCTTCCAGACATGCCTGGAACATGCCTGGGGCCAGTTTTCTAACTGCCACATAAGAGAAGACCAACTTTATGGATTGATTGGTTAGATGGCACTTGGTTTATGATGCGCAGTTCAACTTGTCTGGTCATGCTATTTTCCATAATCAGGTCCTCAATCTGTACCAGGGTCCAGGGAGAGCCAGGATTTGCTTTCAGTGGCGATGAGTAGTCAGAATAAGAAGGCAGAGACTTTAACCAAATCCTTGGGGTCTGTACAGTGATTCTCCCATTGAGGTTTTCCAACACCTCCCCTCAATGTGTTGTCCCATTGCAGAAGACCCACGTGGCAAGGCAACTTGCACTACAACCCAGCCCTGCTGAAGGGTTTTTGCTTGCTTTGGTCCCGCTCAAATCATGTAGCCTTATGAGGGTTAGAGCAGATTCTCCAATCTGTCTTATGTTGCCTATAAAATCAAAAGTAGACCAAGAAGAATTGCATTTTGTATTTAATGTGTGTGTGATTAGTACAACAATTTGTCTCTCACTTTGCAGAGTAATTTTAAGTAATCGATTGACACTAACCTCTACCATTTGCATCAGGATGTCATATTTCTTTCTTTTTACTATCTTAGTGTGAATGGGGAAACTTTCTAACATAATAGGGAAAAAATTGGAGACTCTGATGGTTATTTGACATATCTATCCTGGGACTCATTCTGCAGCTGGGGAAATAACCACAGGATGGGTCCACTATCCTACAGGATCAACTATTGTACGGACTTAGCTCAAGAATGCATCTACTGCTTGTCCTTCATAGGCCTCTACTTTGTCTAGTGAATCAGATGCTAGATTTTGTGTCACTGAAGATTGCAGAAAATTAACACCTACATATGGAGATCTAGGTTATTCTTTTCACCAATGCACAAGTTCCCTGATAAATGGCCACAAGACACTTGTGCTGTTTCACTCCATTCCTTTGAGGAAAGTGTGAGGGGAGAGCACTAAACACATCCTTGCCTGTGCTGCAGCGTTCTTTCTCAAAGAGACATAACCTCCCTTCAAGGAACACATTTAGATCTGGGAAGTAGCTGGGGTCTTTAATCCTTATGATCCTTGAATTGAGTTAGGGATGCAGATTTTTTTTTTTCCAGTTTTATGTGGGAAGCTGCTCATACAATTCACTACCATGAGCTCCATGACTGATTTACCTTTTAGTATAAGTCTCTGAAGCTTATAATGGAAACTGTGTCCACCTGACTGCAACAGTGAAATGCTTCCTTGGCTTCTCCTGTCTTGGGACCCCATTATTCGCACTGGAAGAAGAAGACTCAATTCAATTATTGTGACCCCTATTTGAAAGGACAGCCATCCCAGGGTTTCCAACAACCCTGACACCCTCCTCCACATCCCGCTCTCTAGGAAGGAAGTGACCAATGAGTTCTCTTGCAAGGGAGTGCTTGGGGCTAGTGGGTAGGTCATGAATAATCAGTATGAGCCTTTGGACTCTTTTGTCTGTATGCCAAGAATTAACCAATTCTATGCCAGTGCATAGAATTGACATGACTTCTAAGGGCTCAAGCCAACACATAAAATATTGAATTCCCTGTGAGTACACTGACCCAAGACACTGGTCCATTCAAGCCTTATATTTCATTCTCCATGGTGTGATATCTGTAGATTTCTATCCCTTACATGCTCCCTAAACAGAGTGGTAAAGTTCGACATTTTCAGTAGACAGGGTATTTTGACTTGAAGTGGACTTACTACTTCTCTATTCAAAACATACTGGTATCTTGTTAGACTCTTGAAGAAAATGGAGGGTATTGAGGATGAATCTTTAGGCAAATACACATCAGCTTGGGAGGCAACTGACTCAGGTACAGCCATGAAATGGCTGTTGGTCAGGAAAAGTTGCTCTCCTATTTATTACCAAGGGGGAACTCAGGAGAGTTTGAGGGTTCAAACTGATCTGATCACAGGCCCATACCCCACTTTCAGGGTCCTACTCTTTCTTCACCAGTGTCCTTACCAAGCTTCATAGTCAGGCCTAGGCCCCGGCCTCAGCTAGATCTGCTGGACTACTTCCAAGCTGCCTTCAGAGGTTTCTGATCAACCGCTCATGTTCTCATCTGGATAAATACCCCAGCTTTCAATTCCTGTTCTGTTTCCTATTTATGGTCTCTAGGGCTGTCAAGAAAAACTCTAGCTGACCCCACACACCTTGATGATTAAGCACCATAGCCACTTGGAATCTGAAGTCTTGTTTCCCTATGACCTTCAGTGATAATGATGCTGTTGCAGCCATTGGTAGCTTGGTTCCATTCTCCCCTGAAACAAGAGTTATTCCCGCCATCCTCGGAGATATGAGGAAAATAATTCCAATTCTCATTTTGGGAGGTTACTTCCTGGGGTGACTCAGGTTATGGATTAGGTAGGGAACAGAGGAAACAATCAAATTGCAAAATATGAGAACAGTTTGATAAAAGGGCTATTTGCAAAGTATGGGTGCATATTAAGAAACTACAAAGGGGAAAGAAGTGTCTGGGGTTGATAAGGAGATAGCATTATCATCCCTACAGCTATGTGAAGATGGTTTCCCAAGAGGCCTATGACTTGTGGCCAAGGATTGCATCCTGCCCACTAGTCCCTGAAGGAGGGAGTCAGGAAAAAAAGCATCGATCTCAAGCTCTCTGTCTCCCAGCTCCTGCCAGTGATTCCCATTGTCTGAATCCATTGGAATCCAATGGAAATCCAATGGAAAACCATTCATGCTGCCCATGTGGGCCAGCTTCCAGCATGAAGCAGTGTAGAAAAAGGAGGGATAGGCCAATGGGTTAGAGGGAAGCAATGCAGGTCAGAAAGAAGTTCACCTTCCTCTTCTCTGGGACGATTTCACGCTTCCTCTCCTCCAAGCCCTCCCATCTCATTTACCTCCACCCCCAGTTTTACTTCTTTGAAAACATAGAAGCCCTCAGAGAAGAACACTGTCATTAGTAATTTTACAAGTTTGTTTGCATCTGGCCCCAAATATTCTGTCTTACTTTATAACATAAGAACAGTGACCTTGTCAAAGGCCAATCCTTCAGTGTTTGCTCTGAATCTTGTAGCTCTCATTTCTCACAGGAGCTTCACTGTTTCCAACGAGAAACTGTTCTCTGCATCATCTACCATATCATTCCCACCCACATACAAATATGATTTTGTGGACTTCATTCATTCATTCATTTATTCATTCATTCATTTGAAGGTACAGGTATGCCCTACTTTTTAAAAGTTCTCATTAGGCACTTCACTTTTACAAAAGACCTACATTAGTACCTGTTTTTGGTAACTAAAGGAAATCTGAAGAGGATTTTTGCTTTTCCGAGGAAGGGTGAAAAGCAAAACTGGAGTTCAGTGTTGTTTTTTTAGGAAGCTGTTAGAGAGGAAGCGCACAGCCTGCGAGCAGTGAGGGTGGCCCCACAAGCTGCTTCCCCAGAAACTGTACCCTGCATCTCAGCATCAAGCTGCCATAGCTTTGAACTGTGTCTGTGAGCATCTGTGCTTTATCTTAATTCATTTTGTGTGTCTCTTAGCAAGATATGTCTTAAGGTACAAGAAAAGCCTGAGAGAGGTTATTTTTTGGGTCTAGGAAAGCTCAAAACATTTTCCATATAAATTAATGGTAATTGTTTCATCATTTATGTCCTTTTGGGTTATGAAAGATTTCACAGGAACACTCTGCTTTTGAATAGCTGGGAAAACCTGTATTTACTTAATGTTTTTATGCTCTGGACAACTTCTCCAAGTGCTAGAGGTGGAACAGCAAGTCAATGAATGAATGAATGAATGAATGAATAACTCACTCTAACTTCATGAAATTTATGTTAAATGTTACTTTAAAAATCATATTCTTCATCTCCCACTGTATTTCTAAAACATTTTGAAACAAATTTTGTCAGTACCATTTATACTTTCTCTTCTCCAGGTTACTCTCTTTTTATTACGATAAATAATTCAGGCATACAGAAATAAAAAATATAATGAATATCTGTGTATGTACTAACCAGCTGACTTGAAAAAAATACTAAATATCACCCAAAACTCCTCTCTGTCCCCCTCCTGATAACACTCTCCTTCTCCCCTTCACTAGAGGTAACCCCAAACAGATTTGATGCTTTTGCTCAATCTCCTGTAATCAAATTCTCTTGTATCATTACTTCTGAGCAGGGGTCCTCGGTCCCTGTGTCATTGTCACCACTGTGCCTTACTTGAGTTGGTGTGTAGAGTAGATTAAATAAATATTTCAGGCAGTGGTGAGTTCTGGGAAGAAAAATGCAGCTAGTGGTTTTAGATAGGCTGGTTGGGGACAGGACATCTGAACGGAGACATAAAGGGAGATCAGCCATAGAGGTGTCTGGAGAAAGAGGAAACTCAGCAGAGTGCTCAAGAAGTGAGACTCCCAAGGCAGGAGTATATTGGGGTGTTATTGTACCAGGAGAATGAGCTAGGGGAAGAGGAACCCAGATTCTGGCCCTGCAGAACTGCAGGCCAATGGAAAGACTTTAGATATTTGTTCACTGAAAGAAGACACTAGATGGAGAAATGGGGTATGTTGAAGGGAATGGGGTCACATCCCAGCTGTCCTCGAAACATTGCTGTCTCCATTTCTGAGTCAAAGACAAGAACTGGGCAAGTAAGGAGATTGATTTTATTTAGGTTATTGCAATGGGGAGAATGTCCCAGCTCCAAAGATCAGAGTGTCTTAAAAGGATGGATGTGCTGTTTTTAGTGGGGAGTAAACAAGCTGCAGATGGGTTGATTTGAGGTTAGGGTTGTTTTGAGAAAGGGTAAAACTCAGTTATCAGAACGGGGAATGCTTTTCTTTGTAGTCAGTGTCAAAAGTAGTAATCAGTAGAAGTTTGCACACACCAAAAAGTTGGCAAACCTGGAACACTCAAACTAAAACATAGCCTGATGGTGGGTATTGAGGAGGGCATGTATTGCATGGAGCACTGGGTGTGGTGCATGAACAATGAATCTTGGAACACTGAAAAAATAAAATAAAATTAAAAAAAATAAAACATGGACTGAGGCTCAGAGATATATTGTCATGGAAGAGCTTATATAGCAAGCAGTCAGGAACTGTCTACTCCTTACACTGATTAGTTATTTTATTAAAATTTTCTTAAATGATAGAGACTTGGTTACTGGTTACCTCATACCAATATTGGGAAGCAGTTTAAGTTTTGCTTATGATTTCCAAAGACGTAAACAAGAGATAACTTAGGTCAAGTTAGTCTTGCAAATAAAAAGAAAAGTTAAGCTTTGTTTGTATGATGGAACTGGTTTTGTCTCCTCAGGGAATTTTTGAGGCTGGACTCTGTTTTTCATTTTAACTTTAGCTAGTTTCAGGGGACAAACAGTTCTCCTCTTGGCCAATCAATCACAAGAAACGGTTTTAACCTTCACTAATCAATCGTGAAATGAACAGAAGTTGGAGGGTCATGTTTGACTTTGGCAGCTACAATTACACAACTGTTGGGCTGCAGGTCATCCTGTTTCAATACGGCAACATTCAAGTAACTGAGAATAACAATATAAAATATATATAAATTTTCCCCTGCATTGTGGAGCAGGAAACTCCAGCTAACAACCCCAAGTGAGGGTCCCCACTCCATGGAGGACAGTGAAGAACACAAGTGCACACCACCAGCAGTGGTGGTTCCACCACAGGCCTCAGCTCACTGCATCAGCTATGGAGTTGGGGTCACCAGACACAAAGTGCTGGTTGGAACAATGCCTTACTCGCAGAGGGAGAACAGACCCTGCAAAATCGGCGTCTGCAGCGTGTGCTGGTCTCCCACGTCAGCAGGGTCTCAGATAGCTGATGTGGGTTGGTGGGCTGCATGTTCCCCTCTCCTGCTGCAGACAGAGACCCCATTCTCTTCCTGCAGGGGCAGATACAGCAGTGGGCTGAAACAGGTGTCATGTGATATATACACTTAAACAGAACAAGGACGGTCACTGAGAACTTCATCCATATACTTATTGGGTTGGGGTCACCAAGGAGAACTTGACACACACAGTGCTGGTTGGAATAATGCCTTACTCACAGATGGAGAACAGACTTGGCAAGATCAGCATTCACCCCCGAATAGGGAATTATTTCTCCTAATAAGAAAGGAAAATCCAGGATCAGCAACAACTTAATATCTGGCCTCCATCTGAGGGAAATGTTCTGGACCTTGGTCACTTATGGGGGCAACGGATCCCATTCAGGGGGAAGGGCACTATGGTCATTCCCCCAACAGGCACCTTAAAAGAAAACCAAAAAGAGACAGTGTAAACCCACAGAAGAACTCATGAGACGCAAATCCTTTTTGTCTGTCCCTTTCTCTGTCACCAGCACTGGCCTGGCCCTTGGGCCTTTTCTTCCCCCCAGAGCCCAAAGTGCTTGCACCACATCTAGCCCATTCTTTTCACTCACTTCTAGTCTTTCTAGATTAATCTTCAACCCCCTGCCAGTCTTTATTTTCAAAGTAAAATTTCCATAAGCCTGTCTTTGCTTTCTTTAAATCCTGCACTCTTTTTCACACCTTATTTTAAGTGATTTATCAACTTATTAAAAGACCACCTTCTCCCTCCCTGGTGGTCCCTCTCTCAGCAATGCACACAGTCTCAGATGCCCTGGGGGGGTGGGGAGAGGGCTAGATCTAATCACTGTTTTTAGTACTTTCTTGGCCCCTCTTACATGGGATTTTTTCAGCACTAAGGGAGACTAAAATGAGGCACAGATATTGCTACATGAAGAGGCTTGGACAGCTGCAGGGGGACTGGCCTTTTCACTGACCTTCAATCTCTTTCTCACACTCTTTTATGGATCCTACAGTGGTAAGAAATCAATGAAAACTTTCATGGGTGAAATGATTTTAGAGGACGCATTTGTAAAAAAGGAAGCAGCTGGTAAAAGATCAAAAGCAGAGACACAACCAGTGTGAAGGTTGGAAAAGCAGTGCACTCAACAGGAGTGGCTGGAGAAAGATGCTGAGGGGTCTAGAAGGAGAGCAGGGGCTGCTGGTGTGGGGGAGTCCTGCTGATAGCAAAGGGAAGTCAGCTTCCTTCCCCTGCTTTGGTCAATGGAATTCATTTACCAAGCGCCATCAGAACATAATCTGTGCCTGAAGAACAAGGGTTTTTGATTGGAATCCACTTGCTGTATTGTGATGGGACTCCTGGCCTTCATCCTATGGACAGCAGGCTTTTAGCTGCTCAAATCACCAAGTCATAGCCCACTGGACCCCCAAGTGCTGTAGACCTAACAGAAGCAGACATCTGTGACGTGCTCAGACTTGTATTAGGGGTGCCTGGACCCAATTCTGCTGCTCTGGAATACGCTTCATGAAAAGAAAGAGGAGGGCAAATGGTGAAAGTCTGACCAAAGGCTTCCAGGAAGCTCTTGCCCTGCTGTTCATAAACAGAGACCAGGGACAATTGAAAAGCATGATATTTCATTGGGTATAGCTGATGTTCTTCAGGGTAGCCTGAAGTCGACTAGAATAAAGCCTGTCCCTGCCATTTTCTTGGGAGCACAGCAGAATGTTAGTTCCTCTGGTTAGTCTCTATAGCGAGGACAGCTCAATATTATAGCACAAGCCACTAACAGCCCATCCAGACTGGGCACATGTACCCTCTTTTTTTTTTCCCCCAATACTTTTATTTTAATTTTTCAGTGTTACAAGATTCATAGTTTATGTACCACACCCAGTGCTCCATGCAATACGTGCCCTCCTCAATACCCACCACCAGGCTCGCCCATCCCCGCACCTCCCTCCCCTCCAAAACCCTCAGTCCATTGCTCTGAGTTCACAGTCTCTCATGGTTCTTTGCCCCTCCGATTTCCTCCAATTCATCCCTCCCTTCCCTCTCACAATGTCCTCCATGTTTTCCCTTACGCTCCACACGTAAGTGAGACCATATGATAATTGACTTTCTCTGCTTGACTTATTTCACTCAACATAATCTCTTCCAATCTAGTCCATGTTAAAATAAAAGTTGGGTATTCATCCTTTCTGATGGAGGCATAATATTCCATTGTATATATGG
>CM052896.1:22415168-22479155 GCA_028534135.1 Potos flavus | reverse complement strand
CTTGGGTTTTTTCTATTTTTATAAAACCCCCTTTAATATTTCCTGTAGTGCTGGCTTGGTGGTAACATAGTCTTTTAATCCTTGTCGGTCTTGGAAGTTCTTTATCTCTCCATCCATTTTGAATGTGAGCCTTGCTGGATAAAGTATTCTTGGCTGCATGGTCTTCTCATTTAGTGCCCTGAATATGTCTTGCCAGCCCTTTCTGGCTTGCCAGGTTTCTGTGGACAGGTCTGATGTTATTCTGATGGGTCTTCCTCTGTATGTAAGGGATCTCTTCCCCCTAGCTGCCCTCAGGACCTCTTGTTTAAAACTATAATTTGCAAATTTTACAATTATGTGTCTAGCTGTTTTTCTTGACTCGTTGTTCTTGGTGGGTGTCCTTTCTGCCTCTAGATCATGAACACTTGCTCCATTCCCCAGATTGGGGAAATTTTCATTCAGAATTTCATCAACTATATCTTCTAGTCTTCTGTCTTTCTCTACGCCTTCAGGGATTCCAATAATTCTGACATTGATATGTTTCATGGCATCATTTATTTCCCTAAGTCTGTGCTCATGGTTCCTAAGCAGTTTGTTCCAACCCTCCTCCTGATCTTTTCTCTCGACCATCTTATCCTCTAGGTCGCTAACTCTATCCTCTGTCTCCGTAACTCTAGCTGTTAAACTATTTAGATTAGATTGGATCTCACTGATAGTATTTTTTACAGCTGCCATACTGGTTCTCAGTTCTGTCCTTAGAGATTCTATGTTGTCATTAGTGTTTTTCTCCATCCTGGCCATTGCCTGGATAATTGTTACCCTGAATTCCCTTTCTGACATACTGTTTATGTCCATGTCCAATAGTTCTGAGGGAGAGGGCGCAGTCTCTGGGTTTTTCCTTTGTTGGGTGTTCCTCCTCCTAATCATTTTGATGAGAGGTGGATGAGAGGATGTATACCTGAATATATCACCCACGATCGAGGCACGGTACCCCCTGGAAGGTTTTGGAGCAATTGGAATTCACCGCCACACAGAAAGAATAAAGAAGAGAGAGACAGAGAAAGAGAAAAAAAGGAGAGCCCAGCCAGAATGGACCCGAAAATAAGATTTATAAGGTATATAAACAAACACAAACAAACATAAAGACCAACAAAAATATATGGCAAGAAATAAAAGAACCTAGTCAGAATGAACCTCAAGAATAAGGTCTATATAATACCAGAACAAAAGTAGATACATGGAAACACTGACAGAGGATAAGATGGAGGGTGGTTATAAGTCTTCCATATGTTGTATTAAGCCTCTAGCTGTAATGTTAAGAAGTTAAAAAAAAAAATAAAAAAAAAACAAACCCAAGAAACAGAATGAGTGAAAAAAATATATAAAAGAAAGAAAGAAAGAAAAACTTGTATCTGTGAAATATACAGGTTTTGGGGTATTATTGGGAACTTAATATATTGGTTTCCCCTACTGTAGGGGTTTTATATTTTTATGGGGGCCCTGTGGTTATTGTCTTCTTGTTTTTGGGTTATCTTCTGGGGGAGGGGCCTGCCGCGCTGTTTTCCAGTCAATATTGCTTGGGTTGAGTCGCCTGCCCCCCAATCGAGGGGCTGGGCTCTGTGGAAAACAGTTTTTCAGGCTTCTGCTCTCTGGAGATTTTAGCTCTTTTGCAGTTTTTTCACCTTTTCAGAGAGTCCCAGCAAGGAGTCTGCCCATACCCAGTCCTCCGAGTCCCAGAGAAGCCTCAGTCTGCTCCCCTTTGCAAGCTTTGCTCAGACTGCAGCTCGCCACAGGTGGTGCGTACCCCCAGCCACCGTCCCAGTGGCCCCGAGAGGCCCTCAGTAGCCTCCTCACCCTCGCGCGACAAAAGCCTGGAGGTCTAGGAAACTGGTTTCTGGTGGCTGCCATCGCGACTGCTGTCCAGGCTCCTGGTCCGAGCAGGTGCACTCAGTTTCCTGCCCCAAGAGGCTGCGTTCTCTCAGGTGGCAGCGGCAGCAGCACTGTGGGCTGGGAGCCCCGAGATCCTGCGGCAGGTGGCGACGTCCCGCGGTCCTAGGGAGCACCGGCTATGGCTTGAAGCTGGTCTCTCAGGGGCTTGGGAGAGTGCTCCCAGGCCATGCAGCGCTGCACACAGATAAAAGCTGCAGGCTCCTGAACTACGCCAGGCTCTCTAGGGCGCTTACAGGAGTGCACCCCGCCCTCTAAATGGTGCAAGGGGTGGAAAGCTGCAGGTTCATGAACCACAGACTGGATCCCCCACCAGCGTCTCTTTGATGCAGTTGGTGCCCTTCCTGGGGACGTGGGCTTAGGCCCATGCCCGTGACCACCTACTTCCACTGGTTCCTCCTTAAGTTCTTTTGCTCTTTTTAAGTGTTTTTAACCGGTCTCTAAGTTAATGCTGGTCCCCAACCACAGGGCACTTTCCTTTGGGATATCACTGTCCTTGGGTCGCTTCTGGTGGCTCCCTCCCCCTTTTGTTTATTCTCAGATATCTTCGCTTGTTTCCACTCTGCTTTACCTCTCCGCTGCTGCCTTCTGCTCCTGTAGAGATCCAGAAGTGAAAAATCTTACTTCTCAGGCTGATCTCACGGTGTTCAGCATTTTCTGGTAGATATCCAGCTCACTTTAGGGGACCGGTTGTAACAGAGTCTCCTACTTCTCTGCCATCTTGCCCCTCCTCCTCTACATGTACCCTTTTAATTGCCTTTTACCACCATGGGCAGTGCCAAGGCACTTCTTTCCCAGGTGTGCAGCAGGAAGTAACTGAACTGAAGGGGCAAAAGGACTCTTTTAGAATGTCTACTTTGATTACATTTTACACTGTGGGTGAATTAAAAACAAGTTTTCCAATTAAGTGCCTAATCTAATACAACCTCATGAGGTATGTACATAAGAAACAGGGGCAACCAGCCTGTGCCCTCCCGGAACTTTCGTGAAATGTTACATATTTCCTAATTTTCTTCCCAATGCAATCTCTCCCTGAGGCTGCCACCAAGTGCTGGCATGCTCTATAATCCAAACAGACTCCTCAGAGAGGTTTGCATGTGGCCAGAGAGCAATAAAAATGTTTGTGGATTAATACATCACTGCAGAACCTATTATATGCGAAGGGAAAGTCTTTGATGCCTGGAAGAATTCTTTCAGTGACAAATCAGGTTCTAGCTGTGTTCCCTGCTCTGCATTTTAAAGTCAGTCCTCTCCCAGTTTTCCCAGCTTTATTTTGCAGACAGTGGCAAAACTTACAGGTAGGTAATAGGGCCCAGTTCCACATTATCCACTGCATGTAAATCTTACTGGTCTCAGCCATCCCATCTCATTCTTTTCCTTCTCTCAGGATACAGCCTTTAAAACCATCATCCAGAATTTTTGGAGTGGGAGGGTATGGTTCTTGTCTTCATCTTACATGTCCATAATGCCCCCATCTCCCAAATCCCTAACTCCCGCCCCATCCCCTCACCTGGCACATGCATGGTCAGGGCTGGTCTAGTCTGACTTTGGGAATACAAAAAACTGGAGACTGACCTTTCCTCGGGGATGTTCTTTACTGCACAGCTTCCTAGCTGCTTTGCACATTTGTCAGCATCAATCTTTAGAACAGTTAAGAATGCCATTTACCTAGCAATCTGCAGCCAGAAAGAGAGCATCTTTCATTTTCCATCTCCTCTTTGTTCTTACTAAGCCCTGCTCATACTTGTCCTCTACCATCTTGAGCTAAACTAGGGACAGGAGATGGGTTCTATTTTCCCATCTTTTTCCAACCTAGCACATTGCTCTTTATCTAGTAGGCACTTGGAATGGCCTGGTGAAATGGAACACCACCTGCCTGCAAGCAAAGTCCTATCTTCAACAGCCCAGATAAGTCTTTAATTTGTATTTATTAAATGCATCATTTTTGGCAAAAGAAATTATCAATAAGAGGAAGTTAAATCATTGCTGAAATGTCCCATCCTTTAGAAAATGCATTTTGGTTAAGATGCTGTTGCCATGGCTCTTATCATGACGATAAATATTTATCATGTAATAATGAAAAATATGCTATTCAAAACAATTTGTTTAAGACATTTGAATAAAAGTAACTTGACAATTTATAATGATGATGTTAAACTTTTCCTGAGTCTGTGCTCCTAGAAACAGTGCAAGTTAAGAAACACCATACCCTTTGTGTCCTTAGATGTGACTTACTGTTAAAAAAAAACCTCTGTCTCATGTGACTTACATAAAACAAAAATGCTCCCCCTTGTTTAGCTAGAATAAGGCCAGACACCCCAAATTCCCCTTCCTTGCTTCATAAATGAATAGCTGAACTGGTTGTCTCCACCCACCAATCTGGACAAAATGCCTTTCCCCAGACTCCTCAACTTGGGCCCACCCATGAGCATTGCAACACCGAACAACCTTCCTTAATGCCTGCCTGGGACCATTTCCTGTTAAATTGTGGGATCATGTCACCCTCTCCCTGCCCCCTCTGTTTTTCTAGGCTTGTTCACTCCTCTCTGTAACAGAAAGTCCCTTTCTGCCTGATCTTTGAGAGCCTTGCAGATCTGATGGTCACAGGGTTCCACTATTGCACTAGCCCCTTCCTTGTATTGCAAAGTTGCCTTACCTTTTTTTTTTTTTAAAGTTGCCTTACCTTAATTGCAACAATCCATTGAATAAGGTCTCTCCTCACCTAGGCATGGGTTTTCTTTCTTTCTTTTTTTTTTTATGGGGCAACAGAAATCATATATGTTATGTAGGGGGTTCTCCATTTTGAAGGGTCCAACTGATGAGTCATTACATTTTCTATAACCCAAAATAGAGAATTTTGTCTTGGTAAGGGTGAGAGGCCTTAGACATATATACATATGAGATAAAGGCTGTGCTATAAATAATGCAGGACCAGAAACTTTCACATCCCACCCCTAGTCTGTTAGTAACCACTTCCAGGATAGTTCCACTGTCCTGGAAATGCCCTCAGCCTTCAGTAGCCTGTTTTTTCCACGGCTGAAGTTATGTGATGTGGGGAGCTCCAGGCAGTCCACACAGATCCTTTGCCTTGAGATTGTTAGTGGGGATGGATAAAGACAAATAGTCCTTTTCAGGAGGCTAGAGACCCATGGGATGAGGGCAAGAGCTGTTTCTGCCTGCTGACTGCAGAGGTGTCTTCAGTCTGGCATCAAAGCACAATGTGGGGGGCAGAGAGCAAGGGGTACACACCAGCCTGGAAAGAAGATGGCTGACCGAGGTCTTGTGCCAGCCTCTACTCTACCAAGCTCAGCCATACTTGGGAGGAAGGCTTGAGCTTTTTTAGGCAGGATCTGAATTAATCTCTTGATTCCATTCATCATGATTAAATATTTGGTAAACCCTTGTTGCCCTGTTTGTCCTACGAGCTGTGGGCCTGGAAAACAAAGACCACATATGACTCAACTTTGCATCTCCTGCACACGGTGAAATACCCAGTCCATAGTTAGTCCTGAATATGTTTTTGTTGACTCAATTAGATTAAATTACCCTCCACCTCTCCTTCCTCTCTCCTGGTGGAGAAGGTAGCAAGATAGCAGCTTGGCAATGTAATGTGAGAGGAGGGGACCAGCTGGAGGAGTGGGTCCAGGGCTACCTGGGTGTTCTTTACCTTACTGCCAGTGGTGAAAGTGAGGAAGGTGGCTGCTGTTTGTGCATTGGGAGAGTGGGCATGGGGCCTGGGGGCTGGAACTTGGAATGGGAGGAGTTGGAGCTTCTTATCCTTTCCTGTCCTGTGCCCAAGAACATTCCCAGTTAACCTTGCTGGAAATGGGCATGAATCACAGGGCTGGGCACAGAGTTCAGTAAACTCAACTCTTACTGGCCTTTTATTGTAAATAACATACTGAAAGAAATGTGTGGACACAGTCAACTAGGTGGTATGAATCATGTTCATAAAGACAGTTGTGAATAGAAATGCTGTCTGTGAACAGAACAGTTCTTGAGATAAGCAAGTAAAGATACTGTCCAATTCACTGTCTTGTTACTCAGCCACAAAGATAATGAGCATATAATTAAGCATATGCCTTAAAATTAGCATCTAAGGAGTACCACATGAAATGCAAATCTCCCCTGTAACTTAGTTCTCCTGAATCATGTCCTTCATGGACAGTGATTTCTGAACACTCGCCAACTCTCTGGGAGAGGCAGCTTCCTTAGCTTAGTAAAAGAACTCATCCTCACTGCACAGAGGCAGTGTGAAGATTTGTAAAATTTGTGAGATAACAGTGGGAAGTTGTGAGATTTACCCATAAGGAAGACTCCAATTGAGAGCTGTGGGCTTTATGTGTTTAGAAGACATTAATGTTTTTATTAGTGAGTATAATGATCAGTGTGCAGTCAGTCATACCATCACTGCTTCTCTGAGGAACAATTTAAATCTGGAAATAATATGTCCACCCTGTTCATCCCCTACACAGGCAAGATAAATATGTATCAGAGGGTCATACTGCAGAGTGTTGGAGTTGAATGGATAATGAGAGAGTTCTATTTTAGTCTTTGCCATAAGTGTCAGTGCACTCTGGCAAGTTCCTTTAAGGGATTACTTTCCTACATCTATTTCTTTTCTTTTCTTTCTTTTTTTTAAAAAATATTTTATTTATTTATTTGAGAGAAAGAGAGAGAGAGAGAGTGAGAGAGCAGGGAGGGGGAGAGGGAGAGGGAGAAAGAATCTGAAGCAGACTCCTCACTGAGCACAGAGCCCGATGCCAGGCTCAGTCCCATGATCGCAATATCATGACCTGAGCCGAAATCAAGTCGGATGCTCAACTAACTGAGCCACCCTGGTGCCCCCCTACCTCTATTTCTAGGACTTCTTATGTCTCATGTTTTATGGCCATGACATCTAAAACTGAAGAGAACGCCAGTGTTTTATGTTGACGGGGAAAGATGGAAAGGGCTTCCTGCCCTGGAAAGCACCGGGGACCCCATTTTACTCCAGTTTCTCCACTGATTCAACCACAGACATACGCTTTAGCCACTTCATCTCCGTGTTTGGCCCACAGAACAGAGCCACTGAATAAGATGCTTTGTAACTTTTCTTCCATATCCTAAATATTACAATTACATATTTAACCCTGGCTACTTTGTATTTTAAAATAAACATTTGTATAGACATGTAATTCATATATACACATCTTGATGAATTTTCACAAAAATCTCACTCCCCAGAAGCCCAATCCCCTCCATGTCCTCAGGACATCATAGATTAGTTTTGTCTGCTTTTGAAGTTTTCTTAAGTGGAAGCACACCATGTGATTTTTGTGAGTCTGTCTATCTTATTTCACTCAACATTATGTTTGTGTAACCCATCTGTGGTATTGCAAGCAGCAGAGTTTGCTCATTTTGTTCCTGTGAATATTCCATTGTGTGAACGTGCCATGGTTTAGGTACCCACTCTGCTGTTGATGGAAGGGTGTTTGGACTGTTTCCCATTTCTAGTAGTTATTAATAATTATGTTAGGAACACTCTTGTGCATCATTTTTTGTTTTTATTTTGGTATACATATATACATATTTCTAGCTGATACATACCTAGTGATGAAATTTCTCAGTCCTAGCGTAAGCATATGGTCAACATTATTAGATAGTTTTCCCAAGTGATTATGTTCCTTTACACTTTCACCAGGAGAAGATCAGATTCCCCTTGCTCCCCTCCTCAGCAATATGTGATATTATGAGAGTTTTGTTATAAGGCATTCTGACATTCTGATGGTACTTGTACTTTGCTATGGTTGTAATTTGAATTTTTGTGATGACTAACAATGTAGAACACATCCTGCTTTTGTCCCTTCTCCTATTATGCTTTCTGTCTCTTGGTATGGGAGTTCCTTATGTATTCTGGATTTGAATCCTGTGTGGGATATATGGATTGAAACTATTCTGTCCCCTCTGTGACTGCCTTTTAATTAGTATTTTTTAATGGTATATTTGAATATAACACAGATTCCTATGCAGTCCAATTGACAACTAATTTTCTTCATGGTTACCAGTGGTTTTTTGTGCACTAAAGAAGTAATGTTTGCCAACCCCTGAAACATGATATTTTCTCATAATATCTGCTAGAAATTTTATTGTTTTACCTTTCCAGTTTTGCTTGATAAGTCATCTAGGATTATTATTTTTTTAATGTATGGTATGAGTAGGACTTAAGAGACATATTGTTCTGCCTGGATATTCAATTGACAAAGCACTCTTTATTGAAAGACACTTCTAAGGGCACCTGGGTGGTTCAGTGGGTTAAGTGGTTAAGCATCTGCCTTTGGCTCAGGTCATGATGCCAGAGTCCTGGGATGGAGCCCAGTGTCAGGATCCCTGCTTAGCAAGGAGTCTGCCTCTTCTTCTCCGTCTGCCGCTCCTCATCCCCCTCCCCATGCTCATGCTCTCTCTCTCTCTCGCTCTGCATGTTCTCTGTCTTAAATAAATAAATAAAATCTTAAAAAAAAAAAAAAACACTTCTCCTTGTTTTTCTGGACTACTCTGTTCCATTGATATATTTTGCTATCCTTGAACCAACATTCTTTGTTGTCATAAGTCTAGATGTGCTAAAGTCTAAGTCTTCTAATTTTGTCCCTTTTTCAAAATTGTCTTGGCTATTTTCCTTCTTCATTTTATGTAAATTTTATACATTGCTCATTAATTTCCACAAAAATACCTGCTGTGATTTTGATTGGGATAGTATTGAATCTACAGATAAGTTTGGGAAGAATCAAACTAATGAGTATTATATAGATCCCTTCATTTACTTAAGCTTTTTTTTAGTTTCTCTGAGGCATGATTTTGAAGCATTTTTGTGGAACAGTCTTGTCTATCTTTTACTAGATTTATTCTTAAAAATGTGATTTTTTTGAGGCTACTGTAAATTATATCTATTTAAATTTTCCTTTCCTATTAAGTTATTGCTGTTATAAAGAGAAGTAATTGATTTCTGTATTTTGTCCCTCTACCTAGCAAACTTGCTAAAGTCAATTCATTAATTTCAATGATGTATCTGAATAAACTCCTGTATTTTTTAAAAAAGATTTTTTGTTTATTTATTTGACAGAGAGATCACAAGGAAGCAGAGAGGCAGGCAGAGAGAGAGGGAGAACCAGACTCCCCGCTGAGCAGAAAGTCCGATGCAGGGCCCGATCCCAGGACCCTGAGACCATGACCTGAGCCGAAGGCAGAGGTCTAACCCACTGAGCTACCCAGGCTCCCTTAAACTCCTGTATTTTCTATGTAATAATTGAGCCATTCACAGAAATGGGATTTTCCATTTCCTTCTTTCCAATCATTATTCTTTTATTCTATTTCTTGCATTGTTGTGCTGTCAGGACCAAGCATCTCTCTTTCATTCTCAAATTCAGAGAGAAAGTTTTCAATAATTCACTGTTAAATATAATGCTGGTTATGAATTTTTGTATCTTTATCAGATAAGGAAATTCCCTCTGGGGATGACTTTAAAGCAGGTGGGAACTCATTGTTTATTTTCTGTGGGGACACTGGACCATTATTTCTTTATTCCCACCAGACTTCCTTGTAAATATACTGATGCGATTTGGAAGATAATCAGGGTGGGATTTGCTAATTGGAAGATAATCAGGAGCCTTTGGGGTTGTTAGGTAACAGGTTCTTACCTAAGAATGCTTTCAGCAGGCTAGACTGGGCCTGTCCTTGGGAGACCCTCACCAGCAAATTTTATTTTTCAAGCTCTATGAGTCTAATGAAAAGCCTATCTGGTTTCTTGGCCTCTCTGCACTCCCTCTGCTCTGTGTCAGCCTGTCAGTTGTCTCTGTAGAATCTATGAATGACTTAAATAAAAACATACCAGGATAAAAATGGGCTCACCTCTTTATGCATCCCCCTTCTCTTAGGCTGTAGTCTCCTTGAATTCTTGCTGGTTCTCCACAAAAATATTTTATCCAACTTTTACATTATTTTTCAGGAAAGAGTTCATCAGAAACAACTGAATCTGACAGTTGCCATAAACAGAAGTAATTTCTGGAAATGCAAAATTTAGCAAATGTGATAATTTTAAAACAATGATTTTAATGTTTTATACATAAAATATGAAAATTTATAATTTTAATAGTAACGTAATATTTGAACAATATTTTTCTATATTAATGTTTTAAGTTAAACTTAAAATGTGTAAAATGTGATGATTTAAAATGGAGGTATTCAGCTTTATGGCTCGTTTTCATTATTAATTAGAAATCATTCAGTAAATGTTTACTGAATACCTGCTATGTGCTAGGCACTTTTCAGGGCTCAGTGAGACATATCAAAACAAAGATCTCTGCCCTAGAGGGACTTGTATTGTATCAGAAGCAGACATAAGAAATTAATATACTATGTCAACATGTGGGAAGGGCTAAGGAGGGCTTAGGAGTGCCAGATGGGCAGAGCCTACTGGAATTCTAAGCCATGCAGACTGGTTAGGACCATTAGGAAGGAAAGTGACATTGGAGAGGGGATTTGAGCCAGGCTGGTTGAGAGGACAACATTCTGGACAGTGGGCTTCCAGTCTGATGGCCCGAAGCTCAAGAGGGTTTGGGATGGGAGCAGCAGAAAAGACACCGGTAAGAGGTGGATAGGAGTGTGGACCACAGGGGCCAGTGACATATGAAGCCATGGGACTATCAAAGGAATAATGAGATCTTACATTTTCAAAGGACAAAAAAAGTTCCACCTGAAAGAAAATATGAAGAATTTTTAAAAACCCAATTCTAAATTGGGCCATATCTTCTACCTTTTTTTAAAATTAATTTATTTTATTTTAGTTTTTCAGGGTTCCAAAATTCATTGTTCATGCACCACACCCAGTGCTCCATGCAATACGTGCCCTCCTCAACACCCCATATCCTCTATCTTTTGAAAGTCTAGATCAATCAAAAACTTTTTAGGTATTATGTTTATATTTTAACCAAATCAGATTGGTTTAAAAGAATGCAGTCATTCATCAGAGATGAACACTAATGGATTCTGGGATCATGAGCGTTCTTAACACTGAGAGTGCTTTTTTAATCCATATGTTGATTTTTGGTAATTTTGTAATTATCCTTTGTCCCAATTTTCTGTAATGGGCAGACAAAGAAGGCTGTATGTGGATGATTTAAGAAAATATATATATTAATTTATATAAATAGTAATCAAATTTGTTTCTTCCTCTTGGAAAAAACCAAAACAATAAATGACAATTTTCCCATATCCTAATTTGACAAATTATTATCTGCAAAAGTCATGAATGAGCTTCTAGTTCACTGAAACATCTGAGAGAGGACATAGTTAGTAAAGGAGAGATCCCTGTTTATGTTGTACGTGGGGGGGGGGGGGCAAAGCCCAGACACTGTGCTAGCTGAGAAGAGTGTTATCTCATCATAGACAAATGCCAGCAAGGTCCACTGGGAACTGACCCATCTAGGGAGAACAAGGCCTATACAGAGTGAGCAGAAAGGACAGATTCTCCTGAGGGTCTGGCCTCCAGGGTCACACCCCACATATTTGCCTTCTTTTTTAGTCAGTTCCTTAAATGCGGGATTTTCCTAGGTCCTTCCTCTGCTATCAGTTGCAAAATCCTGTTGGGAACTCCTGTCATCCTGGTTCCCTACCTGGGTCTTCTGTTTTCCATGGTTCCCACTTGGCTTTGAAGGATCATGAGTGTGGTGTGGGGATGCATCCTGGTGACTCCTTAGACTGGATTCTCCTCTGACAGAAATGTTCTCTACTTGGCCCTGTGTCAGTGCCCATCTGTGTTTGTATATTCTCATGACAGGAGTTGAAGGTAGAAAACCATCCATGTATGAACATAGTGTTTCTGTTCCTTCTTCCCCCAGTTTATGAAGAGACAGATCCTCATCTCTTGCCATGTTCATGCACAATGGGATTCTCACTGTCTTCAGTTTCTGATTTATATCATTGTTTTCAAGTTTAGGTTTTGGAGGAAAGCCTTTAATTCAGATATAGAAAATGATTATTGCATACAATGGACTGGTATTTAAAATAAGACTATCTTTGGTCAGTAAGCCTCTTCTTATCAGCCTGTCCACCTTACTGTATTTCCAGGACATCTGTCATGACAATATCTTGTCAGACACCCAACTGTGTATGTGATAACCCAGCGTTCTTGACTTAAAGTTGAGTCAAAAGTGATTAAATCTCTTGGCCTTACTGGAATAGATTACACATTTCTGTAGGTGGAATAAACATGACAGAAATCAAGAAACCACATTGGGGATCCTGTTATGTTAAACAGTGTTAGCATATGTGCCATTTTTGAGTCTGCTCTCAGAAATCTATCTTTTTAAAAGAGAACATTTCTTTCTCTCCCCTGGAGACGTAATACCGGCTACCTTCCTCCTGCCGCATTACCCAAACTGACCATGGTCGGTCCATCAGAGCCTGAGGAGACTCAGGATCTCTGTTAGGGATGTCTGAAGGAGTGAGAATTGAAAGTGAAATGTTTATGCAACTTATTCATGCTTCATTAAATCAAAGAAAGATGTAGTCTAGCATTTCTATCTATAAATAGCTGAATATTAACATCACAATGTATTCATTTTCTTTGAGTTTTTTTTCTCTTTTTACACTCAGGCTAAAGCCAAATCCCACATATGAGGAATCTCTACATCTGCCACAAAATAAAATACCATCAACATTTCCTTCTCAAAGAGAGGCATGTAATTTGAAAGTTATACATGTATCACAGCTAAAATAGCTGTTCTTGCATAATAATATTTAACACATGTAATTTTCTCCCCACCACGAACTAATAGGTACTGTAAATTCAGAGACTTACTATAATTTTGTGACAAAGTATATATGAGGTTTATGAGACTGGTTTTGAAGACATTTCATACAAAGCCATCAGTGCTTTTTTAATTCTAAGGTAGATTTTATAATTAAATGCAAAATCAATTGAAAGTGTTTGGATGCCTGGGTGGGTCAGTCAGTTAAGTGTCTGCTTTCAGCTCCGGTCATGATCCCAGGGCCCTGGGATCAAGTTCTGCCTCAGGTTGCTTGCTCAGTGGCAAGCCTGCTTCTCCCTTTACCTGCCACTACCCTTGCTTGTGCTCGCTCTTTCTCTTTCTCTCTGACAAATAAATAAACACATAAAATCTTAAAAAGAAAAAAAAAACAAACCAGAAGGTGTTATATGCGTGGGCAGTGTGTGAAGCTACCTTAGAGGCAGGATAGTAATAGTCTTAGGACACAGTGTCATTACAGGAGCCGAAAGTGCCCTTCCATTTATGGATACACTTCCACTTACAATGACTTTGTCTGGAAATAATAGAAAAATTAATTCAAATTATTTAAAAAATAAGGAAATTTATTAAGTCACATTAGGGAAAATGCTGAGCTTCTGAGAAAAGGTGGGCTTTTGAGTTAGTCGATCCATGGCTCAAAAACATCCTAAAACTCACCCTATTCTCCATTCCATGCCTCTGTTTTCTGCTGTGTGGAGGGGGCTTGGGTCTATTTGTTATTATCCATCAATTCAGTTCCCAAAGCCTTAATGCCACTGATTTTTTTTTTTAAGATTTTATTTATTTATTTGAGAGAGAGAGAGAGCATGAGAGGGGAGAGGGTTAAAGGGAGAAGCAGACTTCCTGTGGAGCTGGGAGCCCGATGTGAGACTCGATCTGGGGACTCCAAGATCATGACCTGAGCCGAAGGCAGTCGCTTAACCAACTGAGCCACCCAGGCACCCCAGTGCCACCTATTTTTAAAAAATGTACTTTTATTGAAATATAAATCATGAAACACTAAAACACCACACTCATAAGTTTATAGTTCGATGAATTTTTACATTTGTCCATGTGGTAGACACAACAATGCTCCCCCAGTAAGAGGTCTACACCCTAATGCCAATCATATAAGTCTTTAAAAGCAGAGGACCTAGAGAACCTTTCTTGGCTGTAGGCGGAGAGGAAGATGGTGTTGCAGACAAGTTGCTGCTCCAAGTGCTGGTTCTGAGATGGAAGGCTCTGCATGTAAGGAACAGAATTCTTCCAGCAGTTCAAGTGAACAAGGAAACAGGTCCTCCTTTGGGATATCTTCAAAGAAATAAGGCCCTTCTAACAACTTAATTTTAGCCTCATGAGACTAGAATGGGACATCTGATCTATAGAGCTAAAAGATAATCAGTTTGTGTTATTTTAAGCCAGTTAGAGTGTGGTAATATGTTTTGATGGCAATAGAAAATTAATACATATTTTTGGAGGCACCTGGGTATCTCAGTTGGTTAAGCAGCTAACTCTTGATTTCAGGTCAGGTCAAGATCTCAGGGTCCTGGAATCAATCCCTGAGTCAGGCTCTGCACTTGGCAGGGAGTCTGCTTCAGATTCTCTCTCTCTCTCTGCCTCTGTCCCTTCCCCCCCACGCTCTCAAATAAATAAATGAATCTTAAAAAAAAAACTAATACACATTTTAGGGGTGTTAAAAATGACAAAAATGTGGAAAGGGCTTTGAAGTTGGAAAGTAGGCAGAGACTAGAAGAGTTTTGAGATGGTAGAAAAAACTTCAATTACCTTGAACAGATTATTAGTAGAAAAAAAAAAAAAGGATGTCATTGCCAGTGAGGCATCAGGAGAAAGTGAGGTGCACAGTAGAGTAACCTGTATGCAGCTTAACGAATATCTAAGTTAGTGAACAGAATATCAGTATGAACATTATGAACATTATAGGCACTGATGATGAAGACTTAGAAGAAAATCAAGAATGCATTAGTGGATACTGGAAGAATAGGGATATAGTGGCAGAAAGTTGAGTATGTCTTGTGGTTGTGTGGAAAATAGAACTTGTAATTGACTTCCAAGTGCTGAAAGTGCAGTCTGGTTTCTTGTTTGCTTAGTAAAAAGCAAAAGAAAAGAGACAAACTAAAGGAAAAATTGTCTGACAAAAGGGAACAAGGACTTGATGGCTAGAGAAATCCTCAACCTATTCAGGTGGCAAAAGGCACTAAAATTAAGAGATTTTCTGTCAGAAAGTGTGCTCTGGAGAAAAGGCTGAATGTAATGCTGTACAACCTTTTGTAAATATCTTAAGAAGATCAAAAGTTCAGTGTATTCAGTAACACACAAGGCTTTTTGAAGAGACTGAGTCTGATTCACAGATGCCCTCAATCAAACCAGAAAGCATCTAGGAAGCTTAAAGACATCGCCTTTCAACCATTTCAGCAAAGGAAAGGTGAAGATGGGATTATCTGGGCAGGATATATGGTCAAGCCTCTTATTTAGTGGAGAGAAACCCCATGACATACATGTGTGACCCACAAGTTTCTTGAGAATTTTATACCAGCAGAAACAGTACTACCTTGTATTGAAAAGTATAGAAAGAATAAAAATAAGATTGTTGGACCCTCACAATTCTACTGGAAGGCAACAAGCTGATAAAACTACTAGCTGTACACAGGTGCTGTATTCCTTTTTTCTTTCTTTCTTTCTTTCTTTCTTTCTTTCTTTCTTTCTTCTTTCTTTCTTTCTTCTTTCTTTCTTCTTTCTTTTTCTTTCTTTCTCTTTCTTTCTTTCTTTCTTTCTTTCTTTCCTTTCTTTCTCTTCTTTTTATTTTATTTTTTTTAAGATTTACTTATTTATTTGAGAGAGAGAAAGAGAGCAAGAGAGACAGCACAGTAGTGGGAGGGGCAGAGGGAGAGAGAACCTGAAGCAGAATTTGCAGTGAGCGTGGAGCCCAACATGGGACTCAATCTCACCACCCTGAGATCAGGACCTGAGTGGAAACCAAGAGTCCAACACTCAAATGACTACACCATCCAAGCACCCCATAGGTGTTCTATTTCATGGAAAATGTAAGATACTTTGGTCTCACCTAGCTGAGACTCACCTACTACCATGTTTTGACCTTCAGACCTAATGGAGTCTGCCTTTCTTGATTTCAAATTGCTTGGGACCAGTGACTCCTTTTATCCTTGAATGGGAATGTCTGCAACTATTAACTGGTACCTGTCCCCCACTGTATTTTGGGGACAACTTGTTCCTTTGATTTCAAACTCCACAGATGGAGGGGAATTTTGCTCCAGGACAGCTTATATGCAGAGCCTCACCAATACCTGATTTTGATGGTAATGTTTTGAACTTTGAGGTTGATGAAATTTGTATGAAATTGGGTATAATACCAAGTTGCTGATTGACTTGACCTCAGTTTTCTCATATGTATACTGGGGATAAAATTCCTCTCTCACAGAGCTTTGGGTATCAAGTATCTCAAAGAAAATAAAAAACAGTAAACAGTTTCCCATTCTTTTTAGTTATCAGTAAGACTAGGCATTAAAGAAATCAGGATTCCTATGACTGACTCAGGTGTCCTGGAGCTTAGGATAGCAAGCAAGGGACAGCGGATTATAGAAATATGCACAGTCCCATTAAAGTCCCCTGGGGGCCTGTTATGGGATGAATTGCATCCCCTCAAAAAAGATATGTTGGAGTTTTTAACCCCCAGTACCTTTTGGAAATAAGGTCACACAGGTGACCAGTTAAAATGAGATCGTTAGGGTGTGCCCTAATCCAATATTATGTGTCTTTATAAAAGGGGAAATTTGGACATAGAGACAGCTACACATAGAGACAGCTACACTACAGGGAAGACAACATGAAGATATAGGAAGAATACCATCTTTAAGCCAAAGATATCTGAGGACACCAGCAGCCAGGGCAGGGGCTGTAACAGACCCTTCCCTCACAGCCTCTAGAAGAAACCAAGCCTGGTAACATCTTGATTTTGGACTTTCAGCCTCCAGGACTATGTGACAATAAGCTTCTGTTCCTTAAGGGACCCAGTCTGTGGTACTTTGGTTTTACAGAAGCCCTAGAGACAAATGCACGTACATTTAAAACAGGATCCTTGCAGAAGCTGACAATAGCTCTGAAAAAGCCTTCAGACATCTTTTCCTGTGGGTTTCAGTTGGGAGAGCCCCCATAGCTTGTTTGAGCCACCTGGTTTATGGTGCTCTGTTACAGCAGGCCCAGGAAGCCACATGGACATATATGAGCTGAAACACAAGGAGATTCTGTGTGCAGCTTGGAGCTGTGTGCCACATGTGCTTTTAAACATGTGATTTCCCATATCTCATCTCTGAAATGCCCCTTCCTGACCAAGTGACTCACATTCTGGTTTGTAACAGGCACCTCTGGAGATTCCTCTACATCTGAAATGTTGAGAAGACTGGACTAAGGGTTTGGACAATGTGACAAGACTGCAAGAGATTCTTGGGCTGACAAGTTTGATGAATGGGAATATAAAATTCAAGGATGGCTAAGGTGAACAGGAAAATGTGAATGAGATGTTGAAACCATCCAGAAGGTCAGCTGGTTCCCCCTGGTCTTCCTCAGGGCCCCGCCTTTGACCTGCTTCAGTTCTGTTTTCCACACTAATTTCTCCTGCCTATCTGTATTCTCTGCAGGTACCCTCTGTCTCTGGGTCAGATGTGTGTGTGTGTGTGTGTGTGTGTGTGTGTGTGTGGCCTCCCCTGCACTTGGGGCAGATTTGGTGTTTACGAGAATATGGCCTGCTTTGTAAAAAGGGAAACTATGGACTCACACAGCTGCATTCAAAACAAATGCATATTTGGATATGCATTCATTCACTTGTTAGCCATTCGTTAAAGAAAAAAAAAAAAATCACTCCTACCATGTGGCAGATATTATTCTAAACAAGGGACAGGGAGAAAACAAAGTAAAAAGTCAAAATCTCTGATCTTTTTCAAATTGGGTGGTTAATAGATAGACAATTAGAAAAATAGATATAGGTATAAAATTTTAGATGCTGAGAAGGGCCAAGAAGTACACAATAGGTTAAGGAGGTAAGAGAGAATGGAGATGGGGTGGGAAGGTAGCCCTCTAGGGTCTTGTGGGTTTTTCATGAATACTAAAAGAAATTTGAGCAGCTATTAGATGGCAGCTAGTACATTTAATGAGAGCCTCCACAGCTGCCTTGCATTTAGGAGAGACACACAGACATATGTTGCCAAGTGTGCAAATGGAAAAGGACTTGTGGGAACCTGGATTCATAGTCCTAAAAACAAGCGATCTCTGCCTGAGCAATTCAATTCTAGGAATTTATTCTGAGCAAATGTCCAGACATTGGCAAAGATTGATGTGCTAGGGTTTTCACATTCACATTACTTACCATTGAAAAATAGATACAAGACTCAGAGACCAGCCATAGAGATTGTTGCAGCAGGTACAGGGCAAGCACATCCTCTGAACAGCACACATTTTTGGGTCCCTGCAGCACTTCAGAAACTATTTCAGTTAAAGAATTAAACATTGTATATTCATGCTGATAAGTATATTTCATGACTCAGGTAAATATTGGTGAAATAATTTTAGTACAGATATTTTAATAGATACAGATGTGTCTAAATTCATTTTAGGAAAAGCACTGGTTGCATAGGCACAAGCTTGCTGACAGAAATCATCTCTTGGGTTTTTAAAAATAGATGTTTAGGTGAAGGACTCCAAGATGGGGGAGGAGTAAGAGACCTTAATTTCATCTGGTCCCAGGAATTCAGCTAGATAGCTATCAAACCATTCTGAACACCTGCAAACTCAACTGGAGATTGAAGAAAAGGATAGGTGCAACTCTACAAATAAACAAGCAATCATTTTCCACAAGATAGGAGGTACGGAGAAGTGACTCTCAGGCGATATATAGGAAGATAAACTGCGGGGGGGGGGGTCTTCATCGCCTGGCTACTGGCCAGTGATAGAGCAGGGGAGCATAAAATCAGAACTTTTAGAAGTCTGCTCTGGTCAGAAGTATCACTCAGGCAGCTAAGCGGGAGGTGGAACACTCACTGGGACAATGTGGCCTCAGGATCCTCAGGGTCACTGGAAGCCCAGGGATGCCTGAGTGCAGCAGAACTCCCAGGCATTGGAACAGGGAAGCCAGCTGCAAAGAGTGAGCCCAGGAGTGGAATCTCAGCTCAGGCTTGCCATAAACCATGATCCGAGGCACAGTCAGGCCACTGCTCTCAAGTAAGGACCCAAAAAATGGCAGAACCAGGGAGAAGCCCCTTCCTCCCCTGGGAGGAGCACTGCAGGGTCTGCTGGGTTCAAAGACTCCAAGTAGGGTCATGTGCCAGAGATAGAAATGCTTGGTCAGAGGCTGGGTCAACACAGAGTGCAGCCAGAGAGCAGGGAGACAGTAGTGATTGAATGTTTTTCTCTAAAGGCTCACAGAGGAGTGGAGTCCCAAACTTTCAGCTCTGGGGCCAGAGATTGAGAAACCACAATTTTCATTCTCACCCTCTAAAGCTGAAAGCCTTCAGGGAACAAAAGCCACATAGAGCTTACTGGAGCAGATTACTTAGCCTGGCCCCAGGCAAGGGCAGAGCAACTCCTTTGCAGGGGGCAAAGACATTGAGAATCAATGCAACAGGTCCCTCCCCCAGAAGATGCAGGAATGTGGAGTTTGGCATGGGAAGAGGGGGAGACATATTGATTTAGAGGATCTGTTGATGGAGACGGGCTAGGGGAGGGTGTGGACTGTGACATTGCAGCTCTGGGCCCAAGATACCTGCACTGCTACATTTGCTCTGACCCTCTAAAGAGAAGTGCAAAGGCACCAGGGAACAAAAGCCATGCAGCCAACGAACTCACATAAAGCCCATCCCCCTGACAAAGGGTAGGGGACAACTCCATCCAGGCAAAGACCCCTGAGAAGCTGAGCAACAGGCCCCTCCACCAGAAGACAGACTAGAAGAGCAGCTGAATAGGCTTAAGCTTATTTCCCACAGGACTGTAAAACTCCAGTGCCATGGGATAATAAAATAGTTTGCTCCAGGTGTTCCCTCACGACTTGCTTATACTTCAGGCTAAAGTTTCACATTTCTTTATTAATTTCTTTTATTATTCGTTTTATTTTCACCCTGCTTCTGTTTCAAATTGGTTCGTAGAAATAGATTCCCTCCTATGTTTTTAAGTCGCTTCCTAACTTTTATTTTCTTTTTCACATATGTGTTTTATAGACTTATACCCTATATGCCCGTTTTTCATGCTATTCAATTTTATCTTGATATATATGTAAGTTCTGATTTCTTTGCAATTTTGGGATATAGTGTCTTCTAACACACGGACCAAAAATCAAGCAGGAATAAGCAGATCACCCTGCTGTGTCCACTCAGAGATTATAATATCTCTCCTCACCCCATTTTTTCCCTCTTTTGCCTTTGTTTTTTATTGTTTGGGATCATCTTGACATTGGTGTCATATCTGTGGTAGCTTTTGACCACTTTGGATTTTTTCATAGGAGAATTTTGCTTGGGTCATGTTTGATATTTGTACATTCCCTCAACCATCCATCAACAGAATGACTAGGTGGAGGAACTCTTAACAAAGAAAAGAACAAGAGACAATGTCCTCTGCCACAGAACTAATGGACATGGATATAAGAAATATGTCAGAGATAAACTTCAATGTAGCAATTATGAAGTCAATAGCTAAGCTTGAGAAAAGCATTAGCAACAACATAGAATCTCTCAAGGCAGAAGTGAGATCTAATCAGGTCAAACTTAAATATGCCATGAATGCAATGCAGTCTAAACTGGATACTCTAACAATCAGGATACATGAGGCAGAAGAACGAGTTAGTGAGCTAGAAGATAAGCTGATGGAAAGGAAAGAAGCCAAGAGGGGTAGGAATAAACAGCTAGAAGGCTATGAGAACAGACTTAGAGAGATCAATGACACCACGAAATGTTCCAATGCCAGAATTATTGGGATTCCTGATGAGGACTAGAAGATGTATTTGAACAAATAGTAGCTGAGAACGTCCCT
The DNA here is from genome assembly GCA_028534135.1 of Potos flavus. Lineage (NCBI taxonomy): Eukaryota > Metazoa > Chordata > Mammalia > Carnivora > Procyonidae > Potos > Potos flavus. The sequence continues at coordinate 22,458,399 of CM052896.1, read as the reverse complement.
AATTTGGGGAAGCAAACAAGCATTCCTGTCCAAGACAGAGAGGACTCTCCCAAGATCAATAAAAATAGACCAATACCCTGGCATATAATGGTGAAACTTGCAAATCTTAGAGCCAAGAAAGCTATCCTGAGAACAGCTAGGGGGAAGAGATTTCATATGTATGGAGGGAGGAACATCAGAATAACATCAGACCTATCCATGGAGATCTGGTAAGACAGAAAGGGCTTGCAAAACATATTCAGGGGACTAATTGAGAAGAACATGCAACCAAGAATACTTATCCAGCAAGGCTGTCATTCAGAATGGATGGAAAGATAAAGTGCTTCCAGGACTGGTAGAAACTGAAAGAATATATGAGCACCAAGCCAGCCCTACAAGAAATATTAAGTGGGATTCTATAAAAGAAGAAAGACCCCAAGAGTAATATAGATTAGAAATTTACAGAGATGATCTATAGAAATAGAGACTTTACAGGCAATATAAAAGCACTAAATTCATATCAGTCACTAGTTACCTTCAATGTGAATGGCCTAAATGCTCCTATGAAACGGCACAGGGTTGCAAATTGAATAAAAAGACAGGACTCATCAATATGCTGTCTACGAGAGACTTATTTTGAACATAAAGTCACCTCCAGATTGAAAATGATGGGACAGAGAACATTTATCATGCCAAGGGACCTCAAAAGAAAGCTAGGATAGCTATTCTCATATCAGACAAATTAGATTTTAAACCAAAGACTGTAGTAAGAGATGTAGAGGGACACTATATCATACTTAAAGGATCTATCCAACAAGAAAATCTAACAATTATAAATATCTATGTGCCCAACATGGGAGCTACCAAATACAGAAGCCAACTGTTAACCAAAAAAAGAATCACATTGATAATAATACATTAGTAGCAGGAGACCTCAACACTCCACTCTCAGCAATGGACAGATCATCTAAGCAGAAGATCAACAAAGAAACAAGAGCTTTGAATGACACATTGGACCAGATGGACTTTGTAGATATATACAGAGGTTCCACCCTAACAGAATACTCATTATTCTCGAGTGCATACAGAACTTTCTCCAGAATAGACCACATGCTTGGTCACAAGTAAGGTCTCCACTGATACCAAAAGATTGAGATTATTCCCTGCATGTTATTGGACCACAAAGTTTTGAAACTGGAACTCAATCATCATAAGAAAAAGTTTGGAAGGAATTCAAACACTTGAAAGTTAAAGAACATCCGGCTAAAGAATAATTGGGTCAACCAGGATATTAAAGAAGAATTTAAAAATTCATGAAACTAATGAGAATGAAAACACATTGGTCGAAAACCTATAGGATACTGCAAGGGAGTTCCTAAGGGGGAATACATAGCCATCCAAGCCTGTCTCATAAAATTAGAAAAATCCCAAATGCACAAGCTAACCTTAGACCTAAAGGAGCTGGAGAAAGAACAGCAAATAAAACCTAAGCCTAGCAGGAGAAGAGAAATAATAAAGATTAGAGCAGAAATCAATGAAATAGAAACCAAAAGAACAGTAGACAGATCAATAAAACTAAGAGCTGGTTCTTTGAAAGAATTAATAGTATTGATAACCCCCAAGCTATACTTATCAAAAAGAGAAAAGACCCAAATTAATAAAATCATGAATGAAGGAGGAGAGATTATGACCAATACCAAGGAAATACAAACAATTATAAGAAAATATTATGGGCAGCTATATGCCAACAAATTAGGCAATCTGGTAGAAATAGATGCATTCCTGGAAATGTATAAACTATGAAAACTGAAACAGAAAGAAATAGAAAACCCGAACAGACCCATAACCGGCAAGGAAATTGAAGTAAAAATAATAAAAAAAAAAATCTCTCAAAAAAGAAGAATTCAGGGCTGGATGGCTTTCCAGGGGAATTCTACCAAACATTTAAAGAACTAATACCCATTCTTCTGAAGCTGTTAAAAAAAAAAAAAAAAAAAAAAAAAAAACCAGAAAGGGGAGAAAAACTTCCAGATTCATTCTATGGGGTCAGCATTACCTAGATTACAAAAACAGACAAAGATGCCATCAAAAGGGAGAATTACAGACCTATATCCTTGTTGAACATGAATGCAAAAATTCTCATCAAGATACAAGCCAATAGGATCCAACGGTAATTAAAAGGATTATTCAACACAACCAAGTGGGATTTATTCCTGGGCTGCAAGTATTGTTTAACATTCACAAATCAATCAACGTGTTACATCACATTAATAAAAGAAAAGGCAAGAGCGATATGATCCTTTCAATTGATGCAGGAAAAGCATTTGGCAAAATGTTACATCCTTTCTTGATTTAAACTCTCCACTGTGTAGGGATAGGGGGTACATACCTCAATATCATAAAAACCATCTACAAAGAGCCCACAGCAAATATCATTCTCAGTGGAGTAAAACTGAAAGCTTTTCCTTTAAGGTCAGGAACATGACAGGGATGCCCACTGTCACACTTTTGTTCAACATAGTACTAGAAGTCCTAGCTTCAGTAATCAGACAACGAAAAGCAATAAAAGCATTCAAATTGGCAAATAAGAAGTCAAATTCTCTCTCTTCACAGATGACATGATACTCTATGTAGAAAAGCCAAAAAACTCCACCCCCACAGTACTAGAACTCATACAGCAATTCAGCAACATGGCAGAATACAAAACCAATGCACAGAAATCAGATGTATTTCTATAGACCAACAATACGACTGAAGAAAGAGAAATTAAGGCATCAATTCCATTTATGATAGCTCCCAAAACCATAAGATAACTAGGAATAAAACTAACCAAAGAAGCAAAGGATTTATACTTTAGAAACTACAGAACATTTCTGAAAGAAATTGAGGAAGACACCAATGGAATGCAAAAACATTCCATGCTTATGTTTTGGAAGAATAGATACCGTGAAAATGTCTATGCTGCCCAGAGCAATCTACACTTTCAATGCAAGCTCTAGCAAAATACCATTGACAATTTTCACAGAGATGGAACAAACAATCCTAAAATTTGTATGGAATAAGAAAAGACCCAGATATTGGAGGAGGGGAAAAATGGCAGAGAAGTAGGAGACCCTGTTTCAACCAGTCCCCTAAAGTGAGCTAAATATCTGCCAGAACACTCCAAACACCCATGAAATCAGACTGAGATGTAAGATTATACACTTCTGGATCTCTATGGGGGCAGAATACAGCAGTGGAGAGGTAAAGCAGAGTGGGAACGCTCTAACTGATATCAGAGGATAAAAAGAAGGGGGAGGGAACCACCAGAAGTGACCCATTGGAAAGTATTACCCCAATACAAAAGTGCCCTGTGATTGGGGACCAGCATTAACTTGGAGTCTGTTTTAAGCACTCAAAAAGAGCAAAAGATCCTAAGGGGCAACTGATGGAAACGGGCAGTCATGGGCATGGGCTTAAGCCCACGGACCCAGGATGGTCACAGCATGGTGACCACCTGTGCCAGAGAGAGTCCAGCAGGGGGGTCCACTCTGTAGTTGTGAGCCCATGGCTTTCCGCTGCTTGCACCACTGCTCAGGGTGGGTGTACTCTCCCCCACACCTGAAAGAGCCCAGCGTGAACACCACTCCGGATCCTTTGCCAACTTCCTTCTACAACCTGTGCGACCGTGGGGTCTGAGCGCAATCCCGCCTGCACCTGAGAGAGCCTGGTGTGGGCGCCAGCTGGTGGTCTCTTAGGACTGCAGGCTTCTGCAACCCACCGTAAGGTCTGAGAGCTCCCAACCTGCGCCTGAGAGAACCTGGCAAAATTTTAGGTTGGAATCTCTCTTCAACCTGCACGACCACGGGGTTCTGAGTGCACCCGGTGTGGGCCTGGACCCCAGAAAGCAGTCTCAGCAATGGCAGCCACCAGAAGTGGGTTCCTCAGACCAATATTGCTCAAGGTTTTAGTGGCACAGGAATGCAGAGACAAGCAGGGACCTCGGGTGACCACTGGGACGGTGGCTGGGGATGCGCACTGCCTGTGGGAGGTTGCAGTATGCAGCAGAGTTTGCAGAGGGGGAGTTTGTGTGTTCTGGACCACCCAGAGGGGAACAGACTGAGGCTTCTCCCTGAGGCAGAGGTCTGGGTGCAGACAGATTCTATACTCTGACCCTCCTAAAAGCCTCAAAAGAACAAAAACCTCCAGAGAGCAAAAGCCTGAAAAACCAGTTTCCACAGAGCCCAGCCCCTTGATAGCCACCAGGGCGACTCAACCCCAGGAGGATTGACTGGAAAACAACTCAGCAGGCCCTTCCCCCAGAAGACAAGCTAAAGCAAGAGGGCAATAACTGCAGGGTCCCCATAAAACTGTAAAACCCCAACATCAGGGGAAAACAATATACTAAGATCCCGGTATTGCCCTAAAACTTGTGTATTTCATAGATACAAGTTGTTGTTGTTGTTGTTTTTTAATTTGTTCTCATGATTGTTGTTCTTCTACTTTTTTGAAAATACTTAACATTATAACTAGAGGCTTAATACAATGATACACCCTGGAAGATCTGAAATAACCTTCCTCACACACATCGAGGATTTATAACCATCCTCTCATCTTATTCTTCTGTCAGTGTTTCTGTGTATTTGTTTTTGTTCTGGTATTATATAAATCTTATTCTTGGGGTTCATTTTGGCTGGTTTCTTTTTTTTTCTTGCCTTTTACTTTTGTCAGTCTTTTTGTGCTATTGGTGAGATCCAATCTAATCAAAATACTCTAACAGCTAGGGTAACTGAGCAGAAGAGAGAATTAGTGGTCTAGAGGACAAGCTGATAGAGAAGAAAGATCAGGAGGAGGGCTGGAACAAACTGCTTAGAAGCAATGAAAACAGAATTAGGCAAGTAAATGATGCCATGAAACATTTCAACGTCAGAATTATTGGAATCCCTGAGGGGGTGGACAAAGAAGACTAGAAGCTATAGCTGAACAAATTCTGGATGAAAATTTCCCCAATCTGGGAAATGGAACAAGTGTTCGTGTCCTAGAGGCAGAAAGGACACCTCCCAAGATCAAAGAGTCTAGAAAGACATCTGGACACTTGATTGTGAGATTCACGAATTATAATTTTAGACAAGAGGTCCTGAGGGCAGCCAGGGGGAAGAGATTCCTTATGTACAGAGGAAGGTCATCTGAATAACGTCAGACCTGTCCACAGAAACCTGGCAGCCAGAAAGGGCTGGTAAGACATATTCAGGGCACTAAAGAGAAGAATATGCAGCCAAGAAGCCAAGAATACTTTATCCAGCAAGGCTGACATTCAAAATGGATGGAGAGATAAAGAACTTCCAAGACTGTCAAGGTTTAAAAGAGTATATGACCACCAATCCACCACTACAAGAAATATTAAGGGGGTTTCTATAAAAGAAAGAACCCAAGAGTGATCTAGAACAGAAACTTACAGAGATAATCTATAGAAACAAGGACTTCACAGGCAACATGATGTCAATAAAAACTTATCTTTCAATAATCACTCTCAACATGAACGGCCTAAATGCTCCCATAAAATGGCACGGGGTCGCAGATTGGATAAAATGACAAGACCCGTCCATATTCTGTCTACAAGAGACACATTTGGAACCTAAAGATCTATCCAGACTGAAAGTGAAGGGATAGAGAACCATCTTTCATGACAAAAGGCCTCAAAAGAAAGCTGGGGTAGTGATTCTCATATCAGACAAATTAGATTTTAAGCTAAAGACTGTAGTCAGAGATACAGAAGGACAGTATATCATTCTTAAAGAGTCTATCTTCCAAGAAGATCTAACAATTGTAAATATTTATGCCCCTAATATAGGAGCAGCCAACTACATAAGCCAACGGTTAATCAAAATAAAGAGTCATATTGATATGAATATATTAATTGTAGGAGATCTTAACACACCACTTTCAGTAACAGACAGATCATCCAAGCAGAATATCAATAAAGAAACAAGAGCTTTGAATGACACATTGGACCAGATGGACCTCATAGATATATACAGAACATTCCACCCTAAAACAACAGAATACTCATTCTTGAAGTGCACATGGAACTTTCTTTAGAATAGACCACATACTGGGTCACAGGTCAGGGCTCAACTGATACCAAAAGATTGAGATTATTCCCTGCATATTCTCAGACCACACACTTTGAAACTGGAACTCAATTGCAAGAGAGTTTGGAAGGAATTCAAACACTTGGAAGCTAAAGACCAACCTGCTCAAGAATGTTTGGATCAAGCAGGAAATCAAAGAAGAACTTCAACAATTCATGGAAACCAATGAGAATGAAGACACACCGGTCCAAAATCTATGGGATATGGTAAAGGCAGTCCTAAGGGGGAAATACATAGCCATCCAAGCCTCACTCAAAAAAACTGAAAAATCCCAAATACACCAGCTCTCTTTACAGCTTAAAAAACTGGAAAATCAACAATAAATTAAGCTAACCCTACAGACAAGAAGGGAAATAAGCAAAATTAGAGCAGATATCAATGAGTCAGAAACTAGAGATACAGTAGAACACATTAACGAAACCAGAAGTTGGTTTTTTGAAAGAATCAATAAGATCGATAAACCACTGGACAAACTAATCCAAAAGAAAAGAGAGAGGACCCAAATTAATAAAATTATGAATGAAGGGGGAGAGATCACGACTTATATCAAGGACATAGAAACAATCATCAAAAGTTATTATTAACAGATATATGCCAATAAGTTAAGCAACCTAGAAGAAATGGATGCATTCTTGGAAACCTATAAACTTCCAAAACTGAAACAGAAAGAAATTGACCACCTGAATAGACCAATATCTAGTAATGAGATTGAAGCAGTAATCAAAAACCTCCCAAAAACAAGAGCCCAGGACCTGACAGATTCCCTGGGGAATTCTACCAAACATTCAAAGAAGAAATAATACCTATTCTCCTGAAACTGTTTCAAAAAATAGAAACAGAAGTAAAAGTTCCAGACTCTATCTATGAAGCCAGCATTACCCTATCCCCAAACCAAGCCAAGACTTCATCAAAAAGGAGAATTTATGATATGGATTACCAAGATTCTCAACAATATCGTAGGTAATAAGATCCAACAGCAATTAAAAAGATTATCCACCATGACCAGGTGGGATTTATCCCTGGAGCGCAAGCGTGGTTCAACATTCACAAGTCAATCAGTGTGATAGAACAAATCAATAAGAGAAGAGAGAAGAACCACATAGTCCTCTCAATTGATACAGAAAAAGCATTTGACAAAATACAGCATCCGTTCCTGATTAAAACTCTTCTAAGTACGGAGATAGAGGGAACATTCCCCAACTTCATAAAATCTATGAAAAGCCCACAGCAAATATCATTCTCAATGGAGAAAAGCTGACAGCCTTCCCTTTGAGATCAGGAACATGACAAGGATGCCCACTCTCGCCACTCTTATTCAACATAGTACTAGAAGTCCTAGCAACAGCAATCAGACAACAAAAAGAAATAAAAGGTATTCATATTGGCAAAGAAGAAGTCAAACTCTCTCTCTTCGCAGATACATGATCCATTATGTGGAAAACCCAAAAGATGCTACCCTCAATTCTAGAACTCATACAGCAATTCAGTCATGTGGCAGGATACAAAATCAATGCACAGAAATCAGTTGCTTTCTTATACACTAACAATGAAAATACAGAAAGCGAAATTAGAGAATGATTCCATTTATTATAGCACCAAGAACCATAAGATACCTGGGAAGAAACCTAACCAAAGAAGTAAAGGCTCTGTACTAGAGGAACTACAGAACCCTCATGAAAGAAATTGAAGAAGACACAAAAAGTTGGAAAAGCATTCCATGCTCATGGCTCAGAAGAATAAACACTGCTAAAATGTCTATACTGCCCAGAGCAATCTATACTTTCAATGCCAATCTGATCAAAATTCCACCAGCATTTTTGAAAGTGCTAGAAAAAACAATCCTAAAATTTGTATGGAACAGAAAAGACCCTGAATTGCTAAGGAAATGTTGAAAAAGAAAAACAAAGCTGAGGGCATCACATTGCCTGATTTCAAGCTTTACTACAAAGCTGTGATCACCAAGACAGCATGGGACTGGCACAAAAACAGATACATAGACCAACTCTCAACAAAGTAGAGAGCCCCGATATGCACCCGCAACTCTATGGTCAAATAATCTTCGACAAAGCAGAAAAAAATATCTAGTGGAAAGAAAGACAGTGTCTTGAATAAATGGTGCTGAGAAAATTGGACAGCTATATATATATATTCTTCTGTAGAAGAATGAAACTTGACCATTCTCTTACACCATACACAAAGATAAACTCGAAATGGATAAAAGACCTCAATGTGAGGCAGGAATCTATCAGAATCCTAGAGGAGAACATAGGCAGTAACCTCTTTGACTTCGGTCACAGCAACATCTTTCAAGATATAGCTCCAAAGGCAAAGGAAACAAAAGGGAAAATGAACTTTTGGGACTTCATCAAGATAAAAAGCTTCTGCACGGCAAAGGAAACAGTCAACAAACAGGCAACCCACGGAATGGGAGAAGATATTCGCAAATGACACTACAGACAAAGGTCTGATATCTAAGATCTATAAAGAACTCAAACTTAACCCTCAAAAAGCTGGTAATCAAGTCAAAAAATGGGCAGAAGACATGAATAGGCCCTTCTCCAAAGAAGACATACAAATGACTAACAGACACATGAAAAAATGTTCATCATCATTAGCCATCAGGGAGATTCAAATCAAAACCACATTGAGATACCATCTTACACCATTTAGAGTGGCCAAAATCAACAAGACAATAAACAAGTGTTGGAGAGGATGTGGAGAAAGGGGAACCCTCTTCCACTGTTGGTGGGAATGCAAGTTGGTGCGGCCACTTTGGAAAACAGTGTGGAGATTCTCAAGAAATTAAAAATAGAACTACCCTTTGACCCTGCAATTGCAGTACTGGGTATTTACCCCAAAGATGCAGATGCAGTACAGAGAAGGGCCACATGTACCACAATGTTCATAGCAGCAATGTCCAAAATCACCAAACTGTGGAAAGCACCAAGATGCCCTTCAACAGATGAATGGATAAAGAAGATATGGTCCATATATACAATGGAATATTATGCCTCCATCAGAAAGGATGACTACTCAACTTTTTTTTCAACATAGATGGGACTGGAAGAGATTATGCCGAGTGAAGTAAGTCAAGCAGAGAGAGTCAATTATCATATGGTTTCACTTACGTGTGGAGTATAAGGAAAAACATGGAGGACATTGGGAGAAGGAAAGGAAGGGTGAATTGGGGGAAATAGGAGCGGGAAATGAACCATGAGAGACTGTGGACTCTGAGCAACAAACTGAGGGTTTTTGAGGAGAGGGCGGTGGGTATTGAGGAGGGCATGTATTGCATGGAGCACTGAGTGTGGTGCTTGGAATGAATCTTGGAACACTGAAAAAATAAAATTAAATTAATTAAAAAAAAAAAAAGAAATTCCCAGAGCTGATGTGTTAATGCTTTATGTTTGTTTTAAAGATAGTATGTCAACTGAATAAAAGAGAAAATAAAACATATCAAAATATTTAGAATGTAGCTATAGCATTAACTAGACAGAAACATATAAAACTAAATGTTTACAGTAGAAAAGAGAAAGGATCTCAAGTCATTAATCTAAATTCCAACCATAAGAAACTAGAAAAGAAGAAAATAAATTGAAAGCAAGCAGAAGGAAAGAATAAAGATTGGAGCAAAAATTAATGAAGTTGAAAACAGAAAAAAAAGAGGAAATCAATGAAAGAAAATGCTGATCTTTAAAAAATTTCAAGGGAACTGATGAACTTCTAGCAAGATGAAAACGGATAAAAAGAAAGAAAGCACAAATCACAATTATCAGCAACGAAAACAGAGTTAGCATAACAAATCCTATAGCTATTCAAAAGATAATAAGGAAATACCATGAACAACTTTCCACTCATAAATCTGATAACTGTGAAGAAGTAAACAAGTATCTTGAAAATCAAAAACTGCCAGAACTGAGCCAACATGAATCATGTAATTCCATAGTCCTAGAATATCAAAGAAATTAAAATTTTAATTAAAAGACTCTTGGTAAAGAGATCGCCAACCCCAGATGATTTCATCAGAAAATTCTTCCAAAGAGTTATTGAGCCATTAACACCAAGTTTACACACTATCTTAATAAAAAGAAGAATAAGGCAATGGAATATCTCCCAACTCATGTTACAAGGCCAGTACTAGATAATACCAAAACCAGACAAAAATAATGCAAGAAAAAATCTTATAGATTGATGGAAATTTAAACACAATAATTTTTAAAAAAAGATTAGCAAGTGGAATACGTTAATATAAAAAATTATATACCATGACCAGTGGAGTTCATTCCAGGCATAAAAAGCTGGTCCAATATTCAAAATTAATCAACATTGTTCACTACAGCAGTCTAAAAAAGAAAAGCTATATGATCACATCGATTGGTGCAAAAGAGCATATGATATATCATAACCGTGCATGATAAAATATCTCAATAAAGTGGTAGCAGAGGGGAACCTCCTTAACTTCATAAAAAACATCTATAGAAGTCTTATCATTAACATTATACTTAATGGTGAAAGACTGAATGAATTTATTTTAAAAACAAGAACAAAACAAGAATGTCTGCTTTTATTCCTCATATTCAACACAGTATTGAAAGTTGTAGGCAATGACATAAGTCAAGAAAAATAAAAAGAAAAGAATGTCTGTATAAGTTCACATAGAATGGAAAGAAAGAAGTTAAACTGTCCTTGTGTACAAATGACATGATCGTCTATGCAGAAAACCTCAATCTACAGAAAAGAAAAAGCAACTAAAAAACCCCAAAACCCTCCTTGAACAACTAAGTGAGTTTAACAAGTTTGCAGGATTTAAGATCTACAAAAAAATTTAAGGGCATTTCTATATGCTAATGAAAAATTAACAACACATTACCACTTGAAGTTGCTCCAAAGTAAATGAAATCTAGCAAACATAGACAAGATTCTGTGTATCAAAATTATGAAATGATAATGAAGGAGATCAAAGATCATGTAAATAAGGGAAGAGACATTGCACTATATACATGGAGAACAGATTAGTGGCTGTTGGAGGTTAAGGATGGAGGGGGAAGTGTGGTTACAGAAAACTGGCACAAGGAAATCATGTGGTAGTTACACAAATTACACATGTGATTAAATGTGCGTAGAATCACATACACACAAATAAGTGCACCTGAAACTAATGAAATCTGAATAAGGTCTGTGGATTGTTCCAATGTCAGTGTCTTGATTTTGAGACTGTCCAATAATTATGTAAGATGTTACCCTGAAGAAATGGGGTAAATGGTACACAGACCTTTCTGTACTATTTTGGCAACTTCCTGTTAATCTATAATAATTTCGAAATGAAAAGTTATAGAATATTAAATCAGTATGGTATCAGTACAGAGATAGGAGGACAGATCAAAGGAATGCAGTGGCAAGCCCAAAGCAGGCCTATGGATAATGCCAACTAACAACAAGGCAGACCTACCATTACACACTGACATTCAGCACATGGTGCTGGGACATCTGGCTCCTCATTGAGAATTAAAAGAAAATCTGATACTTACATCACACCTTGGACAAAAATTAATCTCACAAAGACCCAGTGGATACTACCAAGATGTTAAGGTCAGTAATCCTTTACAATGTGCGTTTTCATTAAATACCGGAGTAAAGGGTGTTTGTTTTTCCTGAATATTCATGTAAACAACAACAACAACAACAGCAGCAAGCTTAAAAAAAACTTGACCTGTGTATTGTGAAGTTTCTTTTACTTACTGGTTTCTGTAATATAGATAGATTAAACTGGATTAATCTGCCTATAACCAAGCCCCCAAATTTCAGAGGTTAAACAAATTAGAAGTTGGTTTATCTTTCATGTGCTCATACACAGCAAGGCCACCCTGGGCTTATACAGTGGCCTGGTCTAGGGCTGATCTAGTGCCATCTAGCTTCTGTTTATATTATCCTTAGAGTGGTTTTCTGCAATGCCTATATTCCAGTCAGCAGGGAGAGGGGGAAGGGCCAGCATGTGCCCTACGGATATGACTCTTACCATTGGTCAGAATGGAGTCACATGGACATACCAAGTAGCAGAAATTAGGAAATGGAGTCATTGTGGTGAACGGAGGGGGGAACAGATAAAAACAGGGAATCCTATTGCTATGAATGAGGAAGCCAAGAGAGGCCAACTCTGCAAATGAGATGCATAGTGCTCACAGGTGTCAGTTTTGCTAGAGTCATCCTATGTTTAGTAATGAGAAAGCTGCCATCGGGATGCGTCTACCAAGTTGACTTGGATACCTAAGAGTGCGGACTGTCTGGTTCAGTTGTATATGATTAGAAGAGTGGTTCTCTGAAAGTGGTTCCCAGATTTTCAGCATTGGCAGCACCTAGATATTGTTAGAAACACACATTTTTAGTTTCCTGCCCCAGACCTGCTAAATGAGAAACTGGGGAAGGGACCAGAGTTTCTCCAGGCCCTCAGATGATTCTAACGCATGCTAAAATGTGAGATCTACTAAAATCACAAAGGAATCATGAAGGAAAGTATTAGGCAAATGTAGATTCAGGCATATAGGGATTATGTAGTGGGATTCTTTAAAAATGCAGAAATTCACAAGTGATTCCGAAGGTAATAAAATCAAGATATTTTGAAGAGAGTGGATGTGAATGATTGCAAAAATTGTCATTGCTTAATTGTGTTGTCTGTTCGCTCTCATGTCTGACATCCAAAGGTGGCAAAAACACTCCCATAAGGTTGATTGTAGTCTCTGTAGCACTCACCCTACCACCTGGCCTGCAGCAGGCACCCAGTATTCTGTTAGATGAGTGAATGAAATATGAGAAGAGAAAAGGACATCTTGGGTCTCTATCAGATAGACAATCAGCCATGTATAACAATGAATTGTAAGCATTTGTAGTGTAAGAAAGGAAAGCATTATGCTTAATAAGCTTTCATTTTATTGGGTGGGGCCAGCTTTTATACACACACACAGTACAAGTAATTGCCAAGCTGTTTGCTTGTAATGCTGAAAATGTATACATTAATTTTCTATTGCTGCCCTAACAATTACCATAAACATAATGGATTTGAGCAACACAGATGCATTATCTTTCAGTACTGTAGGTCAAAAGTACAACATCAATTTTAGCAGTTTAAAATCAAGATGTTGGCAAGGTCACATTCCTTTCTGGAGGCTCCAAGGGATGCTCTGTTCCCTTGCTTATTTAATTTCTTGGCAAAATTCACTTACCTGCAGTTATAGGATGGAGATATCTATTTCTTGCTGGCTGTGAGCTGAAAGCCATTCTCATGTGGAATGGTTGGGTCCAACAAGAGAATCCATAAAAATCCCCCATATCACGATTTGTAATCATAATCAGATTTCCAAATTCCTTTTGCTATGTAAGGTTACATATTCATAGGTTCTTGGTATCATGGATAGCTTTATAGGGTCATTATTCTGCTTACCACAATGTACTGAGGAAGCAGTAGGCATTCAAAATGAAATATAACAGTAGGCATTCAAAATGAAATATCATGGATAGCTTTATAGGGTCATTATTCTGCTTACCACAATGTACTGAGGAAGCAGTAGGCAATCAAAATGAAATATAATATAACATAGCTGGGATGATGTCAGTGAACATGGCAGAGTAGGTAGCTATAAGGGCTCAGCCCTCCACAGAAACACTAAAAGAATGAGAAAAATGATTGGAATCAGTTTTGTTTGACCCCTAGAAAATGGTCACAGGTTTATCAGTCAAGTGAGAGCTGAATCAGGATAAAGGCAATGTAAATGCTGTAGGAGAGCTTGGCTGAATTTCTACTTTTCCTTGCCTTCTTCTCTCCCAGCTCGGCAGCACTTTTGAAGATAGCACCCCATGTTGCAATGGTGGGGCCCTGGTTGTTGGCTCCAAAGAGAGTAGAGAAGACCTATCTTTGTTTGGCCTATCCAGGGGCTACCTGAAAGACTGGCACAAGGCAACTGCCTTTGCTTTGCCTAATTCAGAATTCTCTCAGGTGGAATTGTGGAAAAGTGGCTATTCAGAGGGCATTCCTCAAAAATATTGAAAGGCAAATGAATTCTGTTGACTGGGGCAAAATATCACAGTGGAAGCAAACAACAGATATATCTAAGTCTGGGAGGAAAAGAGATTCTTTGGTGAATCAGACCACTAGAAAGTGTGTGTACCAGGGAATCTAGAAAGTCACATACCTTCCCAGGGCAGGACACATGCTCAGAACAAACCCAAAAAGACCCTTAACTTATATCTCTCTCTGAGTTTTCAGCTCAGCGTGAGCAGATAGTAGGAAGGCTAAAGCAGAGTTATAAAAGGACTGCTAAGTGTTGGCATGTCTTAACCTAGAGCCGATCCATAAAAAATAGAAGTGTTTTGTTGGGCTCCAGGCATTCATGGAAATCTCTATCAAAACACTCAATGACCACAAGTTAAAGGAAATGAGATGTCAGAGACCATGCATGACAAAAAATATAGTTATTACAGAAACAGCTTAGGAAAGTCAATAAATAAACAACTACAACTCAGAGTTAGCAATGAAAACAAGCATGAAAGCATTCAGAGAAACAAGAAAGTATAGCTTATCACCGAACTTAACAGAAAGTGCTCTGAGGAAGCACAGACATTGGACGTACTAGACAACACCTTTAAATTCACTATTTCAAATACGCTCAAAGACCTAAAGGAAACTCTAGACAAAGAGAGAAAGGAAAATGGAGCACAATGTCTCATCAAGTAGATAATAAAGACAGAAAGAGGTACAAGGGAATAAACCAGAAATTCTGGAGCTAAGGAGTACAACTGCTAAAATTAAAGTTCCCTAATACACCTAATAAGTCCCAGAAAGAATGTGAGAGAAAGGGACAGAAAGAATATTTGAAGAAATAATGGCCCAAAATTTCCAAATTTGATAAAAGCATGAGTTTGCATATCCTGGAAGCTCAGTGAACTTTCAAGAGTGATAAACATGAAGAGATCCATAATAGGACATATCGTAATCAAACTGTCACAAGCCGAGGACGAAGAGAATCTTGAAAGTGGCAAGAGAGAAGTAACTCATCACATACAAGGGATTCTCAATATGATTAAAAACTGATTTCATGGTAGAAAGCATGGAGGCCAGAAGACAGAGGAATGACATATTTAAAGCACTGAGAGAAGAAAATTATCAACAGAATACTATATCCAGCAAAAGTATACTTCCAAAATGAAGAAGAAATTAAGACATTTTCAGATAAACAGAACTGAAAGAGTTTGTCACTAGTAGACCTATAAGAAAAGCTGAAAGGAGTCTGTCAGGCTGAAACGAAAAGACAATAAGTAGTAACTCAAAGTCATAAGAACAAATTAAGAACTCTGGTCAAAGTAACAACATAAGCAAATATAAAAGCCAATATTATTGTATTTCTGCTTTGTAACTCCTATATTGGTTTCCTCTGTGACTTAAAAGACAAAGTCATAAAGTAATAATTATAAACCTGTTTTAATGGGCACGCGGTGTGCAAAGGTATAATCTGTGACAGTGTAACATGAAGGGAGAGATTGGGACAGAGACTCTGCATACAAGCAGAGTTTTTGTATGCTATTTAAGATAAATTTAAGATAAATTCAAAGTAGATTGTGATATATTTAGGGTATTTATCCTCATGGCAACTACTAGGAAAACAACTAAAAAGTATAAAGAAAAGGAAATAAGGAAGGAATCAAAGTGTTGGACCAGAAAAATATCAATCAGTTAAAAAGAATTGATTGAAGAATATTGAAGGAAGTGGGGACAAAATAAGACAGGAGTGAAATAAGTCAAGTGGAGAAAGTCAATTACCATATGGTCTCACTTACATGTGGAGCATAAGGAAAAACATGGAGGACATTGTGAGAGGGAAGGGAGGGATGAATTGGAGGAAATCGGAGGGGCGAAGAACCATGAGAGACTGTGAACTCAGAGCAATGGACTGAGGGTTTTGAAGGGGGGGGGATGGGCGAGCCTGGTGGGTATTGAGGAGGGCACATATTGCAAGGAGCACTGGGTTGGTACATAAACAATGAATCTTGTAACACTGAAAAAATAAAATAAAAGTATTTGGGAAAAAAAAGACAGGAGGTTAATAAAAATGGAAGTTTTCCCTTATTAGTAATTACTTTAAATGCAAATGAAATAAACTCATGGGGCACCTGGGTGGTGCAGTCTGTTAAGCATCTGACTCTTGGTTTCAGCTCAGGGTTGTGAGACTGAGCCTCACGTCAGGCTCCACACTCAGTGCAGAGTCTGCTTGGGACCTTCTCTCCGTCTCCCTCTGCCCCTCCCCACTGTGCGTGTGCTCTCTCTCTCTCTCAAAATAAACAAACAGATAAGAAATAAACTCACCAATTAAAAGAGAAAGAATGCAACAGAAAAACAGAAAAAAACATGATCTGACTATATGCTGTCTATAAGTAATTCACTTTAGAGCCAAAGACACAAATTAGGTTGAAAGTAGAAGGATGGAAAAAGACACTCTATGCAAATAGTAACCAAAAAACAGGTGGAGTAGTATACTAATATCAGACAAAAAAGACTTTATGTCAATAAATTTTACAAGAGACAAATAAGATCATTATAAATTGGCAAAAGAATCAATTCATAAAAAAAGATACAACGAGTTTAAACCAAAATTTGAATGAAATGGCACAGACTCAACATATATGAAGGATAACACTGACAAACTGCAGGGAGAAATAGACAATTCCACAATAACAGTTGGAAGACTTCCCCAGTGTCAATAATGTATACCATCTAAATCAAAGACCAATAAGAAAAAGAGGACTTAAAGAGTGCTATGAAACGCTATTCCTAGCAGTCATGTATAGAGCACCGCAGCCAATGACAGAGGAATATAGATTCTCCTCCAACATACATGGAACATTCTCCAGAATATGTTAAGCTGTAAAGCAAGCCTTAATGAATCTAAAAGGGAAGTGTCATACAATGCATCTTCTCAAAACACCATGGAACGCGTTAGAAATCAATGACATCAGGAAAACAGGAAAATTCACAAATATGTAGAAATTAAACAACAGACTTTCAAAAAGCCAACTAGTCAAAAAAGAAATCACAGGGATGTTAGAAAGTATTTTGAAATGAGTGAAAATTAAAACACAACATACCAAATCACACTGGATGTACCAGAGAAGAAATTTATAGCAGTAAATATATATACACATGAAAAAAAAAGATATCAAATCAGTAACCTACCTTTACATCTCAAGGAACTAGAAAAGGAAGAGAAAACTAAATTCCAGGCTGGCCAAAGGGAAGGTAATAATAAATATTAGTGGAGATACACTAAATAGAGAATAGAATAATCATACAGAATCAATAAGATCAAAAGTTTGTTATTTGAAAAGATCAACAAAATTGAGAACCTCTAGCTAGAGGGACAAAGAGAAAGAGAGAAGATACAAAGAACTTACTGAAAATCCCAGGACAGGACCAGATGCCTTAACTTGTTAATTCTGCCAATTGCTTAAAGATGAATTAATACTGATCCTTCTCCAACTCTCCTGAAAATTAAAAGAGGAGCAAGTTCTTCCTAACTCCTTGTATGAGGCCAACATTGTCCCAACACCAAAGCCAAAAAAGGACATCACAAGAAAAGAAACTCCAGACCAGTATCATTTGTAAATATAGAGGCAAAAAATCCTTAACAAAATTCTGGCAAACAAAATCTGGCTGTATATTAGAAGGATTATACACCATGGCCAAGTGGCATTTATCCTAGGAATGAGAGGGCTATTTAATATATGAAAATTAATATAACAAATGACCTTAATATAATGAAGGGAAACAATTATATGATTATATAAATTAGGCAATGTGTTTGATAAAGCCAGCACCTTTTTCATGATTAAAAATAAACCGAGGACAGAAGGGAGCCACCCCTACGTTTATTGCAGCATTATTTATAATAACCAACATATGGAAGCAGCCCAAGTGTCCACAGATAGATGAATGGATAAAGAAGAAGTGGTATATATACAAAATTGGAATACTACTCAGTCATAAAAAAAGATGAGATATTACCATTTGCGACAACATGGATAGAGCTAGAGAGTATTATGCTAAATGAAATAAGTCAGACAAAGACAAATACCTTATGATTTCATTTATACACAGACTCCAAAAAACGAAACAAACAAACAAAAAGCAGAAACAGCCTCATAAATACAGAGAGCAAACTGATGGTTGCCAGAGGGTAGAAGGATGGGGGATGGGCAAAATGGGTGAAGGGGAGTGGGAGGTACAGGCTTCCAGTTATGGAATGTATAAGTCACAGGGATGAAAGATGCAGCATAAGGAATAGAGTCAATGGTATTGTAATAGTGTGGTGACAGCCAGTAGCTACGCTTGTGGTGAGCATAGCATAATTTATTGACTTGTTGAATGTACTGTGTTATACACTTGAAACTAATGTAACATTATATGTCAACTATACTTCAAAAAGACAAAAAAAGAATAAGAGGGAGCTTCTTAAACCTGATAAAGACCTGCATGAAAACCCACAGCTAACATCATGTTCAATGCTCAAAGACTGAAAGCTTTCCCACTAAAGTCAGTAACATGATAAGGATGCCTGCTTTTGCCACTTACATTCAACTCTGTATTGGAAGTGCTAGCCAGAGCATCCATAATGGAAAGGAAGAAGTAAAACTATCTTTGCAGCTGAGATGAACTTACATAAAGAACATACTAAAGAATCCACAAAAAGCTGTGACATTTAGTACATTACCACTCATAAATTTGGCAAAATTGCAGTATACAAAATAAATACACAACAATGAGTTGTATTTTTATACACTAGCAATGAACAGTCTGAAAAATAAATTAAGAAAACAATTTCATTTACAATCGCATCCAAAAGAATAAAATATCTAAGATCAGCAAGATAAAAGTATTATACCTGAAAGTGATAAAACATTGCTGAAAGAAGGAAGTCTTAAATAAATGGAAAGATATTGTCTTTATACGTCTGAAGACCTAATATTTTTAAGACAGTGATCAAAATTTCAATAGACCTTTTTAGGAAATGGAAAATCTAATCTTCGAATTCATATGAAATTTCAAGAGGCCCAGAATAATCAAAACAATCTTGAAAAAGAACAGAGTAGGAAGACTTAAATTTTCTGACTTCAGAATTTATTACAAACCTATCAAAAGAGTATGTTACTTGCATAGGATAAAACTGAGAATTAGAAATAAACCCATATATCTATAATTATTGATTTTCAACAAATATCAATAGCATTCAAAAATGGTGCTAGGACAACTGGATATCCACATATCTCAGAGTTACCTGTGTGTGCCTAGTAAAATATATTTCTCTGGGGACCCTCTCTTTCCCTACTTCCAAGGCAGCCCCAAACGCAGTCACCCCTAACTAAACACTGGCGTTGCTGCTCACTGCTCTCCCCTTCTCCCCCGTTCCATCCTTAAAATCCCATCCTACAGGCTGAGCAGCTTTTTCAGCTCACCCAGCCCTTAGACTCTGTTTGCCTCTCCATAATATCATTTTACGTTTACTTTTGTTAGCTCGTACTGGCCTCTGCTCTAGGGATGATGAGATTCACGAGGCCAGGAGCAGTTTTTCTTGTTCGTTTTGGGTCTGTGGGGTCAGGAAAATCTCTTGAGCCATGGAAGTACTTTGTAAGTCATTTTGAAGGAATGAATGGTTCTAGGGGATCCAAGGGAAAAAGAAGGTTGGACTGATCTAGGATGGAGGTAAAGGAGCATCTCAGAGCAGACTAGCTTTGTTTCTTTCCACCATGGGGTGGATATTGACATCTCCTTTAAGTCTTTGTTTCCTCATTAATAGAATGGAAATCTGTTAAATAATTTAAAAAATTCAGAGATTACTCTGTGCCAGGTATGATTCTAGATTGTGAGGCTCCTGTGAGGAGCAGGTAGTCACTGCTCCTGCCCTCATGGAGCTTTGTGGCACTGGGAGGTAAAGAGGAAACAATGTGCATAGGTGCTGGACATGTGCTGTCACCAGAACAGGGGTGGTAAGGAAAGAGCATACAAGGGAAAGGAAGTGACGGAAGATGGTTCAGCCTGATGGTCTAAAATGATCCCAGAGATGTAATGGAAAAGGAGCCACAAGAAGACCTAGGGTCAGCTGTCTGGCCTGGGGGCGCTGTATCCAGTGGGCCAGTGGGCGAGAACTGAGTCCAGAGTGCCAGTTACCGAAGGCATGCTGGCTTTGTAAATCAGAATGATGTTGTGCCTGTTGTGGGCAGGAGTGACATGGATTAAGAGGTTGTTGATGGAATCCCAGTGGATCGGAGCAGTGATGGTAGTGAGAAGGAGGTTGGAACAGAGGTAGGTTCGAAACAGAAATGACAGGACCTGCTAAGAGTTTGGAAGTGGGCAGAGAAGTGTTGAGGAGCACTGAGAGACTTGACCTGAGCCTTTGGGGGGATGATAGTGCTATTCACAAAATCAGGGAACCATGGGAGGCAGAGTGTGATGGGGTGTCTGTGAGTCCAATGGGGTAACAAGCATCTTTGTCATGACATGGGAAGTATGTATGGCCACTGGGGCTCAGAGAAAGACAGGTGGTTGGGGAGCCAAGATGCTCCCCAGAAGTGAGAGGCATTCTGTCACCCTTCCCCAAAGAAGGGAAAGTACTGTTACAGGGTTCTTGTCTTGTGGAATTGAAGAATGCATCTCACAGACACAGAGGGGTGAAATGATAGTTTATTTATTTATTATCTATTATATTATCATATACTATTTATTTATTTATTATTTATTAAGTGAAGGTGAGAATAGAAAGAAGAAAGAGAGCTCTCTAGAATGAGAGGGGTCCCGAAAGGGTTGCCACTGTGGGCTTTTATTGGCTATTTTTTATTGAGAACTGACTGGGAAGCTTGTGGCCTTGAGATTCTTATGCCACCTTGGTTTGAGCAAGGACTATTGATAGCATCTTTAATAGCTTACTTCTTCTTTGAGGTCTGGTCATATTCTGTGGTTACAATGTAGCTGCCATATATATATATATATCCCCTAACATCCAGGGTTAGGTGGTCTGGTTTGTTCCCTTCTCTCTTGTTCTGCTCTCTCTCAGAGTCCCACCTGTCAGGAATAGTTCTGGAGCCTAAGTCAGGGGCCTCCTAACTCTCTGCCTAAAACTTAATCCTTTCCCTACTTAATATCTTTCTTCCCTAATGCAACGGCCATGTATTAAAACAAAACTTCATGTCTTCCTCTCTCTGTGGATGACAGTGGTCACTATTTATTAAACAGGCAGAACAGGCAGCATGAAAAATGATTGAGAACAGATGTGTGTGTGTGCGTGTGTGTGTGTATCTGAACAGATTCAACTTTCTATGATTTCATAATTTATTGTTTTTTCAGCAAGTCTACATTAAGTCACTGTCTGATTTGCAGATGAAGTCACCAGGGCCCAGAGATGCTAATGACCTGCCCATGGGACTCAGCAGCTGGGGCACCAGCTCTGATCCACATGCCTGAGTGTACAGAGCATGCCTGGTCCACCAGGAGGCCACCCAGCAGCTTGGCTTATCCCTCAAGGGACTTTCTTCCTGTCCTCCGTCCCTGTCCTCTATCCACACTATTCCTAAATGTTTGGGTTTTATCTGATGTTAAAAATGGGTTGATTGATGCCAAAGGCCTATATTTAATAAAATTCAGTACAAAACTGTGAAGCTTCTAGACCAACAGGGGTGACATTTTGATGAAATGACAAGAGAGGCATTTGGGGATTTCCTTGAAGACATACAGCTTATGAAACTGCCAGTGCAAAAAATGTACCAAAGCTGAGCTGCCTAAGAAGATTTTATACTTGCTCTTGACTGAAAAGAGAGACTGAACTCAAGTTGGCTGAAACAAAAGGTGGGGGTTGAGGGGTGAGGGGTGAGGGGTGGGGTTTGCAGTGCTAGGGTGAGTGGAAAGTGCTGGAGGATGTTATGGGGTGCAGGACCAATGCAGTGTTGAGCACATTGAGGGCTGTCTTAGTCAGGCTGTAATACATCTTGTAACAAAGGTGGCAGTAGTGGTGGTCTAGTCAACCCACTGGGTGAGGCTGGCTCAGGATGAGGAGGGGCTGAGAAGGGCTGGGAGGAGGAGAGTGCATCTGAATTAGTTCACTGGGGTTGTGGTCATGCTGAGGGGCCTGAGCTAGCTAGTGTAGAAGTAGGGCCCAGGCAGAGGGCAGCTGGGCACCCCTTTGTCTTGTGCTGCCCCTCTGCCAATCCTAAGAATCTTAGAGCCCCCTATCCCAGGGCCTACCCAGAGCATCTCCCTGTACCCAGGGATAAGCTGGCATAGACTGCTCAAGCAGAGAACCAGACAGGGGGCAGAAGAAAGAGTTACTCTGCTCTGAAACCACAAGGAGAATGTCTGTACCCTGCCAAGAAACATAAAAATCTCAGACACATAATCCTCCATTGCTGTGGAGGATAATGAGGCTCAAGGAGGAAGACGAAACATTTCTCCTAGCTCTAAGCCTTCCTCCCTGGGAGCCAGCCAAGTAACTAGGCGATCACCCTACCCATTTAGACAGATTCCCAGCAACCCTTATCATCTCCCTGGCCATCCACTGAAGCGAGCTAATCAGAGGTGGTCATCGGGAAGGACAGAAAGACCACTGCAACTAATTCACCACTTGGAGGACAGCGTCTCTCGGATGACCTCATCAAGTATTCAAGAAAAGGTTCAAGATCAAGATGCTCTGGGGAAATGATTTGTTAGGATTTGTTCAGTTAGTAATTGATTTCCATGTTTCAAAAACTTATATTTAGATATAATATTGAACTGCTAGAAATATACTTTGTAAAAATGTTGTTTCGGTGCACACCATTACCTTTTAATGGGGCAGGAAACCAAGAAAGATAAAATCAGACAGGGAGGGCAAGATAGCAGAGAAGTAGGAGACCCAGTTACAACTGGTCCCCTAAAGTGAGCTGGATATCTACCAGAACACGCTGAACACCCATGAAGTCAGCCTGAGAAGTAAGATTTTTCACTTCTGGATCTCTACAGGAGCAGAAGGCAGCAGTGGAGAGGTAAAGCAGAGTGGGGATATGCGAAGATATCTGAGGATAAACAGAAGGGGGAGGGAGCCACCAGAAGCGACCCAAGGACAGTAATACCCCAAAGGAAAGTGCCCTGTGGTTGGGGACCAACATTAACCTAGAGTCTGGTTAAAAACACTTAAAAAGAGCAAAAGACCTTAAGGAGCAACCAGTGGAAGTGAGTGGTCACAGGCACGGGCCTAAGCCCACGTTCCCATGAAGGGCATCAACCGCATCAAAGAGAGACTGGCGGGGGATCCAGTCCGTGGTTCATGAACCTGCAGTTTTCCTCCCCTTGCACCATTTAGAGGGTGGGGTGCACTCCTGCAAGCGCCTTATTGAGCCTGGCGTGGTTCATGACCCTGCAGCTTTTCTCTGTGTGCAGGACTCCATGGACAGGGTGCACTCCCGCAAGCCACTGAGAGAACAGGAGGGAGCCCTAGTCAGACATCTGCTGACTGCCGCAGGGTCTGGGTTCTCCCAGCCGGCACTGGAGAGAACGCGGGCCGCTTGGGGCAGGAATCTGAGCACACCCGGTGAGGGCCGGGAGCCTGGACAGCAGTAGCAGCAACTGCAGCCACAATAAGCCAGTTTCCTAGACCTCAAGGCTTTGGTCGCACAAGGGTGCAGAGGCTACTGAGGGCCTCGCGGGGCCACTGAGACAGTAGCTGGGGGTGCGCACCGCCTGTGGCAGGCTGTGGTGTGAGCGGAGCTTGCAGAGGGGAGACTGTATTCTGGACCAGGGGAGGGGAGGTTCTGGACCAGAGGGGAGCAGACTGAGGCTTCTAGTAACGCGGAGGTCTGGTTATGGGCAGACTCCCTTGCTTGGACTCTCTGAAAAGTAGAAAAAAACTGCAAAAGAGCGAAAATCTTCAGAGAGCAGAAGCCTGAAAAACTGTTTTCCACAGAGCCCAGCCCCTTGATTGGGGGCAGGGCGACTCAACCCAAGCAAGACTGACTGGAAAACAACCCGACAGGACCCTCCCCCAGAGACAAGCCAAAAAACAAGAAGACAATAAACACGGGGTCCCCATAAAAATATAAAACCCCAACTTCAGGGGAAATCAATATATTAAGCTCCCAATAATACCCAAAAACCTGTATATTTCATAGATACAAGTTTCTTTCTTTCTTTTCTATTTTTTTCACTAGTTCTCATGTTTCTTGTTTTTTTAAATTTTTTTAAAAAACTACTTAACATTAAAACTAGAGGCTTAATACAATATATGGAGGAGTTATAACCACCCGCCCATCTTATCTGTCTGTCAGTGTTTCTGTGTATTTACTTTTGCTCTGGTATTATATAAATCTTATTCTTGAGGTTCATTCTGACTAGGTTCTTTTATTTCCTGTCATTTACTTTTGTCGATCTTTATGTTTGTTCGTGTTTGTTTATATAACTTATAAATCTTATTTTGGGGGCCCATTCTGGCTGGATCTCTTTTTTTCCCTCTTTCTATCTCTCTCTTTTTTTTTTATCTTTATTCTTTCTTTTTGGTGGTGAATTCCAATTGCTGAAAAACCTTCCAGTGTGCACCGTGTCTGGATCGTGGGTGATATATTCAGCTATACATCCTCTCATCCACTTCTCATCAAAATGACTAGGAGGAGGAACACCCAACAGAGGAAAAACCCAGAGACTGCGCCCTCTCCCTCAGAACTATTGGACATGGACATAAACAGTATGTCAGAAAGGGAATTCAGAGTAACAATATCCAGGCAATGTCCAAGATGGAGAAAAACATTAATGACAACATAGAATCTCTAAGGACAGAACTGAGAACCAGTATGGCAGACGTCACAAATGCTATCGGGGAGATCCAATCTAATCTAAATAGTCTAACAGCTAGAGTTATAAGAGACAGAGGATAGAATTAGCGATCTAGAGGATAAGATGGTTGAGAGTAAATATCAGGAGGAGGGTTGGAACAAACTGCTTAGGAACCATGAGCACAGACTTAGGGAAATAAATGATGCCATGAAGCCTTCCAACATCAGAATTATTGGAATCCCTGAAGGCATAGAGAAAGACAGAAGACTAGAAGATATAGCTGACCAAATTCTGAATGAAAATTTCCCCAACCTGGGGAATGGGGCAAGTGTTCATGTTCTAGAGGCAGAAAGGACACCCACCAAGATCAACAAGTCAAGAAAAACAGCTAGACACATACTTGTAAAATTTGCAAATTATACTTTTAGCCAAGAGGTCCTGAGGGCAGCTAGGGGGAAGAGATCCCTTACGTACAGAGGAAGACCCATCAGAATAACATCAGACCTGTCCACAGAAACCTGGCAAGCCAGAAGGGGCTGGAAGACATATTCCGGGCTCTAAATGAGAAGAATATGCAGCCAAGAATACTTTATCCAGCAAGGCTGACATTCAAAATGGATGGAGAGATCAAGAGCTTCCAAGACTGGCAAGGATTAAAAGACTATGTGACCACCAAGCCAGCACTACAAGAAATATTAAAGGGGGTTGTATAAAAGTATAAAGAACACATGAGGGACATAGAACAGGAACTTACAATCGATAGAAACAAAGACTTCGGAGGCAACATGATGTCAATAAAAACTTATCTTTCAATAATCACTCTCAATGTGAACAGCCTAAATGTTCCCATAAAACGACACAGGGTTGAAGACTGGATAAAACGACAGGACCCTTCCATATGTTATCTACAAGAGACACATTTGGAACTTACAGATACATTCAGACTGAAAATGAAGGGATGGAAAAACATCTTTCACGTCAACGGGCCTCAAAAGAAAGCTGGGGTAGTGATTCTCATATCAGATAAATTAGACTTTAAGCTAAAGACTGTAGTCAGAGATACAGGAGGACACTATATCATTCTTAAAGGGTCTATCTTCCAAGAAGATCTAACAACTGTAAATATTTATGCCCCCAATATAGAAGCAGCCAACTACATAAGCAACTGTTAATCAAAATAAAGAATCATAGTGATATGAATACATTAATTGTAGGGAATCTTAACACACCACTCTCAGTAACAGACAGTTCATCTAAGCAGAAAATCAATAAAGAAACAAGAGCTTTGAATGACACACTGGACCAAAAGGACCACATAGATATATACAGAACATTCCACCCTAAAAAAACAGAATACTTTCTTCTCGAGAAGAATGGTCCTCTCAATTGATGCAGAAAAAGCATTTGACAAAATTCAGCATCTGCTCCTGATTAAAACTCTTCAAAGTGTAGGGATGGAAGGAACATTCCTCAACTTCATAAAGTCTGTCTATGAAAAGCCCACAGGGAATATCATTCTCAATGGGGAAAAGCTGACAGCCTTCCCTTTGAGATCAAGAACATGACCAGGATGCCCACTCTCACCACTCTTGTTCAACATAGTACTAGAAGTCCTAGCGACAGCAATCAGACAACAAAAAGAAATAAAAGGTATTCAAATTGGCAAAGAGGAAGTCAAACTCTCTCTTCACAGATGACATGATACTTTATATGGAAAACCCAAAAGACTCCACCCCCAAACTACTAGAACTCGTACAGTAATTCAGTAGTGTGGCAAGATACGAAATCAATGCACAGAAATCAGTTGCTTTCCTATACACTAACAATGAAAATATGGAAAGGGAAATTAGAGAATCGATTCCATTCACAATAGCACCAAGGACCATAAAATGCCCGGGAATAAACCTAACCAAAGAGGTAAAGGATCTGTACTCAAGGAACTACGGAACACTCATGAAAGAAATTGAAGAAGACACAAAAAGGTGGAAAAGCATTCCATGCTCATGGATTGGAAGAACAAACATTGTAAATATGTCTGTACAGCCCAGAGCAGTCTATACTTTCAATGCCATCCCGATCAAAATTCCACTGGCATTTTTCAAAGGGCTGGAACAAATAATCCTAAAATTTGTATGGAATGAGAAAAGACCCCGAATTGCTAAGGAAATGTTGAAAAAGAAAAACAAAACTGGGGGCATCACATTGCCTGATTTCAAGCTTTACTACAAAGCTGTGATCACCAAGTCAGCATGGTATTGGCACAAAAACAGACACATAGACCAGTGGAACAGAGTAGAGAGCCCAGATATGGACCCGCAAGTCTATGGTCAAATAATCTTTGACACAGCAGGAAGAAATATCCAGTGGAAAAAAGACAGTCTCTTCAACAAATGGTGCTGGGAAAATTGGACAGCTATATGTAGACAAATGAAATTTGACCATTCTCTTACACCAAACACAAAGATAAACTAGAAATGGATAAAAGACCTCAACATGAGGCAAGAATCTATCAAAATCCTAGAGGAGAACATAGGCAGTAGCCTCTTTGACATCAGCCATAGCAACTTTTTTCAGGACATGTCTTCAAAGGCAAAGGAAACAAAAGCGAAAATGAACTTTTGGGACTTCATCAAGATAAAAAGCTTCCGCATAGCAAAGGAAACAGTCAACAAAACAAACAGGCAACCCATGGAATGGGAAAAGATATTTGCAAACGACACTCCAGACATAGGTCTGATATCTAAGATCTGTAAAGATGTCCTCAAACTCCACACTCAAAAAACAGATAATCACATCAAAAAATGGGCAGAACACATGAACAGACACTTCTCCAAAGAAGACATACAATTAGCTAACAGACACATGAAAAAATGTTCATCATCATTAGCCATCAGGGAGATTCAAATCAAAACCACACTGAGATATCACTTCACACAAGTTAGAATGGCCAAAATCAATAAGACAGTAAACAACAAATGTTGGAGAGGATGTGGAGGAAGCAGAACCCTCTTCCACTGTTGGTGGGAATGCAAGTTGGTAGAGCCACTTTGGAAAACAGTGTGGAGATTCCTCAAGAAATTAAAAATAGAGGTACCCTATGACCGTGCAATTGCATTACTGGGTATTTACCCCAATGTTCATAGCAGCAATGGCCACAATTGCCAAACTGTGGAAAGAGCCAAGATGCCTTTCCACAGATGAATGGATAAAGAAGATATTGTCCATATATACAATGGAATATTATGCCTCCATCAGAAAGGATGAATATCCAACTTTTGTTTCAACATGGACCGGACTGGAAGAGATTATGCTGAGTGAAATAAGTCAAGCAGAGAGAGTCAATTATCATATGGTCTCACTTATGTGTGGAGCATAAGGAAAAACATGGAGGACATTGGGAGAAGGAAGGAAAGGGTGAATGGGGGGAAATCGGAGGGGAAGATGAACCATGAGAGACTGTGGACTCTGAGCAACAAACTGAAGGTTTTGGAGGGGAGGAGGGCGGGGGGTTGGGGGAGCCTGGTGGTGGGTATTGAGAAGGGCACGTATTGCATGGAGCACTGGGTGTGGTATATGAACAATGAATCTTGGAACACTGAAAAAATAAAATAAAAGTAATTGGGGGGAAAAAAAGAAAAAAAAAGAAAGAAAAAAATTAGGTCACAGCTCTCTAAAGCACAAGTAAAAGGAGAGTAATCCAAATAAAATCTACACTGAGCTTGCTTAAACAACAATAACAACCACCAGCACTACCAAGGCAGGTTTACCAATATTGCAAATGGCACTGTATGTGTATGATCTCCAAGACGTGCCCCTGCTGGAAATTCCCCAAATGTCCATCAACGGTAGAATGGGAAAGTATATTGTGATATAGTCACACAATGAAATAATACAGAGCCATGAGAAAACATGACTTCTAAAGATACATGCCAAGTGGATGTATCCCTAGCACCTATTGCACGATTCCATTTATGTAAAGTATAAAAAACAGGGAAAGTGGATCAGCCATTCAGGAGAGTGATAGGCAGTGCCCATCAGCCTGCGTGGATCTGTGTTCTCCTCGCACTTTCTGTAAGTGTGTTCTGCTTAACAGGAAAGCTGTGTACAGCTTCCTGGCTCTGTAGCATGAGTGTCCCTGGAGACCAGAAAGTAGAGGGGAACGGAGTGCCTCCGAGAAACCAGGATGATAGTCCCTGTGGGTTGTGAGTGCCTGGCAGCATCAGTTGGCCATGCTGAAATGCATGGTACTTAACTTAGATTTCAATGGGAAAAGCCAACATGACACAAGAAATGCCACGAAGGGGCGACACTACAGGGTGGGAATTTGGCTAGTCTTCCCAAGTTTAATGTTGCACAAATAAAACGTTACATGTGGAAAAGCAACAACCTATATTGGATCCAACTAAGGGTAATCAGGGACAAGAGAATTGCTGCCAAGTTTAGAGCAGACTGAGAAATCTTGCTTTCTATATTTAGGAGTAAATGAAAGACTTCCAGGCTTCAGTGCATTGAGTTCTGAAAGTAAATACATTTTTCTTCTTCATCTATTTTTTTTAATTGTGGTAAAATATGCTTAATATAATATACACAACATAAAACAAATTTTGTTATATACATAACAAAATACACATAATGTTAACTTGATTGGGCCAGAGCGGTATCCAGATATTTAGTCAAATATTATTCTAGGTGTGTTCATGCAGGTGTTTTTGGGTGAGAATAGGATTTGAAGAGGTGGGCTGAGTAGAGCAGATGGCCCTCCCCAGTGTGGCCTCATCCAGTCCATTGAAGGTCTGAATAGAACGAAAAGACTGAGTAAGAGGGAACTCCTGTGTGACTGGGGTGAGCTAGGATGTTGTGCTTTTTCTGTCTTTGAGCTTGAGCTGAACCATGGGCTCTTTTAGGTCTTGAGCATGCCAGCTTTCAGATTAAAACTTATACCATAAGTGCTCCTGAATCTCCAACTTGCTGGCTCACCTTTGCAGATCTTGGGACTTATCACCCTCCAAAATCACATGGGCCAATTCCTTGTCGTAAATCTTTGTCTATCTCTATTATTCATCCTATTGGTCTTGTCTCTCTGGAGAATACTGACAGATATGCCAGCATAACCATTTTTAAGTATGCAGTTTCTGTGGCATGAAGCACATTCCCATCATTACACAACCATCACCACCATTCATCTCCAGAATTTCATCTTCCCCAACTGAAATTCTGAAGAAATGCTCTTTCTACAGCTATGCTATGTTATTTACAGGCAATATCCCCCTGAGGATCTGAGTGAATGCCAGAACATACTTAAAGATAAGACTCTTTGTAGTTCAGTTGAAAGCACTCATTCATATATCTGTGCATTCTTTTACTCAGGTATAATGACTATTTAAGTGTTAATGTAGGTAGAGTTAACTTCAAGGTTGTTTTGAATAGTTTAAGCAAAATCATTCAAATAACCAATAGCCCAGACATGTATTTTAACTTAAAAAATATTCTGAATTAGTTATTAAAGCTGATAATATTGATCAAAGTTTCCATATAGCCATTGTGGTTCCACTTAAACCTTAGCAGAGGAGTTTTTAGGAAGAAGAAAACTCCAACAAACTTCACTAACATTAAACATCATTTTAATTTTTAAAATTTTATCCAAGAGAAAGAAATAATTCCAAAAAAGAATAAGAGTTTTCATAACACGACTCTCATGAAAACTATCACAGGTAACTCATGAACTTCAGCAGGTGGTCAGAGGTGGGGCGGGGCGGGGCAAGGGGGGGCATGTGGTGGGCAGTCCACACAAATTTGCTGTCAGTCTGTATTTAAAACATAACCTGCTCTTTCAAAATTGTTAATGCTGGCTGGTAGATTTCTCAAATCTCTAAAAGTGAACAGAGCTAAACCTTGCAGGCTGGCCTGCTGAAATCAGGATTGCTATGGGATCAGGCAGCACCAACAGCCATGTACCCCTCCATGGAACTCCTCCCTATTCCAGCATAATAAAGCAGAAGGCAGCTTTTTTTGTTGCTGGCAGCTAGCATCTCTGTCCTTCCTGCACCAGCTGCAAAGAGTATTTCTTGGGCAGCATTTGGCAAGGAAAACACCATTGACAGAGAAAGTAGTTGGAGTTAGATCATCTTCTGGCCTTGATGATTCTCTGAAGGCATGTGTGAGATCTCATATCAGACAGGATGTACCTTACTGGTTAAGCCTTATAAATGGCCAGGACTTTGGGATTCCCAGAGATTGGTGTCAGTATTTCCCTTGCCTGGTAAGAGGCTGCGCCGTTCACCAGAGGCCTCCTAGGCTTGCCTGAAACTAGGTGGTAATAGGACTCCCACAGGGGGAGGCACAAAGGTGACAAAGACACAGAGATGCCCAAACCTTTCCTGGGCCTGTTGGAAGTGGGGGGAGATGCATGTTTCTGAAACATTTGCTTTAGGCCTAACTTAGAGGTTTCACCTGCCTGTGTGTGGTTAAGATTGGAATAAAACAGTCTTAGGCTGAGCACATTCCCTACCCCTCAGCCATCTACATACTTTCTGCTCATGTCTTCCCTTTCAAACTTTTTTTATTTTTTATTTTTTCAGTGTTCCAAGATTCATTGTTTATGTACCACACCCAGTGCTCCATGCAATATGTGCCCTTCTTAATACCTACCACAGGCTCACCCATCCCCCATCGCCTCCCCTCTAAAACCCTCAGTTTGTTTCTCAAAGTTCACAGTCTCTCATGGTTCGTCTACCCCTCTGATTTCCCCCAACTCCTTTCCTTCTCCTGATGTCCTCCATGTTATTCCTATGTTCCACAAGTAAGTGAAACCATGCAAACTTTTCCCAAACACTGTGAAGTGGGCATTGTGGTGTCTCCCTGATCAGATGGTGGGCCCAAATGTGGGATTGCATAAGCAGTGAAAGGATTCGCCTGAGGCAAACGAAGGAGTAGATGTTTATTGAATACACCACAAGGGAGCAGTGGGCAGGACCACAAAGGAGAGACTGTCTGCCATCAGGCAGTGGGTGAGGGCTCTATTTAAAGAGGGATGGTGAAGAGGTATGGGGATGTATGGAATTTTCCCTTTTTTGGTAACTATGCCTGGTTGTAAGCAGCTCATCGGTTAGTCTGGGCCTATGGATATTTTGAGATGGGTTGCCTCATGTTTGTATTCAGTCAGGCCGTTACTGTGAACACTTTTGCCTTGTTCAACATTCCATTGTTCAAGCTTGTGGCCTAAGAGCAGCCTCAATAGGCACAGTTGGTGTCACTCTACAAATGAAGACATTGGGGCTCAGAGAAACCAGAAATGCCCCAGTCACTGAGCAAGAAGCAAAAACAGCATTTTAATCTTACACTCCCACTCTGAATTTGCCTTTAGCACCTCACCTTCTCTTTCTCTACTTCCAGTCTAGTGAAATAAGAAATATCCCCTCCCTGCTGCGTGGTTTCTGCTGTTGTGCTCTCCTGCCTCCTTGCACTCTGGCCAGACTGGGGTAGAAGAAGGTTGCTCCTCTGCATTGGTCAGGATCTCTGCTCTCATGGGGGAGCCTCCACCAGAACATTCTCTGATAGAGGTCAGCATCATTATCTCCCACTCCCTGGCCCAAGTAGGACAACTTTGTACATGCTTGCATCCTGGTTGGTTTTTTTTTTTTGCATCCTGGTTCTTAATGAGGTAACACCTCTACTATTATTCCAGGGTTAGGGAGAGTGAAGTCTTGCTTCCAGGACAAGACTGAAAATCTTTAAGGGATGGGGTCACATCTTATGTTTATTATGCACACCCAATTCTCAGTGAGTACCAGTGACACAGACAGATCTTGGGCAGAAATAGTCTTTCACTGCGCCCCAAATGTAGCATAAAAACCTATGGCCACAACCAGAGACAGACAAGAGCAGTATGGAGTTTCCTCCCCCATTCTGGGCTCAAAGGTCTATGAGGTGGAGCCCAGGAACCCACACACTCCTCAGCCCAGGGGGTAGTGAGAGCTCCTTCTCAAAAGAGCGATGGTAAAGATCAAATGGGCAAGAGGTAAGAACTGCAAAAAAATTCATAAAAAAAAAAATCTAATAATTAGGTGAAAAAAATGTGTTTACATCCACTCCAAATAGGAAACAAATGTAGTCCATGGTATAGTGCCTGACACACAGTAAGAACTCAATACATGTCAGCTCTACTTATTATTTTTTCCAGTTGAAACATGCTGGAATATTCTAAGTGAAGGGGGACATGAAGGGAAGAAGGGAAGGACCAAAGAAGCTGCAGATGAGTTAAAAAAGAATAGAGACCCTCTTAGAGTCAAAGGAAGGTTTTGTGGTATGTGTCAACATTAAAAGAGCAAAGTCCAAATGCGAGAAAACCAACCTGAGAAAACTTTGGATTGTCCCAAGTTCAAGTGGAAAGAATAAAGCTTGGATGGGTTAGGCTCTAGAGCTGTGTGATGATAATGAAGTCACTTGACCTCTCTGCGCTTCTTGTTTTTCTCCTTACTGAAAAGAATAATGATATCTGCCTTGCACATCTCATAGAACAAGTCTGAAATGCCTTGTTATAATCTTATGAAATCAGCAGAGATTACAAATAATTATAATATTCTCCACTGTTAAGAGAGCAGATAATTGCATGCTTTTTTGACAACTTGGCAAAATACATTAAAGACATTGAAATATGAATCTCTTTTGATTCAGCAAACCACTTCTGAGAACTTTTCCCAGGAAACAATCAAGTAGAGATCAAGGAATTGTTAACCAAGATGCCCCCTAAGTTGGCGGTAGAGGAAATCTGGAAATGACCCACACATCCAACAGAAATGGCATTGCATGTATGCATTGAACTGGTAAGCAACTCTTAAAATAAGTCCTTACTAAAAAGAAAAATCTTAATGTAGTTTTTTTAAAGGGGTTCCAATAATATAGAGTATAATTTAACATTTTCAGAATAAATTATGGAAAGATTCACCCCAAAATATTAAAGGTTGTTTCTCTAGTCATTGGAATATGTGATTCTACAGATCTGGCTTTTTTTTTTTTTTTTTGCTATGAACCCATGTTTTAATATGGGCAGAAACATATGCAGAAATATCTCATTAAAATAAACATTAGGTTATCACAGTAGACATACCACTGGGCATAGGAATTCTCTTGCTACTATTCTAGACAGACAGCCAGTTAAGCACCTTTTGATCCTTTTTGGATCTCCTCCAATGATAGCAGAGCCCTTCCTCACAAGCAACTGTGCTCAGCAACCTCCTCCCTGTGGGGGACATCCTCTGCCAGTCTCCTAGTTTCAGAGCCTGCCCTTTTATTTATTTCCTTGACGCTGATCCCCTCCAGAGCTTGATTGTGGCCTTGCCTTTCCACCAGGATCCTGGCAGAAGGTGCCGGGGACTCTCACAGCTTCCCAGCCTCTGCCTCTCTTGTCTGCACCTGAATATTGTTTCAGGCACTTGACGCTGCTGATGAGTTTTATTCTTGAGACATGTCTGTGTGACCATGTTGACAACAGTGGTTGTCAAGCCACTGCAAGCTCAGCCTGGTTGTCCACAGTTTCAGGGAAGGCACAAAGTCACATCCCAGTTCTCCTGGTTCCAAAGCCTGTGCACAATGCAGATGTTCCCCCATGGTCTCATCCCATGGTACCCACCATCCTTCTGCTGTCTTCTGTTGTGCTTCATTTTTCCTAGAATTTCTCTCTGTACATCACAGTCACCACACCTATCTCTAGCAATGTTCCTGTCCTTTCACCAGCAATTACATTAAAAATCAAAATCAACAGGCTTGGTCACTCTGATCCACTGTCATGTTTCACTCACCAGTGTGGCACCGGATCCAGTCTCGTGAGGACCTTAGTAAAGGGTACATTTCAGTAGTTACTCTAGAATGACGAGGGGGGGTGGGTCCAGTCAACCATGTTGAGGTCCTGTGGAGTTAATATCCCTCTCTGAGAGCTCACAGTAACTTGAGAATGCTGCTGGTGCCAGGAAGTCCTGTCTGAAAGAAACCTACTGAATTCTGTGTGATTCTGCATTTCCCACCCAGCTCTGCCCACAGAGCACTTTCAACACATGTTGCAGGTGCCATTGGGTGGATGTGACTGCCCTGAGAACCCAGCCTGCAAGAGGGAGTTTTGGCTGCACCTTGACTCATGCTGTAAACGTCTGAAGTATTACTGCCGAGGTTGCCCAGTGAGGTCCCCTCCCCTTCTCAAGGGGAGGTTCAAGCCTCCAAGAGGCCCTCTGCTTGGATCTCTGCAACCAAGCACAGTGCTATCACTGGCAATGACTCACACTCCTGCTGTCCCCATCTATCAAGTGGAATGCACAGAGAACCAGTGGCTCCTTTGTAAGTAAGCACTTAACTCTGAGCAATCACCTGACCAATACTGAATGAATGGTGAAAAAGAAAAATGAAACAAAATGGGTCATTAAACAGTTTGGGGAAGAAAGCCAATGGAGCAAAAGATGGCTCCTGATTCTGCATCTACCCCTCCCTCCATGAAGACCTCCCCAGATACTCACCTGGTTCCCTTTCTGGACTTATAGAACAGAATAGAAAGAAATCATCCTTGGGATGGAGTACACATATCT
Source organism: Potos flavus (assembly GCA_028534135.1). Classification (NCBI taxonomy): domain Eukaryota; kingdom Metazoa; phylum Chordata; class Mammalia; order Carnivora; family Procyonidae; genus Potos; species Potos flavus. The sequence continues at coordinate 22,422,889 of CM052896.1, read as the reverse complement.
GCCCTGTCTGCACTTCCTTCTGTGACTGACTTGCCTGCTCTGGTCTTACAGATAAAGCCTGTATTTCTAGTGTCACATCAAATCCTAGTTTTCTCCAGGGCCATCCAAGTGGAGTGGGGTCCTGCCTGCCACACATGGCTTTCCTAAACCCATGCAGACACAGGGGCCGGGCTATGTGTACAACCTGCTAAATTGCAAACCTGGCAGCTTATGGAAAGGAGGCCTCGATTCTAATGGAGGCTGGAGGTGTCCTACAAATGGCCAAATCTGAGGCTTTTTAACAGATGAGCAAACACAGCTAGATTCTCAGCCTTCATAGTGCATATCTCTAAAGCATCAGGAAAAATCAGGCAATCATTGGAATACCAAAGGGGCCAAAAAATAGAAGCAGTTCTGTGTTTCTTTTGCAAGGATATTTTCAAGAAGACTTTCTTGCAAATGTTCTGCCCCCAGGAGATGTCAGCTGCCCAAAGCATCTCATGGCCTGAGGTGTCACCTTGACAACCAGTGCATGCCCAGGTCCTCCAGGGCCTGTCAGATGTGTTCCTCCCAGGGCACCCTGAGACCACTTGGGGACCTGGAAGCTTAGCCTCCCCAGAGTCTGTTCTTTTCATCTGAGACATTTTCTTTTATCATAATGCCCTCATTTCTTTCCTCAATAGGTACTTCTTAAGCCCCTATCAAGTACCAAGCATATTTATAGGTACTGAGGACACTGTTATGAATAAGAAGAAATGCTGTCTTCATGGGGCTTACATTCCACTGCAGGAGGAGGCTCTCAACAAAAATTATGAAATTATGGAGGACACTTGTTATGGGAGAAAACAGCAGGGGTAAGGACATGAAAGGCTACATTTGCAGGTGATTTATAGCTTCCAAAGAACTCTCACTTTCTTTGCAGTTCTTCCTGTACTGCATTCTTTACTTTTTGGATATGGAATTGCTCTTCCAAGTGCAGGCATCAACCCCTCCTCAAGTACAGCATGCCTGCATTGCACTGAATGGTCATGCCCCTGTGCCCCCTGCATCCTGCTGGCACCTGGAGATGTTCATCCTCCTTGCCTTGTGCCCCTGTGCCCTCACATCTGGCTCATCTCTGGAGCCACTGAGCTTGAGTGCCCAACCCTGGTCAATGGCCCACATTGGTTCCTGGGGTTGAGGGCAAGATGGTCACAGCATTTCCAAGCAGGGCGGACTCAGCCTTTGTTCAGATGGACTTGAAGTTTAAGTGGGAGGTTCCTTAGAGCAGGAGGGGAGGTGGGTCCATTAGCTTTTACTGACCAGGGAGGCGGTGCCTGCCATTGCTTAATGAGAAGGGCATGGGTGCACAGAGGGGGTGTTCATATCCAGGTATGGTTGAGTATGTTGAATGACTAGTCAGCAGGAGCTTCTGAGGAGACGCGATCTCTGAACAGACACCTCAGTGAGTCCGTAGTTGAACAAGGTCAGGTAAAAGGGATAGGGCAGGCTTCAAAAGTGCCCTCTCTTCTCTGGAGGCTGGCATCCCAAGATGTGGCTCTGGCCTTCATCTCCCCCTTCTTAAGCCTGATTTTACTCCTCTCTTTGGAACACTTCTGTGCAGTGTCCTTCTCAAAAGCCTACAAAAAAAAAAAAAAAAAAAAGCATTTAATACTGTGAGAAAATAAAGGAAGGTCTTTAGAAGAGGATTTAGATACATGTCCTCACCAACCTTAATGATAAGCCAAAAGCCTAATTTTGTACAGATGGTGCAAATCCTTTTGTGTGTCATGTTATAGGCGTTCTTTGTCAGTTTCTATGTCTATGAGTAAATGCCCTCAGAGAGGATTGTTTTTATTTTATAGGACCCCAAAATGTGTATGTATGTGTGCTGCCTGTGGAGGGTATGTGTGTGTGTGTGTGTGTGTGTGTGTGTGTGTGTGTGTGTGAGAGTGTGGGTGCCTGCCCAGAGTGTGTGTCTGTAGCATGTGTGTGGGAGACGTATGTGTATTTGTGGTTTTGTGGTGTGGTGTTTCGAGTTACAGGGATCAGGGAAACCCAAGTGAGAGACATTCTGACATTTCCAAATGGCAGCAATGACTTACTAGGTCTCTTTCAACATTTAGAGAGATGAAAAAAAGAAAAACTGCACTCTGAACGCAGTTATTGGGCAGAAAGAATTCCATTTGAGCAGATTGGTTTTGAAGCATTTCATTTTGCTCTCCTATCAAATCCTTATAATATTTTAAGTGAATTCCTATTATTTTACTTTCTTTTTTTCACAAATACTTTTATTTTATTTTTTCAGTGTTACAAGATTCATTGTTTATGTACCACACCCAGTGCTCCATGCAATTCGTGCCTTCCTCAATACCCACCACCAGGCTCGCCCATCCCCCCACCCCCTCCTCTCCAAAACCCTCAGTCCCTTGCTCTGAGTTTACTTTCTTTTCTTTCTCTTGGATTGGAAGACGGAGTATTCTTCTAAAATAGCCATTTCAAAGCCAATCAAACATGGAGGCAGTTACAAAGCAAGAGAAGGTGAAGAAAAATAAAATGTGAGGTTTGAAATGACTGAGAGAAGTTGGGATTAATCAATATAACAAAGCAAATAATGAGAAATTATAGTAACTGAAATCTTTACCAAAGAAGAATCTCAGGTTTCCATTCAAATAAATGACATTTCTCCCACAGACTCAACAAGTATAACCTTCTTTGCTCAATTGAGGGCAGTCTGTCATTCTCCTGATCTCTGTGGGCTGATCTTCAGCTCTGGATCATCTGGGCTGCTTTAGCCGTCCATGGATCTATGCAGGTGGATTCAGCTGAAAGCTTTCAATCTCTTTCACCACTTAATTTTGTTTGAGTACTCTGTTTCACTACCACCCCTTCCCTTTTCTTTTCTCCCTGTCATTTGAATTAACTAATAAGGAAAAGTGCATGCCAACATGCAAACACACAGATGCAGCTGCAGAGTCCTTGTGACAGCTGCTTACACGGGTTGCTGGCCCACAGGCAGCACTGCTGATTCAGAGCGTGGGAGTATTTACCAGCTGTAGACAAAAGTAACAACTTGGTTTGCAGCAGGCAGCTTAGCACAGGAATCAGCACACTTTGTATGAAGGGCTAGGAAGTAAATACTTGAGGCTCTGCAGGCCATTAGTGTCTCCATTGTGACTACTCAATTCTGTTATGCAGAAGCATCATGGATATAAATGAATGTGTGTGGCTGTGTTCCAACAAAACTTTGACACTGGAATTTGAATTTCATGTACTTTTCATATGTCATGAAATACTGTTCTTCTTTTGATACTTATTCAACCATCTGAAAGTGTGAAGATCATCCTTGGCTTGAGGGGTATGCTAACAGGCAGTGGGTTGAATTTGGCCCTGGGCAGCTGTTTGCTGGCACAGATCACAGAAGCTGGGGCTGCAATGCCCACAGCCCTGGTTCCCATGCAGTTCTGGATCCTTCCTGCACTGTGCACTTGCTTTCCGGTTCTAGGCTCACAGTAGGTCTCAGCTCGTATTCAGTGAATCAAAGCATGTCTAACCCTGTGCTTCTCTTGGTTTACCCCTGGTGTCTTTTCTGGCCAGGAGCGATTTACCGCCACCGAACTGCCTTCTTTTATTCTTATTTTAGCCAGAACTTTCCCTGAAGGCACCCTGTCAGGCTTGCAGACCGATTTGTGGGATTACTGTGTACTAGGTAGGCTGCTCATTTAGTAACAACTTCAATTAAGTGACAATTTCTCCTGCCTCAACTCAGCTGCAGAACCCATTGCAACTATCCAGGTAACATTTTTGTCTTAGCAGAAATCTTCTGGCCTTCAAACTAGAGCCAGTGGCCAGGCTAACAAAGGGACACTTTGTGCTAGCCTCCCTTACAAAACTAAGCTTTAGCTTCCAGACAGGTATGCTTTATTAGCTACTAAACCTGGTTTGTGCTCATCTACCAACTGGCTGACAGCAAAGAAAAACCAGGTGCTAATTATAGACCATCTCCACTTGTATAGCCAAGAAAAGGCACATTCTTCTGCTTCATCCTGGGAACGTGGATTTACAGTGGCTATTAGGCAAAAATAACTAAATAATTCAAACCTGTCTCCAGGGCCTTTGGAGCACTAAAAACCAAGCCCATGGCAGATGTCTCTTGTGCAGTGTTCAGCCAGGTTCTGATGAACGCTCTGTTAACGTCCTTTTTCCAGTTAAAAGGATTGTCTGCGTATGGGCAGAACTCTCACACTCAGATGAGCCAAACAATATTTTCACACAATGCACATTTGTTTCCAAACACCATTATGGCTCTATTTGAGAAAACTGAGTGAAGAACATATGTAGCATCTACTCCAATGCCATGACACCCTACCCTTCCTTGGGGGTGTGATTCTGTCTATGCGATGTGCTGGGAAAGCACTCAGCTCTCTGCCTTTCAAAACTCATTCATCAGGTGATACCTTGTGGCAAGGTGTGGCAGGGTCAATTTTAGGCATTTGGTTCAATATATCAGTTTATGTTTGTTTCTGAGTCAGGTTATTGCTTATGAGTTGTTGTACTACCAATAATTGTTAAGGATTTTTCTTTTTATGTAGCTCGATTCCTTTGATGGAGGAAATGCTTTTGGCTTAGAAAAATACCCTAGTAATGCCTGGGATGCAGGTAAGACACATAAGCATGTTAGTGACAGAGGAGACACAAAAAGGAAGGGGATTAAAATTTATTTACTCTAAAATAAATCAGAAATTGGACAATGGAAGAGAAGGAGGAAGAGAAAGAAGAGGAAGGAAAATAGTTGAATTGACACTGAGAGTCAGTATACCCAGTACACAGTAAAATTACATACCCAGTATGTACTGGGTATGTAATTTTAGGTAGATTACCGTTAATTTTCTCCATCTTCCTAGATCTTTTGTAAAGTGCATAAATCTGCTACACACATCAAGTCTTTGGCTGCTTTTCCCCCCTTGCAATAGTGAAGGAAAACTGAAATCAATTCAAATCAAAGACAAGGACAGTGTTCCATGTCTGGGTGACACCATAAAGAGTGCACTCTACTGTGGCTAATCCAGCAGGAGGAGGCAGAGGAAGCCTGCAAGCTGGGTTTGCGTGTGGCATTTAATGGAAGAAAGCAAAGAGGTTCAGAGTCTGAATGCTTATCAAGGACCACAGCAGAGCTGGGACTCATTCCCAGGTGTCTCAGAGGCACAGATGGACCACTGCAGCAGAAGTGGAGCAGGAAACCCACCACCTCTCTCCCATCCTGAAGCTGCTGAAGATCTTTGCCAGGCTATGGCAGAAGAGCTCTGAAAAACATTCCTGGTATCATAACATAGAAAATGTCACCAGTCCCTCCTTGTGGTGAATCAGGCTGGGATGTCTAAAACTCTCCTTCCAACAGCAGGCAGAGTCACTGTTGTTGGTTCCCTGGGCTGGTCACTGCTGGCTCCTGCCCAGCCACCTCCCTCTTGTCAGGACCTATTCTCCTGGCTGCCATCTTGCAGCTGGGCCAGGGTAAACCCAGGACTAGTGGAGGGGCAGCTGTTTCTATGGGACACTGGAGATGGGCATGGAGACTGCAGCCTGGGATGGGTCTGGCCTTCTGCTGTGCTGTAAGAATTCTTGTAGCTGTTACACAGATGTTCAGCTTTTGAGGTCAGGTAGGTTTTAGGGAGTTTCCTGGCTAAGGAGAATTCGGCTTAGCTAGAGAAAGAAGAACAGGGGTGCATATGAAAAACCATTTTCAATGATTTGAAGGTGCATAACAAGAATGAAAATGATTAACCGTTATTCAAAATCCACAGATAAGACAGAACAACTAAATCCAAGGGCAAGAAGAGCAAGGCCCAGGCTGACTGGAAAAGTAACTTAGCACTAAACGACAGTCAAAGTAAGGATATTTAAGAACAATAAAGAAGAATATTTGCCACAATATGTCCTAAGGTGACTGACAGAAAAAGTCTTAGAGAATTGAGAGTACTCTGCAAGAGCAGAGCTTCAGTGACACTGGGCTTTCCTTGGGGGCAGATAATCAAAATAGAAGACTTGGGGGAAAAGTCTAGAGCTCAACACAGAACACAGATGCAGGCACACACAGTGGAGCTCTGTGGTGGCCGGTCCCTTTTCCTTCCCATCTCTGACTCGATTCCCTCAGACTGGAAATATTTTCAAGAATCATAAAATAGTAATATGTAAATATATACTTTTGAAAAAATATGCATCTTTGGACAGCTTACAGTGTGGGTAAGCAGTTCAGTTAATACTTTCTGGTAGGTTAAAGGAACATGAATCCTATCATGTCTCCCTTTGTTACATTTTATTTTTCATGGAAGAAAAATAAACATAGCATAAAGTGTACCATCCTAACCAGGTTTAAGTGTATAGTTCAGAGGTAAGTACTTTTGCATTGTTGTGCAACCATCACCATCATTAATCTCTAGAAATTTTTCATCTTCCAAACTGGAATTCTGTGCCCATTAAACACTAACTCCTCATTCACCCCTCCGCCGGCCCCTGGCAACCTCATTCTACTTTCTATCTCTGTGACCATACCTACTCTGGGTATCTCATAGACATGGAATCATGCAGTATTTGTCCTTTTGTGACTGGTTTGTTCAAATTAGCATAGTGTCCTCAAGATTGTTCTAAGTAGTGGCATGTGTCAGAATTTACCTTCTTTTTAGTGCTGAATGATATTTCATTGTGTATATATAATAGATTTTGTTCATTCAGCCATTGATGGACACCCGGATTACTTCTACCTTTTGGCTATTGTGAAGTGTTTCTGAGAACACAGGTGTGCAAATATCTCTTTGAGTCTTTGCTTTTAATTATTTAGGGTATATACCCAGAAGTAGAATTGCTGGATCATATAGTAATTCTATGTTTGTTTTGGGAGGAACTGCCATTCTATTTTCCACAGTGATTGCATCCCTTTACATTCCCAGCAACACTGAAAAAGAGTTCAAATTTCTCCACATCCTTGCTAATACCTGCTAATTTCTATTTGTTTTTTTGTTTTGTTTTTGTTTTCTTCTATAGTAACCATCTTAAATGGGTGCGAGGTAATATCTCACTGTAGTTTTGCTTTGCATTTCCCAATGACTAGTGATGTTGAGCATCTTTTCATATATTTATTGTCCATTTGCAGATCTTCTTTGTAGAAATATTTATTTAATCCTTTGCATATTTTTGTATTAAGTTGGTTGTTGTTGAGTTGTAGGAATTCTCTATATATTAGTTTTCTATATATTATTAGTTCTGCATATTAACCCCTTATCAGATATATGATTTGCAAATATTTTCTAGGAGGAACCAGAAAGACATTCTGAAAAAGAAAATACCTTAACGCTGAAAAATACTGGGTTGCTTTTCTAGTTGGGAAACAGATAAATAAAATAGTGTAAGGACAACTGTGGGCCATTAATAGTATACTTTTTGAATCTTAGGTCGTGAGCTCCTGAAGGATAAGCTTTTGTTGTTAGTACCTACAAGGGTGCCTGGAACTTAGGGTGCACCAGTGTCTGCCTAGTCTGCTTCATATTCTCCTGTGGACACAAGTGTGAACCAGTTAATTTAATACTGCCTAGCCAGTGACAGTGAAAAGAGCTGGTTTTTCTTTTTCTTTTTCTTTTTTTTTTTCCCCCAAATACTTTTATTTTATTTTTTCAGTGTTACAAGATTCATTGTTTATGTGCCACACCCAGTGCTCCATGCAATACGTGCCCTCCTCAATACCCACCACCAGGCTCGCCCATCCCCCCACC
>CM052896.1:22331866-22414668 GCA_028534135.1 Potos flavus | reverse complement strand
TGATTTCTTTTTCAGTTTGAATGCAGTTTTACCTACTTCTGGAAATTCTTACTCATTTCAGTTCTGATCTTAAAGATATTGAATACCTGTATTGTCCTAAAAGTCCTTTACATGACTCTCCTTGAGGATGAAATTCATTTTACAAGAGAATTAGAACAATTATAAATGACAAAAACTCAGAATAGACATGGCTAACGAGCCGATGAGAGTTTACAATATAGCTGGCAAAGAAATCAGGTTATTTCTGTGACATCAAACATTTCAATAATTAAAATATTAAGTGATGACCTTATTAAAACATTAAAACTTTAGGAAATGCATAGAACCTCTAGAATAGTTATAGCATTTACCCAAACGTAACCCAAGGTTTATCATTTGTTTATCAGTACTTTCTGAGTAACTTAGCATAACCAAAGAAAAGGCCTAGTGAGTTAGAGACTTCACTTACAATTTAAATCTTGTGAACAGAGAGTAAGCAGTCTGGCAATCTTATACCAGTGTGTTTAAAATTTATTCATTTCAATCTTAGTCCACTTTGACCATATTTAAAACTTGTTTCTAAAATTTTTCTTTTACAAACCTTTTACAACCTTTTTTTTGTATTCAGATTTTGTCCCAAGCCATTTTTTTAACAACTATCTCATTTAGAACAAGATTACCTTTTTATCTTACAAAATGCATTTCTATTTCTTATCTTTTTATACATCTCCTACTATTTTACATACAGAGTTGTTTCCCTTATTTCTAGACTCAGTTACAGTTAGAGTTTTTACTCTTTAAGAAACCTTAATCTCCAGTGAAGACCAAGGAGTAACCAATCGTGAACAGTTACACCAGAATTCTTTAGATGGCAAATTTGTGAATTAGTTAAGCACAAAACATGTTTACTAACAGATTGAAATATCCTCAGTTTTTTGCATTCTATAATTTCAGAATTCCAAAGACACACAATTACCTGCATAGGGTCCTTTATCATCTTAAAGGGTTCTGGATTTAAAGAAGTGGGAATTTTTTTTTCTGTACACATGTGCATAAATAGAGCCCAGGGGGCCTCTTGGCTGACTGGGTCCCCAGCCCCCCCCCTTTCTGTCCCCAGCCCTTTCCAGGGTGGACTGTGTCCATTCCAGAAGCCAGGCCAACACTGTCTCCTTCAAAGTCAGAGCAGAATGATAGCGAGTGGCTCTGGCTCCCCCTTTTCCAGAAAGGAGGGGGATGGGGGTAATTTAGACAAAGCCATTAGGCCCATACCCTGGCCTGGCCAAGCCTCAGGACTCCTATTTGGGAGAACCACTGCCCTCCAACTGCCTCTCCGGCCACTGCTGGCAGCCAGGGACACCTTCAACAGCCATTTTAGGGTTCTGGAGAAAGCACCTTCAGCTTCCAAAGTGTCAGGCGGGGGCACACACAGCCCGGAACGCTCAGCACGGGAGCACGGAGCCAGCCCTGTGCCAGACACCTGATCTGAGGAAGGGGAGGAGGGTCCACTTTGCAGCGGCCCCTACAGGCTCAGCCCCCATGCCGGGAGCTCACGGAAAGAAGGCAGAGGGAGAGCAGCCAGCCAGAGTCCAGCGGTAGTAGCCATGATTACACTTACTCCTCAAGCCGGAGGGCTTTATGAGGGCTTTGGCAATTACTACAACCATTTGCTGTGCTGGGTAGAGACAGATTCTGTTTTTCTTTGTTTTAGGGCTCTGAAAGCCAGAGAAGCTAGGAGAAGCGGGTTTCAGCATAAGAGGCTACACAATAGTTAGGGCAGAAGAGAAGAAACCTCACTGTTGGCCAAAGCTGACCAGTTTTGTTTTGTTTAATAGCACCTGTGTATAGCTCTGGGAAAAGGGGGAGTGAGGGAGGGAACATCACTGCGTGCAGTGAGGTGGGAGCTGGAAACAACCCCAGAGCCCCACTGCCTTTCAGCCCTCCTCATAGCTGCCAGGCCCCCCCCCCCACCCCACCACCCCGGGCAGCTACCTGCAGCAGCCACCAGCCCGAGGGACTGTAGTTTCTACAGCTGGCAGAACCTATGCTTAAATTGGGGAAATAAAAGGGGGGGATGAGTTGCAGAGAAATTGAAAACAGCACCTGTCAAAGCTGCATACCCCCTTTCTCCTCTCCCTACCTCTGGTCCCCCAGAAGGGCAGCTCCCAAGGCCTAGTGGTTCAATGGCGATAGCAGAGGGGGATGGTAACGGGACTTTTTGTTTGTTTGTTTGTTTTAGCTGCAGTTTCTCAGGGCCAATTGGTTCCTTTTCTTAACCAAATGGGACTGCCATTTGGTCTTTTCTTTCATCTCAGCAGAAGGTAACGGAGAGTCACAGACAGAAAGGGGCAAGGGCCTGGGGGTTTCCGTCCGCTCAAAAAGACATGTCTACCTTAATGAAACCAACAAACTTAGTTTAAATACTTCCACCTGGATACTCTTCATGGTCAATTTTTACCTGAGACACGTGGGGAAATCTGGCGTGGGTGGCTTTCAGTCCAGGGGTGCTCTTCTTGCTCCTGATAGTGAAGGGAGGAGCCTTGGTGCCTGAGGCAGTGAGGGCGGCCTGAAACCTAGTAATGCAGGTCACACCCAAGGTGGTGCAGAAACGGGAGAAGGGGGTGGGGAGGCAGAAGAGAGTAAGTGCTGCTGGAGGGCAGATGCCATGTTCTCCCGACAAGTCAAGTCAAACTGCACATTCATTCACACACTCACTCCAGAAGTTATTACAGGGCCCGGAGGCCCTGACCTGTGGAATTCCTTTTGGAAATTCCTTCCTGTCCCATAATGTCCATCCAATAAGTCCACAGAATAAAACGGAAGAACACAAAAACAAACAGAGGGCGCCCATGAACAGTCTTCCAACTCCGTGGAAGCAAAACCAAAAGCTAGACGAGGACCTCACGCCGACAGGAGAAAGCGACCTGCCTCGTCTCAGACCGAGGGGATTCCATGTCCCTCCAGAGAAGATCTGAACGTCTTCCGCTATCCTCTGGCCCGCGGCCCCCAGCGCGTCCACCTTGACCGCCTTTGGGCACTACCAGAATTACAGAAGTGAGTTCACGTGGCGGGACTCGAACCCGCACGTTAGTTGCCGGTGGGACTCGAACCCGCACATCTGTTGCCAGACACCCCCTGATATCGGCAAGAACAGAAAGAGAAACAGAGAACAGACAAGACAGACACGACAAACACCTACTGTAGGCTCTTCGGGTCAGGAGTCCCTCGGGGCCTTGGGGATTCCAGACGAGCCCCCAAATGTTGTGCCCAGATTTTTAGATCCCCAAAGACCACCAGGGAGCCGAGTCCGATGCAAGAGCAAAGAGCCTTTATTCAAGCTAGCTTGGGCTCCCTGCTCTCCACCCCCACCGGCACAGCGGCGTGAAGGAGAACAAAGAGCCCTGGTTTCAGAAGGCACAGCAGTTTTGTGGGGGTTTTCGGCCGATAAGATTGTAACATACATGTAGAAAGTTGTAAGGTGATATTAGGCCATACGCAGAGGGCCAATCGAGTGTCTTTTTACCTTATATGGTGTGCGGGGTCGGCGGGTTCCGCATTCCTATTGCCTGACTTAACTAACTCAAAGGCGGGGGTCGGCGGGTGCGGCACAAAATGGAGTAGTCTGGCTCTGCTCTTTCAGTATGATAATTGACTTTTCTAATGGGGAAATTTTGAAGCTCCCTCACCACACCAGTAATTGCTTATGGTAAATATAAGCATGTAAAGCCTTCCACACATGAATGGATTGTTTATTACTTAAGTATTTATATTGATGCCACTTCATGCCAGGCCCTGATCAAGGGCTCCAGGTGGTGAGCAAAATCAGTGACTTTGCCTCATGTAATTCACGGCCTGGAGGAGGAGATAGATGAGAAATAGTGACCATGATGAATGTTGTGGAAGCAAGGCACATCTGTGAGACCTTTTGTTGAGATAGTAGAGACCCCTACAGATAGTTTAAGAAAAAAAATGAATGTGTTAAAGGATATCAGGAGAACCAGGCTGAGAGACCACAGGCTGGGGACAATGGCCAACATGGCCATGAAGAGCTGTAGTAGGCAGAGTCTACAGCTGCCAACTTTGCAGCTGCAGGAAATGTGGAAGGAAGCAATTCATCAACAATAGGAAAGAGGTAAAAGGGCCAGGTGGTGGGAAAGTATGCTGCACAAGGGTGTGATTGCGTCAGGGGAGAGAACCGCAGGTGACAGGCCCTGAGAGGATGGAGAAACAGGGTGGCTTCCAGGAGTGCTAAAGGCAAGGCTGTGTGTGGGCAGGACCAATTGTCCCAGCCTTCTTCCCAGGCTCTTTGAGTTTTAGTCTATTTCAAGAGTGATGGGAGCTGATCGTGTTTTCGAAAGGGATGGAGGGGCACCTGGGTGGCTCAGTGGTTAAAGCCTCTGCCTTAGGCTCAAGTCATGATCTCAAGGTCCTGGGATCGAGCCCTGCATTGCGCTCTCTGTTCAGCAGGGAGCCTGCTTCCCCCTCTTTCTGTGCCTGGCTCTCTGCCTACTTGTGATCTCTCTCTGTCAAATAAATAAATAAAATCTTAAAAATAAATAAATTAAAAAAATAAAAAGGGATGGAGGTGTGTGAAATGCGTCCTGATTACTTTTTTCACTTTGAGGAGTACCCTCTGGAAGTATTATGTGGAAACTACTTTAGGAAGGGGTGCAGGAATGGCTGGGGACAGTTAGGAGACCGTCTCCGATGTAGTGCCAGCCTTGAGAGTGGGGCTGTTTTGTTTCAAGCCTACAGGATGGCTGGCACACAACCAGTTCTCAACAGATGTCTACAGGGTGTTGGAAATACTGTGGAATGCTTAGAGGCCCAGGGAGAAGAGGTGAGGGCATGGGCTGGGCAGCAGGTTGTGGGCTCCACAGGGTAGGTGAACATGGAGGGGACACGGTGGTTAGGGAAAGGGAAGTGCCAAGGACAGCCTGGATTTCAGAACATGAGGAATGCATTCATGGAAGTGTGGGACATATTTACCATATTTCATCAAGCCACTTGCCTACAGGAATGAAGCTCAAATTCTAAAGGAAGTTACTAGATAAAACCAGTTAAATTGTATTGAACTCAGTGGATTCTAAATTTTTGTAGTCAAGGATACTTAACAGTAAATTTGTTTTGAACATGAATCCTTACTTATATATTATCATAATTATAAACATGTGTTACTATGTTGGTGAGATCCAACGTTAAGAAGTCCCAGTGTTTCTTCCTAGTTCCTGCTGGCTGGATGGTCTTACTTCTCCTGGGATCCAAACAGCACTTGGGAGAATGCTGCCCTAATGGTGTCCTGCCCAAGTCAATGTTATTGAGTAAGGAAAGGGTCAAGGTATAGTCAGGGAGAGATAGGAGGCCCCTGACTCCCCCGACTAGGCTCATGCAGAGGCTACATGACCAGGCTCACAGAAATCTCAGATGTGGAGAAATGTTACAAACAAGATTTTAGCCAGAGAGAAGGGAACATAACAAATCCACCTTGTTAATCCTAAATATAGACGAGACGTTTATCTGATAGTTACAAATCTACCTTGTCTTAAATGTTATAAACCAGATATTTACCAAGTTCCCTGATCAGTTTTCTATGTGAGACCAACCATAAAATCCCTCCATGGCAACACATTCAGGACCCCTCTCACTCTAGGGAGCTTTTTTTTTCTTTCCTTCCTTCTGTTCTCACACACACTTAATAAACTTTCACTTCAGTTCACCCTTTTGTGTCTGTGAGATTCATTCTTCAACTCCATGAGACAAGAACCCTGCACCATTATCAGAATAGAAGGAAGGAGAGGAGTCTGCATGCCTCTCCAGAAGAGGAAGAAGTTAGAATTTGTCTCTGCAATTTCTGGGCTTGGCAGGAAAGGAAGCACAGAGTCAAATTGGTCAGTAATGACCAAAGATCAGAATGTAGGGATGTAGGCAAGGCTCAGAACCACTCTCCAATCCTGATGGGAATAATGTTGGGGGAGGCATGATGGTCACACTGTGTACCAAGTAACCCTATGGCACCACTGAGCTAAGGGGCAGACAGGTGAGCAGTGGCCCTCCCATTTTCTTCCCACTGAAACAACATGCTTTTGTTTGATGTGTTCAGCTTGTATGGTTGCTTTTATTTGAGGGCTCAATGGCTAAACCCAGTGCAGAACCCTCTACTCCAGCCCTTGCAGCTCCCCTGGGGTCCTCACCTAGCCTCTGCAAGCCTTTAAAATCATTCATAGAAAACAGAATACTCAGATATTTTAATGAACCTCGTCAGCTGTGTGGGGAAGGTTTGTATATTTATCACTCTGGTTTTACTAATTCTGAGCTCCAAGTCTTTGGGATCCTCTAGCTGTGGGTGGGAGAGTCAGACACAAGCCCAGGGCTACCTCTAGTGCTTGTTCAAGGACAGCATGGCTCAGACAGCAGGCCTGGCCCTGGGCAGGTCACGCTGCCCTCCACGTGGAGGCAGAACTTGGCACCACTCTATGTCCTGGAAATCCATCTTGGAAGTGTTAACTTTAAAAATAATTTAACCAGCAAAAATGGGTATATTCATGAATAATGAAATTGCAATTCAGGACAAGCAAGCTATGGCAAAGGCATAGGCAAGTCCCACAAACAGAAGAGAGGAGTTGTTTTATGGAGAAAAAGAAGGAAGTTGGGAGGGATTCTTTTGAACAAAAGTTCATTGGAAGAAAGTAAGAGTTCAGGGTGATGAGGATTTCTCATTGGCTGAGCTATAGGAGTTGTCAGTTTCTTGGAGGAGATGCAATATGCATCCTGCCCTGTCCGGGTCCTGTCCTATAATCTCTCCTGTTGACCCTTCCTGTAGGGATCTGTAATTGATAATTCTTCCTGTAACTTAGGTTGAGTAGTATAGCTCCCACTTCAGTGAGGTTTCCCTTTATTAATTTTCTTAGGAGATACCCTGGCTCTGCTTCTAAGTAACTACTTTGCATCTCACGGTTTGTAACTAACTAACTTAAGAGTAGCATCTGAAAACACTTTGAAACTGAATAGGGGACCCCCCCAGAAGCCTCCTAGAGTAGTGGCCCTGCTGTGTGCCAGCCTGGGGGGCAAGGGGTGGTCCCTGCAGAAAAGCACAAGAAATTAAGAGCCCTATGGCCTGATTCTAGCTATTTCCCACCCCCCACATTACCTAAGATTTTTTTTTTTCCAGAAAGCTGATAGGTAATGTGATATCCATCCAGTTTGACAGCTACGTAATTTCAAATTAGAATTTCAGATTTGATCTTCATTTATCTTTCCTTTGACATTTCCATTGCTATTCTCACTTATTGAGTCCATTTCTCAGCTGGGGGGGAAAAACACAAACTTTCCCTTCTGATTCTTTTTTTTTTAATATAGTAGCATATCTTTTATTTTTTTTCAAATACTTTTATTTTTTCAGTGTTACAGGATTCATTGTTCGTTCTCTTATTCAACTAAAACTGAATGCCACTGATGGCAGATTATCTGAAAATACTGTGAAAGATGAGTATCTCTGGTGTGAATTACTCCACTTGAAACTGTCTGCAGTGTAAAAATTGACAGGAGTCCAGGAAATGGGTAAGATTTGTATCTGTTCAACATTCTAATTATATTCTATAAATGTTGCTATCTTTCCCTTTGCTATCTCTGCAAACATAAATATCTGTAGTTCCTTCTTGTCTTTCCAGTCTACAGAATACTATTTTTTCCTGTTACAAGCAGGAGCACTAAGGAATGTACAGTTTCTAAAACTTGAGTGGTTCTGGTTTCTCTGGAGCAAATGCTAAGCATGTCAGGATCAGACATAAGTGTAAATAATTAAAAACATATTTGGTAGAAATGTTCTGTCAAAGTCTAGATGGAGTTGACATGGATTGACCTAATTTTGTCTGTTGGAAGTGGGATCAAGCCTCACAGATAGGATTTAGTAAATAAATGTGATTCAATGCCTAATTGTTACTGCAGTTGCCATTATTCATCAGGTCTCATGCAACAAAATCTTCTACAGTGTGTATGAGGTCTGTGGTGTGGCCAAGATGTAAACACCAGCAGGTCACAGAGTGAGGATGGGAGAAAGTATGGTGTAGTTTGGTGTTGGTTGCTCCTGAGTAAGAGACAGGTGAGGCTAGATAGGGAGAGACAGGTAGGGGGCCATGTGAGGAGGCGCACAGAAATCCCAGATGTAGAGAATTAGAGGAGATATTAACCAGAGAGAAGGGAACAACTTGTTTGCGCTCATGATATTTACAAGAACAGCTTGTTCCTTCCAAATATAGGCAGGATATTCTCATGATATTTACAAATCCACCATGTTGTTGACATGAAATTTACCAAGTTCCCTGGTCAGTTTTCTATGTACACTGGCCAGACCATAAAAGCCCTCAGTGGCAATACATTCAGGACCCCTCTCACTCCAGGGAGGTTTTTCTTTCTTTTCTGTTCTCACCTTCACTTAAAATTTCACTTCATCCTTTTTTCCAAGAGATTCATTCTTCAACTCCATGAGACAAGAACCCTGCAACACCACCATGAGCAAAACCACATTTCTGGGACAGTGTGAAAAGGGAGTAAAGGGAGACAAATGGATACACGTAGGCACTAATGAAAAGACAGGCAGGCAGAAGGACCAAGTGAGGGCTTTGCAAATGCATCTTAAGCCAGGGGTAGTGCTGGAGAGCTTCTTACACTGTGCTGTAGCATTACAGTCAGAAGGTGGGAAATGCAGCTTTTATTTCGAGCCTGCTTTCTTTGCAAGAAACTTGGCTTCTGTGAATACTCAGCATTACATTTAGAGTAAAAATTGGGGTTACAAAAGAATATTCCCAGAAAGGTCCAGCTCTGAAAATTTCTTCTCTCTCCCCTTGAGGTCCACCTTCTGTTTCTCAGAACAGATGTTAAGGCATCAAAATGAACAATGTTGCATTATTTGGGGGGTGGTTTGCACATTTCTAATCTGCTTAGTTCCCAAATGTCTGCCACTTCTTTCTAAAGCCTCCCTCTCTCCCACACAAACAAGTTGGTTTAGTAGTTGCTAAGTAAACTCTTGCTTACCTTGAAATTGGCAAACCAGAGGAGTCAGTTTACAAAAGAAAGGCTATCAGAGCATGTACTCTATCCTGATTCTTGCTATTCTCCCAGTAGTTAGTTATGTTGTGTGAAGTCACCTGGAATGCTGTGTTAGTGAATTCTGAACCACTGCTTCTAGGTAAAATACAGGATTAGGTTCCAGTGACCTCTGGTCACATGTCTGTCAACCAATTAATATACAACATTGCTTGATGTGTATTTCTGTTTAAAGACACTTATTTAACATATATTGTTGATTTATTTACATTGAACCCATGCCCAATAGCACTGTAACTCCTGTCTGAATATGAAGCTTATCTGACACATATTTTCTCCATAAGGCACATTGCAACCTTCTGGCTCTTAGGAATATTAGGCAGGAGGCTAGGCATGAGTGACAGGAAGATGGACCTTAGACATCCTGACAGAGAGCTCCAACCAAGGACTGCCCAGGGACCACCCCATTTCACCCATCTAGCAGTTGGTTTGTGGTTGTATATCAGCAGAGGAAGAGTTAAGTTTATTGTGCTTGTTGCACTTGTCCTTATTTGACCCACGTCTCTAGAATGAAATAAAGCTGTGTTTTCCTACCCCTTGCAGGTACTTTGAATATGGTTTTGGTAGGAGAATGGTAACTGACTAGTGATTATATAATCAAGGCCTGTCACTCAAATGTTGTGACCCCAGGACCCACCCAAAATAAAAAATTGATATAAGCCCACAACCTAGAGTTTCTGGGCCATTGACTGGCCTGCTCCTACTTTGGAGCATACCTTAATAAAACTTTGCTCTGTTTTACTCTTGTTTTCAACTGAGGTTTCTTTCCTTTTCTATCTGGTAAAAGGAACACAAGACCGCAATTCAGCACTATGCTTGGGAGTCATTCTAAATGGCAAAATCACCAACAAAAATCACAAAAATTAAAGAAACATGATACTAAATGGATTGCTAAAAGAATGCTTGTTTATAGCATGAAAGCTGAAACTAAAAGGCAGAGTGTTGCCTTATTATATCTCAGCTGGGAAGGTATATATCAGTGATTCAAATTCTTTGCCATGCTCTGAACAACTGAAAAAGGGCAATGAGTATTGATTTGAGGTTACAAATAAATGTTAGTGACCAGGTGAATCCACAGATAATGAGGATCGACTGTATTATGTTAATTACTTACAACTGATGGCCCCAAAGAGGTCTAAGAAAATGAATTCTCTAAGTGACATATTTAACACGGAGCCATGTTTTGCTAAGAATGGGAGTGGGGTGGGGGGGAGGGTTATTTTCGCCTCTCTTTCACATACCAAATTCCACTGTAATTCTCATAATTTGAATAGTTTTATTTTAATTCTCATAATTTCTCATGTCTCAGGTTTGAAATTCCTTTGAAGGTGAGGAAGGACAGATTATTGCTAACCTTAAAAATGAAACAGTCAGTTACTTTACCAGCAAAAATGGGTTTATTCAAGACGGACAGAGAATTGCAGTTTAAGAAAGCAAAATCATAAGCAAGCCCAACAAACAAGGGAACATTATTTTATGGAGAAGAAGGAAGTTCGGAGGGGTGGTTTTGAAGGGAATTCCATTGGAGAAAAGCGAGGGTCCAGGTTGATGATGGTTTCTCATTGGCTGTGTTGCCAGCTTGTTTGATTTCTTGTGAGAGATGCAATGTCTAGCTTTCTCTGTTGGGGCCTGTAACTGATGATTCTTTCTCATTAAGAATTCTTCCAGTGGGGTCTGTAATTGGCCCCTGAGTGTTACAATTTCCCCTCTGGCCTCCCAATTTCATCTTAGTGAGATTTCCCTTTATTAACACTGTGAAACTTTTTTTTTTTCTTCACTTTTTTAGACCCCCTTTTCTTTGGGGCAGGCTCTTCCTACATATAGATGGAAAGTCTGTATGAAACACATACCAGGAGAAAGCATAGCTGTTGAGCACAGGGCTCTGATGTTGCTGTCTAAGTTGTACACCTCAGTGAGCCCTACATACACCCTGTGCCTCAGTTTATTCACGTGTGAATAGCAAATAATAGTACTGCTAGATAACAACAGATCTATCTTAGATAAAGACACATTTTATCCTAGGGTATTATTTCATTTAGGGGAAGGAGCAATTGCAGTAGGAGTGCTCTGACCACGAGATCTTGCAGATGTCAGGCCCTGCCTTACCTACCCTGGAGGGCAAATGGGAGGCCAGAAAGGAGTCTTCAGTGTGGCCAATGGCATAAATGGTGCTGAAATACCTGGGTTTTGGAATCTGAAAAGTCTGCTCCTTAGTACAGAGTAAGCCTTCCCAAAGGCTCAGCTTTCTCAGCCATAACATGGGGGTATTGATTCCTGCATGGTGAGGCTGTGGTAAAGACCTCTGGGATAATGCTGGGGTGTCATAAGACTAGTCATAATAATAATAGTCATAAGATGATTAACAATAGTCTGAAAAAAGATGCCTTCGGAATGGACTGTGCTAGACAAGCGCTGCATATTAGGAAATTAACAAATCCATTGCAATTTGCTGGCTGCTGTGTCCCCATTTCTTTTCAGACCCTGCTCTGGTGGGTTCCCCTGTGTACAGGGGGACAGGTAACAGCAGTTTAGTGAGGGTATCTGCAAATCGTTTTTATTATTAAAATTCATTTGAAGTATTCATTGTGTCCATTAAAAATACATTTCTGCCTGAAATTGGAGGAGAAAGTGCTGAAAACCCACTATGTTTTCTTCTAAGAGCATTTCATTTGGAGAGATAATGGACTGAATGCCTAGAATTTAACATCATTCTCCAAGAACAGACCATGAAAATACTGTGTGCAGAGGAGATCTGATTCTACTTGAGTTATACTACTATGAGTTCTTAGCCTTGAACTTAGAAAATCTGAATTTTGAATTAAAAGAGAAAAGGCCTTTTATCCATTCATTTCTACAAAAGTATTAGAATCTGTTCTGTTCCTGTAGGGTAAAGATTAGCCCGTAGGCACAATTGTCATTAATTCCTACTACTTCAACAGATATTCGTTGAGTGCCTGTTTTGTGGCCAAAGCTTCTTACATGCCCTTTTCCATGTGGTTCTGTGTTGAGCACAGGAGAGTCCACATTTGACAGCTTCATTGTAACGGAGGCCTGGTGGCTCCTTAGAGAAGGAGGCTTCCGGGCCTCATAATACCCTCTGCTAACAGTGTTCCCCGGCTTTTCAGAAGGATACCCTTGGCTTGGATAAATTAGTGTGTGTGACAGCAGGGTGGGGGCCGTGAGGGGCAGCCTAGTCTGTCTTCTCTTCTGAATCACTGAGGCAAAGGTCATTTCAAGACATACTTTTAAGAAGAACATTTGTTTTGGAAAGTAGACACAGCTAAAACCCTGCAGCTTCCAGGAGTCCTTTGGTCTTTGGTGATCAAATGACCTGAAAGGCAGGTGGAGTTTCAGCAACTTGCTGTTTGGCCCTTTGATCTGCAGCTGGAGCTGCTGCTCTTTCTCTGATTGCACTGGATGGAGTAGCTCAATTGGTGTTCAGTTGGTTTAATGGCCAGCTTGCTCTGTTGTTATTTTCCTTTTATAAACAATTAGAGAGTACGAGAACAAAGACTCTTTCTCACCCAAAAGGTTAGTTGTGTTCCAAGGAGTAAGACAGAAGACTTGTCTGGGGATCCTTGCTTTCTTTCTGTCTTCCCTTCTACTTCTTACTCTTTCCTTTTTTTCTCTTCAGCACAAGTGCACCTTCTGGAGGTGCACGGGTGCCTCGAAATAGGAAAATCCAGAGCACTCTATAGGTGCCAGGACTATAGAAATCACAGCCTTACCTCCACTTGCATCTTGCCTCTCAGGATCTTGGCCTTATCACCTACACAATGGGAATAATAATAACCATTCCTTAAAATTGTTGTATTTAGTTAATGAGATAATGCCTGAAAGGTCTTAGCATATAATATGATGTGGTCATTAAATATTATTTACTCAAATTATTATCAGCATCATCAAATAAATGACTGCATTCCAGAGACATTTCACTGAAAAAATAGACCACTATAAAGACAAGGCTAATTAAACTCTGCAGATGGAACTGAAGGCATCTTTGTGCCCAGATCAGCTTTGATTTTGAGCAGTTGGCCATAGCCCAAATGTCCCTCCTGTCAATACTCCATGTGGCTTTGGGGAGCTCAGAGAGAGGGAAATTGGAAGAGAGACCGTGGAGAATATTAGTTGTAGGTTAATTCTTCACTCAAATTAAATGTGCAACCCAATCATCTGGGAAATTGTTTTTAGAATTAGAAATATACAGATCCTCAGCAACAGCCTCCACCACAGGCAGAGGTAGATCCCAGCAACTGATCCCAGTTCCAGAACTGTGGGGTGCCTGCCCACCCCCATATAAAAAAGATGTATTTGGGGGAATACTGCCCTGTCTGTGGCTCACCCTTCCAGGGTATCCATTCTGGTTCTAAGGGAACTATTTTACGACTCAGTAAGTTGTAGACAACTCAGCAATGAAAAATACTTCCCGTCTGTGCTATGTAAACTCCAGTGCTGTGGGGGTTCAACTAACTTCCTCCTCATGGTTGAAGAGGCCATTTTGCCTCCATTAAGAGGCATTCTGCCTCCATTTATACATTCCTGTCAATACTCCTGATCTGTTAATATGTCTATTCTTGGTTCTCCTTCATTGTAACCAGCTGTAACATTTTACTAGTTCCCTCATTGATAATGAGTTAAGTAAACTCTTTTTTTCGTTTTATAAATGTATGAAAATCATGACTTTGGTCTTTGTTTGACAATGCCTTAGTGGCCCAGCTCAGGGTGTTAGTAGTCCTTGTAGACCTGATAGAACAAGGCTATTTGAATTTGTCCTTTTATTGATCCATGAAGAATTCAAGATAAAGTCCCATTATTTGACAACTCTAAACTGATTCTGAGTCATTAGTGCTTTAACATCCAGCATCTCAGTAACAGCCATATTCAGGTACACAGAGAGAAAGAAGAGGGGGTGAGAACTTGAGAAAATAAAGATTATTCAAACTGCTAAAATAAATCCACTTTCACAAATATTAGAGTCTGTGTGACTAGATGAGAACTCAGTTCTGGAACGTATACTGATTTTTATAAGATTGAGGAAAAATGACTCATAGTTTTGTTTGAGTTTTAATGAGTCCTATTTTCTTAGAAGTCCACAGGGAAGTAGGAGGATGGCTTCCCAGGACCCCCAGGCAGGCCATATTGGATGGTGATGAAGCCCACAAGGTTCAGGTTTCCCTGTTCCCTGGCCAAGATGCCACTAGACCTGGGTCTCCCTGCTGAGAAAGATTCCAGTTTCACTACTCCAGTTAGTGGAAGGTGGCTCCTGGGTTTTAGAGCCAGAGCCTTTGACCAAGCCTTCTACCTTGAAAGTTGGTATGTTCCTTCTTAGGGTGGAGTGCTGTTCCTCTCTTATGCGGGCAATGTCGAGAACATACAGTGTACCCAGTGCCTGCAGCTAGCAAACTATGAATGAATCCTAGACAAAAAGAAACAAGTAAGGGCTCCTAGACTCTGTTCTGAACCCCGGGTAGTTTTCCTCTTTGCAGGGAGATAAGGCCCAGCATGGGTCTTTCAACAATAGAAGGCAGGAAGATCAAACTGCTTTGAGCATGTTTTCAAAGAGGTTGAATGGAGTAGTAGAAACCTCTGAGGCCTGGAGCAATTTGATTGATTGTCCAATGGTGAGATGTCCACTTGCTAGTTTAGGACCTTATTCAAAAACCACATTTGGAGGAACTCTCATCAGTGCATAGAACATAGGGGGAATAATACAAAAGAAGTAAAAAATCAGGCTAAAGGAAAATGAAGGAAGAAAAGCAAGAAGACTCACAGGAAATGTTGCAATGCCCATCACACTTCAGGGCTATTTAACTGCATTGTAGCGGTGGCAAGCAAGCTGGTGCAGACTCTCTGGTTTCTCAGTTTGCAGAGCCCGTAAAGCAAAAGCAGGGTGAGAACATCAGCAGGCATGTAGTTAGGCAATGCTGAACTGCACAGGCCCATCTCAGACCCTCTCCATCTAGGTAAGAGGTGAGCTGCATCACAGCTGGGGAGGTAGGAGTAATGGCAGGGGGTGGGAGAGAGCAAAATGTCCTTGAGCCATGAGCAGTTCTCATCGCCCAGGTATGATTACCTTAATAAGCGTTTCCACACATCCTTTTTGGGCTGCCCCATAAACACAAAAGGACTTGTCAGAGTAGAGCACAAGCTAGGTCCCAGGCCTCATTGGGTTAAAAAGAAAGTAATGGTGCGCCCAGGGACCACCGTGGTGAGAAAAGGCAGC
Source organism: Potos flavus (assembly GCA_028534135.1). NCBI lineage: Eukaryota > Metazoa > Chordata > Mammalia > Carnivora > Procyonidae > Potos > Potos flavus. The sequence continues at coordinate 22,399,367 of CM052896.1, read as the reverse complement.
TCAGGAACTTCAGGAAACCATGGAAGAGGCAGCTCAAGCCACATAGAGCCATAAGTTTCCTTGGTATTTGGCCTGAATTCTGGAGGAATAAAGGACTGCTCCTTAATTGTGTGGGAACATCAAGTGACGGGAATAATCCTGTCCAGCTTTCCTCCCCAGGAAGCATGTTCAGTCTTAGCAAATAGGGCTCTGGGAACAGCTGGGATTCCACTTTCAGTCTCCATCTGTTACCAAATCTCAGCACCCTGGGGGAGGGACATGGGAGGTAGCTGAGATGGGCATGCGCAATGCCTTCCCGTGTACTGACTGCTAAGAACATAGCCTGGTTACTACTATTTACTGAGTATATATTATTGCCAAGAAGATTTACAGAAACTTCGCATTTATCATATCTTATCCTTACACCAAACCAAAATGGTGAGTATAATCTTCCTGGTTTACATCCCATTGTATCACAGATATCCATGTAGATTTTCAGGCCTCCCAGCAACCCTGGAATATAGTATTATTGTTCCAGTTGACATTGTGCTGTGAACGTTACCCCTGGTGTGCTATATGGTTAACCACATGGTGAAGGATGTCTGGATCACCCGTGGATGAGCCCAGGTGCTCTCTCTTGTCACCCTCCCAAGGAGTCCATGTCTTTCATCAAGTTATTGACTCTATACACCTGGGGCCCAAGGCAATGATAATAGCTTTTGCTTATGTTTGTGTGACATTCTATGTTTACAGAATGCTCTCCTGACTATTGTGTCTTTCAGGTGTGGACCATGGATTTGGCCCCATGTCACAGAGTCACTCTCTTCTCTCCATTCCTTATTGTGGGTTCATGGCTCTAATTTCTCATTCAGTGTTCTGGAAGAATTCACTAAGCAAAGGTATGCACAGAAATCAGACTTCAGTGGAGACATGGATGGCTCATTGTTTCATTTATCCTTTTGTATATGTTGTCTATTCTCCCCTTTAATTTTGAATTTCACAAGAATATGCTTTTGTGTGAAAAGTATTAGCTCACTTGAAAGATATGAAATATAAAACAATAGGATATAATGAATATACCATGAAATATGATAAACACTATGACAGAACTAACATCAAATGTATTGGTCATTTCATTTAAACAAATGTAAATGAACTTAACTGAGTTTTTACAAAAAAAAAAAGATTTTCAGTTTGGCTAATAAAGTAAAATTGAAATCCAAGTGTTTATATGAGATAGAAAGAGGGAGACTGAAAGATTAGAAATGAAAGGCATGCCAGAGACATACTGGGGCAAGAGGAAACAAAAATTCAAAGTAATTGACTTGAAATGTCCCAGTCCACCAGGGCTGGTCTTCCTAACACTTCAGAGATCTCTGTGCTCCCCTGTGGTTCTCTCTGACTCTTACTTACATCCCCCTAGCTTGTGCAATGAGCAATTAAATATGCCTTTAAAAAGGCATTTCCACCTGAGATGATTTCTAAAGCTGTTGGGATGCGGCCGATTGTATGTGCTTCAGAGCTGCCAAAGCATGTGTATGAGTTATTTCTAGGGGACAGAATAAGAATGGACACTTAAGTGTGAACATCCTCTAAAACAATGAAAAAGTCCACACAGTCAACAAGGTATTAACATGTGAGTGTGCATATGCATGTATATGTGTATGTAGGGGGATGTGGGTATATATATATGTGTCTGTGTCTGCATGTGCATGTACATATATGGTGTACATGTGTAAGCATATATGTGTGTGTGCATGTTTGCACCTACATGTGGAATCCAGTGTTCCTATTCAGGTCCTAGGGAAATTCTGGAGCAGAGCCCTAGGGGAAATTAGAAGTTATCCTTGCGGAGGAAGGCCTGGATGAGCACTACTGGATGAGCACGCTGGTAGGCAATGAGGAGAGTTGGCCAGGTTTCCCTTTTCTTGTCTTTCCTTCCCACTCATATCCAGTAAAGGGTTTTGAAGGCAGTGCTCTGGGATCCCGTGAGCCATGCAAACACTTGGCATTTGTAAATGCCATTGAATAACACACTCTGAAGACCCTTTGTTAGAGACTCGGAAACTGCTGCAAACAACCTTGCTTTCTTAGGAGTGAAACAGTAACTGCACATCACCCTCTACTTTATTGAATGGTAATAAAGTTCATTTCCTTCATCCTAAGAGCCTCGCCATTCTATGATCATTTCAGGAGCTGGTGGTGATTAAACTTGGAGCAGAAACCCATTTGAAGCCAATTCGTGCTTTGTCTCTTTTCCCCAAAGGGATAAAATTGACTTGTGGAAACAGATTTTTATCTATTTGTCCAGACTACAGTCCAGGCAATTACTTTTCATATTTGACTTGTTCTGTAACATAACCCTTCTTACATTTCTGGATGTTAGAATTCTTTGTATCCACATCATGCTCCTGTGGATGTGCCAAGGGGGCACTGGCTCTTTGGTGAAGGCTGAACAGGATGATCCTCAGCGCATCGTAAGCAGTGCGAGAAGCAAAGGGGTCACGTGGGAGGAAGGAGGTGTGGCCTCCCATCAGTCCCAGTGACACAATAGGATTGCGAGTTTGACACCACGGGACCCATGTTAAGCCTCTTGTTGCATCCTACTTGCAAACATCTCAGAAACCAAAGTGAGTCCCACAGCTCACCCATGGCCTGGGCAAGGGCTATGCTGCCTGCCCGAGAAGGACAAGTCAAGGAAGGGCGTGAAGACAGGATCACGATCATCTGAGCATCAGGCTTCCTCAAAGTGAGGGTGACTTAGGGGGTGTGGAGTGAGCTGTTCATACAATGTTGGGGATCGCACTCATCCACCAGAGCTTTAGGGCCATCAGCAGGGTTACTGCCAGTCTCCTCTCTGTGAAGGGAGAAGGGATCAGTGTAACTTTGAAGTTCAAAACTGCAAACCTTAAACCTTTAGACTAGATGTTGGCAACTTTTTCTTAAAGGGCCAGATAACAAATATTTTAGCCATTAGGGTTCTACTGCCACTGTTGACTTGGTTGTTGTCTCTGGGAAGCAGCACAGACAATATGCACACAGATGGGCACTGTGTACCGACAAGCTCTATTTACAAAATAGGTATCAGCCTGTGAGCCATATTTTGCTGACCTGTTTAGGCCTAAAGATTTGAGAAGTGTACTAGCTGACAAAGTTACCCTTCCAGGTGGGGGCAGCTAGATATGATCTCTCAAGCAGGTAAGGGGCAGAGAATTCAGATTCTTGTTCAGAAGTGCTCCTCTTCTGCCCCCAGAGATGTAGTTATAGGTGTCTAACTTATGTTTAGGGTCTAGAAGGAGCATTCATACAGGCAGTTCAACAGCAGAAATGGACACACGTCACTGTTGAGAGCAGTTCATCACTAAGAGAAGACAATGGCAGAGAGGTGAATGGCCTTTCTTGCTGAGGCTGAGGCCTCCCAGTGCCTACAAGGAAGGAAAGATGGAAAATCTGGAATTTGACTAAATTGAGGACTGCAAATTTACTATGCAGCTGTGTAGTCCTGGGGGTGGCTGATCCATATCATTATTATTTGCAATTAGGTGAATTAGAAGATCGAGATGGAAGCTAGCTTTAATTATAGGGATGTGGGTCATGTTCCGTTTTTGCAAATGAGTATATCTCTGAGAAAATCACATGAACTGCTATACCACACAGTTATTGGCAAAAGGTAATAATGGTGGAGAGAAAGCTAATTTTGAGCAGTGTCCATGGCTTCCAGAGAGAAACATTACCTTTATGTGTGCCATCAAGTAAGAAGCAAATCTAAGACATGTTCTGAGAAGACCTCTGGTGATGAGAGGATAGCTGTCCCTGACATAGTGGTAGGAGTGCCAATCTGTGTGTGTGTGTGTGTGTGTGTGTGTGCGCACATGTTCCCATTCTTTTCCATATTTGTGTTTGTCTCACTCCATAATTTCTAGGATGGGCCTTCTACTTCCCTTTTATGCACCCCCACATACCCCACCCACTCTCAGTCTCAAAGTGAAAGATAGTCATCTGTAATTAAGGTTACCCGGATGAGAAACTGAATATACATTTGGATGGTGGCCAGACCACATACACCAGTAGAACCCTGTACAACTTCTGCAGCCAACCCGCCTAGAAACCCAAACCACAACCTCTGCAGTAATCAGCCAAAAGTGGTTGGGACTTGGTCAATGACTGCTAGTTTTCCTGGGTTTTGCCTCCTGGTCTCAAATCAAGACCAAATGGAAAAAGCCAAACCAATCAAACAAGGTGTCCCACTTCTAGCTAGCCTGCCTCCAGCCTCCCATGCCAACAGTCTCCTATCACAACACTCTCCCTATAATCTTTCCCTCTCCTCTACCTGCCTTTGAGTCTCAGCCAAGTGCAAATGATGGTGGCTGACTTCCTTGCTCTTAGAAAGTGCTGAATAAACAACCTCTGCTTGTTCTCATTTGGATAGTCTTTGTTTATTTCCACACAGAGAACCTATGACTCCTGCTCTTGCTAACAGAGGAACACACAGGACCTGAGGAGTTGAAAAGACTACCACTTTCTTCTTTTATTGCTCTTCTGTCATACTTTTGGGTTGGAAAATATGGTGCCAGATTTGGCTATGAAAAATTATAGAAAATGATTTGTCTAATAAAGAAATAATTCCATTCACTGGTTATTCAACTTTTGATAATTGCGATGCAACATGGAGCAAGTTTTTGATATACATCTTTATTTTTATCCATTTATTAGAATTTTATTGTTTTTATTTCTGATTATTATTAGCCAAACATATATGATGATGTGTCCACCATTGAGAAGATGAAATATCCTTTTGCCAACACTGATGACTACCTGGGACATTTGGATAGCAGTGGAGAGAAGTGGCTGAGATTCTATGGAAGGAGACATACCTGGACCTGAGTCCTGGCCTCAAAACTCACTGGGTGTGTGATCTTTCCTTATTATCTATAAATGGGCTTATTAAGTGTGCTTACCTTGTGTGGTTTTTGTGAGAACTGAAAATACACTTAATAATACTTAAAAAACACAACATATTGTGATATTGTGATTTATAACAATAAATACATATTTAATCTTCATCCCCATTCCTAGCCCAGAGCTTCTAAAACTCTTAGAATTCCTAAATGAGGGGCACCTGGGTGGCTCAGTGGGTTAAAACCTCTGCCTTCGGCTCAGGTCATGTTCTCAGGGTCCTGGGATCGAGCCCCATATCGGGCTCTCTGCTCAGCAGGAAGCCTGCTTCCCCCTCTCCCTCTGCCTGCCTCTCTGCCTACTTGTGATCTCTCCTTCTCTGTCAAATAAGTAAATAAAATCTTAAAAAAAAAAAAAAAGAATTCCTAAATGATGAGCATGATGAATGTGTCTTGATATTCATAACAAACCCTTTTCAAACTCACCTGAATTTATGTTAATGAGGCAATTTTTTTTGGAAAACCCCTAAATAACCACAGGATGGATGCTCGTTGCTGGGGAAATGAACCATATGATTGAATGTTGGAACCTTGACCTTAAGACCCCTTGATCTCTCAACCCCTTGACCTCAGAGATGGGAAAGGGGCTGGAAGTTGAGTCAATTGCCAATAGCCAATGATTTAATGTCTGTGTAATGAAGTCTCCATAAATCCCCAAAAGGATGGGGTTTGGAAGGCTTTCAGGTTGCTGAACCAGAATGCATCCATGTGCACGATGCCAGCTTCATGGAAACAGCTCCTATGTATACCTCCACCTGACTATTCATTTGTAACCTTCCATATCCTTTGTAATAAACTGATAATCTAGTGAATAAAATGTTTCTCAGTTCTGCGAGATGATCTAGAAAATTAGTCAAACCCAATAAAAGGGACATGGGAACCTCTGATTTTTCACCAGTCAGAAGCACAGGTAACAGCCTGGACCTGTGATTGGTGCCTGAAGTGGGGGCAGTCTTGGAGGCTGAGCCCTTAACCTGTGGGATCTGATACTGTCTCTAGGTCGATGGTGTCAGAATCAAGTTGAATCTGTGGGACACCCTGCCAGTGTCTATGGATAATTAATTGTTTGGTGGTGTTGGAAAAAACACAATGGATATGTCAGTATGAAAAGTTAAATGCTGCTACTATTACTATCACTCCATATTGTGAGCAAATAATTAGCGAGAACAAATGATCCATAAGGATAACTTGCCTGTCTTACCATGAAATGATGATCTTTGTCTTTTTGTTTTTATTTTCTATAAGTTGTAATTTTGGGATTTTTTAAAACGTAGTGTCAGAACCAATAACATCAAGATGTTTTACAATTTGCTGAAAACCAAAAATGCTTTGGGCATATTTGGCAGTAATTATTAGCCTCTGGAATGTTTGGAGGTCATAGGGGTAATGATGTAATGCTGGAACTTGAACAGGTCCTGCCCCCTGACACTGAGAGGCAGACGCTTCTCAGGGGCAAGGAGCATGAGATAACTGTTTGCAGACAAAGTGCTGGTTGTTAGTGGGGTCACTTATTTACGTCCATGGGGAGCCAAAAAGTCTGGATTCACTAGATATCTTTGCATCCTAGGTTGGGTTCTAGCCTCCCTAAAAGTTTGTGTTATATTGGCAATGAATTTTCTTAGAAGGTTAATGAAAGCAAACTAACTAGAACTTCCTACAGCCCCATAGCTCCAAATTGTTCTTTTGTTGGGGACACTTACTGGTTTGGAGCAAGCCCTCGGCAAAGTCAGCTCTTTGGGCCTTTCAAATGACCCTCCATTGTTGCTGTAGTTGTTGACTGTCTGCCTGAAGTACTGGTTGTCAGGTTTCTCCACTGTAAAGTTACTCCTCCCCACTTGATTTCCATAGTGCAGTCTTTGCAAAGGAGGCACTCTGTGTGGACCATACTGAAGGGATGGGAAGTTATGTTCCACATGCTTGAAGGTGGAATGTCTACATAAATATTAGAGATCTTTCTGCAAAGGAGATTTGTCTTAGCCCATTCCATTTATTCATTCATTCATTCAGTCCTTTATATCATGGATCATGGATATTTATTAAAGTTTGGGTTATAGGAGGGGCAAGATGGTCCTAGAGGCAGAAAGGACACCCCCCAAGATCAACAAGTCTAGAAAGACATCCAGACACTTAATTGTAAAATTCACGAATCATAATTTTAGACAAGTGGTCCTAAGGGCAGATGGGGGGAGAGATTCCTTATGTACAGAGGAAGGACCATCAGAATAACGTCAGACCTGTCCACAGAAACCTGGCAAGACAGAAAGGGCTGGCAGGACATGTTCAGGGCACTAAATGAGAAGAACATGCAGCCAAGAATAGTTTATCCAGCAAGGCTCACATTCAAAATGGATGGAGAGATAAAGAGCTTCCAAGACCGACAAGGATTAAAAGAGTATGTGACCACCAAGCCAGCACTACAAGAAATATTAAGGGAGATTTTATAAAAGAAGGAAGAACCCAAGAGTGACATAGAGCAGAAACCTATGGAGACACACCTGTAGAAACAAGGACTTCTCAGGCAAAATGATGTCAATGAAAACTTATCTTTCAATAATCACTCTCAACATGAATGGCCTAAATGCTCCCATAAAATGGCACAGGGTTGCAGACTGGATAAAATGACAGGGCCCGTCCATATGCTGTCTACAAGAGACACATTTGGAACTAAAGGATACATCCAGACTGAAAGTGAAGGGATGGAGAACCATCTTTCATGCCAATGGGCCTCAAAAGAAAGCTGGGGTACCGATTCTCATATCAGATAAATTAGATTTTAAGCTAAAGACTGTAGTCAGAGATACAGAAGGACTATATCATTCTTAAAGGGCTTATCCTCCAAGAAGATCTAACAATTGTAAATATTTATGCCCCCAATATAGGAGCAGCAAACTGCATAAGCCAACTCTTAATTAAAATAAAAATTCATGTTGATATGAATACATTAATTGTAGGGGATGTTAACATGCCACTCTCATGAACAGACAGATCATCCAAGCAGAAAATCAATAAAGAAACAAGAGCTTTGAATAACGCGTTGGACCAGATGGACTATATCTATATCATAGATATATACAGAACATTCTACCCTAAATCAACAGAATACTTATTCTTCTCGAGCGCACATGGAACGTTCTCCAGAATAGACCACATATTGGGTCACAAATCAGGGCTCAAATGATACCAAAAGATTGAGATGATTACCTGCATATTCTCTGACCACAATACTTTGAAACTGGAACTCAACCCCAAGAAAAAGTTTGGAAGAAACTTAAACACTTGGAAGCTAAAGACCATCCTGCTCAAGAATGTTTGAATCAACCAGGAAATCAAAGAAGAACTTAAATAATTCATGGAAACCAATGAGAATGAAGACACATCAGTCCAAAACCTATGGGATACGGCAAAGGCAGTCCTAAGGGGGAAATACATAGCCATCCAAGCCTCACTCAAAAAAAAAATAGAAAAATCTTGAATACACAAACTTTCTTTTCACCTCAAAGAATAGGAGAATCAACAACAAATTAAGCCTAACCTATGCATGAGAAGGGAAATAATTAAGATTAGAGCAGAGATCAATGAATTAGAAATCAGAAATATGGTAGAACACATCAACAAAACTAGAAGCTTTGAAAGAATTAATATGATTGAGAAACCACTGGCTAGACTTATCCAGAAGAAAAGAGAAAGAACCCAAATTAATAACGTTATGAATGAAAGGGCAGAGATCATACTAACACTTAGGAAATATAAACAATCTTCAGAAATCATTATCAACAGCTATATGCCAAGTTAAGCAACCTAGAAGAAATAGATGCATTCCTATAAACTTCCAAGACTGAAATAGGAAGAAATTGACAACCTGAGTAGACCAATAACTAGCAATGAGATTGAAGAAGTGATCAAAAACCTCCCAATATAGAAGAGTCCAGCACCTGATGGATTCCCTGGGGAATTCTACCAAACATTCAAGGAAGAAATAATACTTATTTTCCTGAAGCTGTTTCAAAAAATAGAAACAGAAGGAAAACTTCCAGACTCTAGAAAGAGTCTGAGGCCAGTATTACCTTGACCCCCAAACCAGGCAAAGACCTCATCTAAAAGGAGACTTTCAGACCAATATCCTTGAAGCATATTGATGCCAATATTCTCAAGAAGATCTTAGCTAATAGGATCCAACAGTATGGGGGCTTCTGGATGGCTCAGTCATTAAGTGTCTCCCTTCAGCTAAGGTCATGATCCCAGGGTCCTGGGACAGAGCCCTGCATCAGGCTCTGTGCTCAGCAGGGAGCCTGCTTCGCCCTCTCTACTTCCCCTGCTTATGTTCCTTCTTCTTTAGCTGTGTGTCTCTCTCTCTGTCAAATAAAAAAAATAAAATAAAAAAAGAATCCAACAGTACATTAAAGGGATTATCCATCACAACCAGGATAAATCCCTTATCTCTCGGATGCAAGGGTGATTCAAGCTTTGTAAATCGATCAATGTGATAGAACAAATTAATTAGAGAAGAGAGAGTAACCACATGGTCCTTTCAATTGATATGGAAAAAACATTTCACAAGTTACAGTATCCTTTCCTGAATAAAACTCTTCAGAGTATAGGGATAGAAGGAAAATTCCTCAATTTTATAAAATCCACCTATGAAAACCCCACAATGAATATCATTCTCAGTGGGGAAATCTGATCTTTTCCCTTAAGTCAAGAACACCACAAAGATGCCCACTCTCGCCACTGTTGTTCAACATAGTACTAGAAGTCCTAGCCACAGCATTTAGGCAACAAAAAGAAATAAAAGGTATTCAAATTGGCAAAGAAGAAGTCAAACTTTCTTTTCAAACCCAAATTACTCCACCCCGAAATTGCTAGAGCTCATACAGCAATTCAGTAACGTGGCAGGATACAAAATCAATGCACGGAAATCAGTTGCTTTCTTATACAATAACAATGAAACTGTAGAAAGAGAAATTAGAGAATTGATTCCATTTACAATAGGACCAAAAACCATAAGATACCTTGGAATAAACCTAACCAAAGAGGTTAAGGATCTATACTCGAGGAACTACAGAACACTCATGAAAGAAATTGAAGAAGATACCAAAAGATGGAAAAGTGTTACATGCTCATGGATCAGAAGAATAAACATTGTTAAAATGTCTATACTGCCCAGAGAAATCTACACTTTCAATGCCATCCCAATCAAAATTTCACTGGCATTTTTCAAAGTGCTAGAACAAATAATCCTAAAATTTGTATGGGACCAGAAAAGACCCCGAATTGCTAAGGAAATGTTGAAAAGAAAAACAAAGCTGGGGGCATCACGTTGCCTGATTTCAAGCTATATTACAAAGCAATGATCCCTAAGACAGCATGGTACTGGCACAAAAACAGACACATAGACCAGGGGAACAGAGTAGAGAGCCCAGATATGGACCCTCACCTCTATGGTCAAATAATCTTCTACAAAGCAGGAAAAAATATCCAGTGGAAGAAAGACAGTCTCTTCAATAAATGGTGCTGGGAAAATCGGACAACTATATACAGAAGATTGAAAGTCGACCATTCTTTAACACCATAAAGAATGATAAACTCAAAAGGGATGAAAGACCTCAATGTGAGACATGAATCCCTCAAAATCCTAGAGGCAGTAACCTCTTTAACATCGGCCACAGCAACTTCTTTCAAGATATGTCTCCAAAGGCAAGGGATACAAAAGCGAAAATGAACTTTTGGAACTTCATCAAAATAAAAAACTTCTGCACAGCAATGAAAACAGTCAACAAAACAAAGAGGCAATCCACGGAATGGGAGAAGATATTTGCAAAAGACACTACAGACAAAGGGCTGATATCCAAGATTATAAAGAACTTCTCAAACTCAACACCCAAAAAACAAATAATTGTCAAGAAATGGGCAGAAGACATGAATAGACACTTCTTCAAAGAAGACATACAAATGGCTAACAAACACATGAAAAAATGTTCATCATCATTAGCGATTAGGGAAATTCAAATCAAAACTATATTGAGATACCACCTTACACCAGTTAGAATGGCAAACAGTGACAAGGCAAGAAAGAACAAATATTGGAGAGGCTGTGAAGAAAGGGGAACCCTCTTACACTGTTGGTGGGAATGCAAGTTGGTACAGCCACTTTGGAAAACAATGTGGAGGTTACTCAGAAAATTAAAAATAGAGCTACCCTGTGACCCAGCAATTGCACTACTGAGTATTTACCCCAAAGACACAGATGTAGTGAAAAGAAGGGCCATATTATCCCAATGTTCATAGCAGCAATATCCACAATAGCCAAACTGTGGAAAGAGTAGAGATGCCCTTCAACAGAAGAATGGATAAAGAAGTTGTGCTCTGTGTATCCAATGGAATATTACTCAGCCATCAGAAAAGATAAATGCCCAACTTTTGCATCAACATGGATGAGACTGGAGGAGATTATGCTAAGTGAAATAAGTCAACAGAGAAAGTCAATTATCATATGGTTTCACTTATTTGTGGAATATAAAGAATAGTATGGAGGACATTAGGAGAAGGAAGGGAAAAATAAAGGGGGGGGAATTTGAAAGGGGAGATGGACCACGGTAGACTATGAACTCTGAGAAATAAACTGAAGGTTTAAAAGGGGAGAAGGGTAGAGGGATGGGTGAACCTGGTGGTTGATGTACTTAGGAGTGCAAATGATGAATTTTATGGTAAGTCTACATTTAGCTTTGTATGAAACTGCCTGTCTTCCAGGGTGGCTATTCCATTTTGCATCCTCTTTAGCAACTGGTATTGCCAGTTTGTGGATTTTATTCATTCTTGTAGGATGCAGTGGTCTCTTATCATTATAATTTGAAATTCTCTAATGTCAGTGTTGAATATCTTTCATAAGGTTATTTGCCACTTGCATATCTTCTTCAGTGACTTGTCTCTTCACATTTTTTGCCTATTTTTAAATTGGATTGTTTTCTTATTACTGAGTTTTATGTTTTTTTTTTTTTTAATCTTTTAGCTACAAATCAGATATGTGTTTTGCAAATATATTCTACTTATCCGTGGCTTGTCTTTTTATTTTTTAAAAAAGTCTTTTCAATAATAAAAGTTTTTAATTTTAATAAAGTCCAACTAATTTTTCTTTCATGGATCATGCTTTTGGTGTTGACGAAGCCCAAGGATTTCCTAGATTTTCTTCATTTTTTTCCAGTAGTTTTAAAGTTTCAACATTTTACATTTAGGTCTACGATGCATTTTAAGTTAAATACTCATTCTGTCTATACTCTCAGCTCCATTTGCTTTTGTCTGACTCTCCTGGAGGAAGCACCATGCCATGTTTCTGAAACTGTGTTCAGATGGGCACTGTGTCTTGGAGATATGAATATCTTCTAGATAGAAATGAAATTTTCATTATCAAACAGATCTGCAATGTCAGATTTATTGAGATTAGGCACATTCCTTGCTGTGAAATGCATCAGATTCTTCAGTATGCTCATAGGCATTAGGGATCTCCAAACCAAGGGGATAGTGGTCAATTTTCCCAAACTTTTTGATTCCAAGAGTAATGGTCATACAGCTCTGTTTTCCCATTTTACTCCTGTTGCCTGGCAATATTATTAACATCTTCTCCTTTCACTTTCAAAAGTGTCTTGGGTGATCCACCATAGAGTGACTTCAAATATTGAATCTCTTTTTTCATGGAATACTTCTTCAGTATCTCATAGGACAGTTTGGGGAGAAAATAGTTCTAATTTATTAGAATGGATTTTTTCCCTTACATTCCTTATTATTCTCAGTTGAAGGAATCCAGATCTTTCCTTGACAGTGCCATTTTTTAAAGACACTCTTTCCTAGAATTTCTATTTTTCCCTCATCACCCTCAGCTCAAACACAAGAAGCAGATTGGTACACTCCTTTCCACCTGCTTCCAGATAATTAGCCCTCCAATACCTTCCAGTTACCTCTTTTATTTTGACTTTTTTGGTTATCCTTCTCATAATCCTTCACCCATTTTTATTATGTTTCTCGCCATTCCATAATGACTTTCCAGAATGTCTTTAGCATTTCATAACCCTCTATCCACTCTCAATCATGGCTATCTAATTCCCTCAGTGATGTCATGCACAGGAGCCTCAGCATTGATCATCCTCATCAAATATGGCCCCATCATTTTGATTTTGCACCTCCTTTCCTTCCTTAGATCATTTTCCAGAGATAACTGTCAGATGTAGACCTCTCTCTTAGCCCATGTTTTCCATCAAATCTGATCTGCATCACACCAGTTAGACAATACCACCAAAGACCCTCATTTTGGGTGGCCTTCTCTAGAATGCACCCCACTGATGTTCCCAGGAGAAAAATAATAACAAAACAAGGCTGATCTGTTCAATGTTTCATTGAATTGTAGCCATTAACAGTTTACCTATTGCCTGCATTCACCCATGGAGGCACTGTTACACCTGATGAACATTGTATATCAGGGGACAATCTTATTGAATTAGACAAGTCCACAAAGCCCTGACCAGTCAGATTCTGAATGACCACTCAGATTCTATATGAAGAGTTTTCCCTTTAGTCTACAAAGAGCAGACTGAGAATGCCTGAGACTGGGAGATAAGTGCCAACAACAGGCTTCCTCATCTCCTAGCCACAGCTCACTCAGAGGATGATGTCATTCAGCCTGTCAAGTGAAGAGCCCCAAGTTACCCACCAACTTTTAGGGCATGTGGCTGGAGGAGGGCTTCACCAGGGCTGAGTGGGTTCTGTTTCAGGAAAAATGTCTGTCCCTTGTGTCACTACAATCTTGTGCTTCTGTGCTCTTTTCCTTCCTGTGTCCCAGACCTTGGCAGCCAGGCAAATCTGAAAGCATGGCAGAGAATTTAAAAGGTGTTTGGAATCAAAACATCTATCTTCTGGATTAAAAATACATCAGCGAAAACCTAGAGCACTCACAGGCTTTTGGAGCAGCCTAATTTATTTTTTCCTGAAAGTTTTCATCAAGTGGTGATGCTGCTTTCTAGAGATGACAGACTCTATGACCAGCATCAATCAGTGATTGGTGGAGATATGATAGCTAATGAAGTAGTGTTCTAAAACATACAGGATCCATTCAAAACAAAGAAGACAGAAATAAGACTCATTTGCTCAAATGACAGTTTTGGTGAGTGTCTTGAGCCTTAAATACATGTTTAATTGGCTATATACAGAGAACTGTCACTGATACATCTTTCTTCCCTTTCACACATTGTCCTGTCCATATTTCCACTTTCCTTACAAGCAAGTACTCATTACAGGCATATATCCTTTTATTGCTCGTCCCTTTATTGCACTTTGCAGATATTGTGTTTTTCATAAAATGAAGGTTTGTGGCAACCCTGAGTTGAGCAAGTCTATTAGCACCATTTTCTCAACAGCATTTACCCACTTTGTGTCTGTCACATTTTGGTAATTCTTACAATATTTCAAACTTTTCATTATCATTGTATTTGTTATGGTGACCTGTGATTAGTGATTAAAATTTAATGAGAGCTCAGATGATAGTTTACATTTCTTAGCAATAAAATATTTTTAAATTAAGGTATCTATGTTTTTTAGACATAATGCTATTGCATGCTTAATAAACTACAGTAGAGTGTAAACATAACTTTTGTATACAAAACCAAAACATTCCTTTGACTCGGTTTATTGCAATATCTGCTTTATAGATATGGTTTAGAATTGAACCGACAATATCTCTGAGGTATGTCTGTAATTCACAGTTGGTAAAATGGAATTTTAAAAAACAAAATTATAAGCCTGTTAAAATTCATTTTCATGGTGGAAATTCTCATTCTGTAGGCTGTCGATCAAGAGTGTGAACTTCTAATACTATTTTACCCCTGTGCGCTCAAGTCTGCATGTGTCTCTGTGTCTCTATCAGAGGACAGTGTAGACCTGCTTCTATAAATACCATCTTTGGGAATGAAGGTTTTCTTACTGTCAAAAGAGCAGCTTCAGGGAAACTACATCCCACGTAAGTCAAATGAAAATTGTGATAGCTGCAGCATATTTCTAAAAAACTTATAAATCAGTTTACTTACAAATTTTATCTTTTTTTTTTCAAATTTTATCTTTTCTTAAAGTACAATTCAGTTAATAAATCTATTTACACAGGTGTATATGGGAATCCATCCCAGTTATTTTAAAGATCATACAGATCATACCCTGGGCCTTCTGTGAAAAGTTGAGTTGGGTGTGACCAGGGTATTTGCCATACACAGTAAATGGGCTTGTTTTTTCATGTCTTCACAGTACAGTGCACACAAGGATGCTGGGTGTCCACAGCTTTTCCCAAAGGATGCTCCCACCCAGATGTGTGGCTGGCTGGAATGATAATGCTGATAAAGAGAGTAATTATGTTCTTTAGTTTACTTGATAAAGCCTGAGGGGAGGGCTGTGAATGGTCATGGTTCTGTTCATTCGGACAGGAAGTGCAAGTCGCTTCGTCCAGTGTTCATGGCAGATCAGTTAGACGTTCCCTGTAGCTTACTCTGTGAACATTTACACCCCCTTACTCTCTTAAATTTTGCACTTCAATGCATTGGGTTGTTACTCTGTCTCACTTAGGTGCTGCAGAGTGGGATGTAGTAGAACCTGTCCTTTGGGAAACTATCATGCCCCTTCCTCCTTTGGGCAAATTCCACTTTCCTTGATTATGCTGGGACTGCCTGTTGCAGAGCCACCCTTTCACTGGAGTCAGGCCAGTCAGAGTACCCCATCCCTCTCAACAGAGGATTGGTTCAGGTGAGTGCAGGTGACCCAAGTCCACTCAGAGTCTTAACAAGGTTTTTCAAATTGGAAATTGAGGAAAGGGGCTCTGCCTTTTATATCATAAATTGGAGGCCACAGTGCCCCAAGGGAAAAAAATGCAGCTAAGAAGCTCAATAGAGACAAGGAGAGACAACAAACACAGTATTCTGGTAGGTTTTGTTTGGGTCCATTATTTTTTCAGGAAACCTGTTCCATGAAAATCACTGGGTGCAAATTCTCTACAAACTATTCCCATTAGCTTTGTTAATCTTGGCCTTGGCAGTTAGGTCATAACTATATAGGGTTATATTGTGAAATCGTTTAATCATTTATATATATTTAATTATTTTATATTTATATATGTATATTTACCATATATATGTGTGTATACACACACACATTTATGTGTGCATGTATTTTACAAAATCTAACCATTCTTCCTTATGTATTTAACAATATATTGCACATGTGGTATTTTAGGAACCGTGCTAGGCCCCTCAAGAAGGAGATACCCTGCATCCCTGACTATATTTATGGAGTTTATTGTCCAGGGAAGGACACATGTTTAATCATAAAATTAATCAAATCACATAGCCCAAATTCAAATTGTGTTTAATTCTTATGATCCCTTTGTCTCAAAAGAAATATGATCAGACAGTTAACATAGCCATGAATATGGGTCTTCCTTGGTGTTGTTGAACTGGAGTGAATACATAGTTGCAGTAATAACTTTGGGTTGTTATCTTTATTATGTTCTATCTTATTTATTCCTTGTTTATTGTTCTGGGTGCAAGCAAACATCAAATTTCAATGAATACTGACAATTATATGTTAGGATTTAACTGAAGCTTAAGTTACCTTACTATTCAGGGAAAAGACGTTGGTATTAAAAGCTCAAGTCAGATAAAATTCTAATCCGAATGATCTAATCTAATAAATATGTGCTACTACCCTCATTTAAATCACTACCTACTTGTTTCTTTTTTCAGATAGAAAAAATTCATAATACCTAATCAATTGTTTCTCATGTGTACAATACTGGGACAAAAAATGTGACTCAGATCTCACAGTTATAAGAATTGTCCTGTATTATTTACTTGTATTCTCCATTAACTTTAGGCTGCAACTGATTATATTTTCTTTGACTCATCCTGAATGTGCAAGTCTGATTTATAGAAGTAAATGGTCACATTTAATTCATGTGTTCAATAAATTAATTTGTTTGAATACATGTTTATTGAGTACAATATATTAGACACTGTTCCTACTGCTGCTGTTACAGTTCAGAAAGAAACAACCATGTTTCCACCATTGCAGAAGACAGCCATCAATCAGCCAGCAGTCAAGTAATGACAAATAAGATGGAATGTCATGAATGAAGTGTGGTTTCCTATCAGAGGAAACTCAAAGTAGACATCACTAGAAAAATAGAATCGGTGAAAGATCACAGACAATGAAAGGCTTAAGAAAAAACTTGAATGATTGAGTAGAAGGTAATTGGCTGAATATTTGGGAAAACATATTGTATTAGGATAAATATTTGTGTTAGGGCCCAGCATGGGGGTGGTGGTGGTGAAAGGCATATAGATTGTCCCAAACATGGAGAGCAAAGGAAAGAGTGGGAGAGCTAAAGCAGTGGCCTTTGTGTGGAGCCATGTTAAAGATATTAGATTTACCCTAAGAGCAAAATGGAAAGAAAGGAAAAATGATGAGATCAATATTTGAAAACAGCTCCTTAGTTGTGCTTTTTCTCCACTGTAGTAAGTGAAGCATCTAATTGTGTTGGAGGAGAGTAAAATTAAAGCTGAGAGCAAGGTCAGGTGGGTATTGTGACAGTTCAGGAAAATTACAGTGTAGATGTCAACTGGGGGTACCCATGGAGGTTGGAAAGTGCACTTGGTCTTAAGAGAAATTCACTAGAGAACATCAACAGGGCCTGGGGATTGAGGGAAGAGAAAAGCATGCCAGTCCTATTTTTCCTTTGGGTGGGAGAGGGTGACAGCAATGTTTACTGGGATTTTAACTTCCATAGGGCAAAACAACAAGGTTAGTGGGAAAATTTTAATTGTGGGCATTTTGGGTTTGAGGAACCTAACGTCTCTGTGGAGAGGCCAGTGGGTAATTAGATGTATAAGTCCTAAGCATGGAAGATGGGATTCAATTTGAAACATAGCTATTGGATTTAATCTTCTGTTGAGGTCTCAGGCTATTGGACTTCACTGCCTTCTGACCCTACTTTACATATGAGTCTTCTTTTTCATTTACCCAAGGCAGTCACTGCATTGGTTCAACCCTAAGTCCCATCTGCTTCCCTGCAACCTCTTTCCACCATGTGCCCTCCCATACCACATGCAGGTAAACCAACATTTAATCATATTTGATACTTCTCTCTTGTTCTGGATTAGGATCTGCCCTCTCTCTGCTCTGGGGTCACTTGCCTGAGCCAAAGGATGTTTGATGATTGGTTTTTGTACTTCTGATGGGAGAGGTGGGAATAATAATATTCGATTTTCTTATTCTTCAGAGTTAGCATGGAAATCTGTTATTAGGGTTCTCTGGAGAAACAGAAACAATGGGAAATAAGAGCTCTATATTTACATTACATGTATTCTCTCTCTCTCACTGCACACACACACACACACACACACACACCACACAATTTGGACTTGCTAGTCTCCACAATTGTAAGTCCATTCCTTAAAATAAACCTTTCTCTCTCATTTACATGTAACATGTAAATGTACACATATACATACATATATAACATAGGTACACATGCACATAAACATATATAATGCCTATATATGTACATAGGCATGTGTACATATATGCATAAATATATAAATACATAACATACATATGTATGTACATATATGTGTGTGTATATATGTATATATATAGAGAGAGAAGGACAGAAACAGAGAGAGAGAAAGAGACAGAGAAACAGAGAAAGAGAGGGATTTGAGGCTAGCAAGTCCAAATTCTGTAGGGCAGGCTGGCCGACTGGAGACCCAGGGAAGAGTTGATACTGTAGCTCAAGTTTGAAGGCAGTCTGGAAGCAGAATTTTTCTTTCTTTGGAAAACTTCACTCTATTTCTTATAAAAGGCCCGCTCACACTGTAGAGGGTAATGGGTTTTAAATATGAATTTCATTAAAAGGCCTAGCCAAAATTACCCATAAAATTAACCATCATAATATCCAGACACCTGGAATAATAGAGAGAAGCAAGCTTGGGCTTTGGCATCAAGGGGCATAGGTTCTTACCCTAGCTCTCCTGCTTAGTTACTGCATGGTCTTGAGTAGTTGAAGTAGCCTTAGTGTTTTCATCTAAATGTTCAGACAATATAGTGGACAAGTCATAAGACTACATTAGCACTTAGCATGATACATAGCACAGCAAGTTTCATTAAGGTTAATCACTACATCAAATGCAATAGACTTTATGAAATGTCTTGAACTCTTTTGTCTTATAAATTTTAAGGTGCATTTGGTAATTAAGAGAAATAAAATAGCAGAGATATATGCATAGATTTAGTCAGACACACTTGGATTTAAATAATGGGTTGGGCCTGGTGAATTGCTTATTCTTTTAAGATATAGCTTTCTTGTCTGAAAAATGGAGATAGATACAACTATCTCATTGCATATTTTTTTATTATGTTATGTTAGTCACCATACAGCATATTATTTTAAAACTTTTTGTTTTTAGGTAATTTTAGGCTTAAAGAAGAGTTGCAAAGTTTGAACAGGGAGTTTGGTCTAACTCTTGCACAGCTTCCCCTGATGGTAATGCCTGACATAACTATGTACATTTACCAAAACTAAGGGATTGACATTGATAGGATATTACTAATCTAAACTCCACACGTTATTTGAATTTCACCTGTTTTTCCACTATCATTTTTGTGTTCTTGAATTAAAGTAATTCTGGTCCCATCAAATGAACAGGGACATTTTTTCTTCTACATTTTAGAAGGGGTTGCATAAGATTAGTATTATTTCTTCCTTAAGAATTTGGTAGAATTCACCAGTGAATTTATCTGGTCCTAGAGACTTATTCGTGGATGGTTTTTAAGGAAAGAATCAATTTCTTGAGAGTTATAGGACTATCCAGTTTTTTGAGTGAGTTTTGGCAATTTGTGTCTTTCAAGGAATTGGTCCATCTCATCTATTCAGATTATAGGCATAAGGAAGATTGTAGAATTCCCTTAATATTTTCTTAATGTCTGTGTGTCTGCAGGATGTTTCTCCTTTATGCATGTTAGTGGTAAATTATATTTCTTCTCCCTTCCTTCCTTCCCTTCCTCCTTTCCTCTCTCTCTCCTTCCTTCTTTCCTTCCTTCCTTTCTTCTTTCCTTCCTTCCTTTAATTGTACTAAACTTTCTTGATCTCTACGTTAGATTTCTTTGTCTTTTTTTTCCCCTCTCATTTCACCAAGTGACCTCTATAAAGATCCCAAACTGATCTACTGAGATTAATTTGGACTCAAGTATCTTCCCCCAGCATTAAGATGTTGTTTGAGATAAAGTAATTGAAAGGCTGACAGATATGTAACATGGTGATTCTTTCCTTTAAAGGGTGAGAATATACTTATACTTAGGCATATGGGGTGTTTAAAAGATATGACACACAGTAAGCACTCAATATATGACTATGCAAATAAAGCCTATGAAGTTAAACTAGTAATAAAAAACCCAAAATAATATAAAATCTCTAGTTATTTGTAGTTTAGTACACCTGTAAAAATTGGACGAAATGATAAAGATCCTAAAGAAGAGTCGGTTTGCATGAAAACTCTGGGATTTAAATAGAGCCTGAGATCAAGTTTTTCACTGATGCCACCAGGTCTTCCAATTAAAGGTTTCAAATGATGCCAATATCCAACATGATCTTTGCCAGGTGAGGACCAAGTCCACAACTCTTCAAGGCTGCCATACCCTCTTGGCTTTGCATTTTGACATGGATGACTAAAACTGCACTGAATAGAAACTTACGTTTCAAAAAGAGGACTTTAGGATTTAAATACACTCAAAAGCAGCCTGATTTGGCAGGTCACATGAGGGAAGAACCCAGGGTTCTTCACATCCCTGTGTTACTGCCACTCCAGGATAGCCAGATGGGAAACTGATGGGCTGCCCATTCTTTCCCACTCTCTCCCTGCCAGAAAGACAGAATCCTTCACTTGTCCTTGTGAAGATACCAGAGTACAGGCTGGCTGCAGTGATGCCTGTGCCCAAGGCTTTAGAAGTCTGGTCCTGGACTCACACCTGGAAATCAGCAGGGCTCTGTCCTCACTGAACTTGAGATGGGAGCACTGGGAAACATTTGCTGGAATTGTAACAGCAAGAGGAAAGGTGGCATGCATCCTTTCTGAGATGTGGGGCAAAGCCAAGAATAGCATTTAGAAAAGAAGACAACAGGCAACTTCAGATAATCTTGCATCAATGTGGGAGAGGGACAGGGGAGTTGTCAAGAGCACTCCAATTCAAAAATCATCCCACAGGAAAGAGCTATTGTTGCCACCTATGCTGGGGGATTTGGAGGGCAGCTTAAATTTTATTTGGAGCCAGCAAGCCTCACTAGTGCCCACTCCAAAATTCTTAGTTTCCTGCTCTGGCCCACCTAGAAGTGCCCAGGTCCTTGGATGTGGTAGCCTTCTTCCCAGGAATGCATCTCTATCTCCATGAAATAGATCTAATGAGCTCAATATAGAACACTCCCCCGCCCCAGAAAGACACCCAATAAGGAAAAATAAAATAAAATTTAGTGATGATTGTTATAATTGTCTATTAGATACGCATGCAGGTTTTTTAAAATCTAAAGTTAGAACCATGTTTGTTAATTGAAAAATGAGTGTATCTACAATTTTATCCGTAATTAGTTAGTTAAATTCGCACTTATCGATCAGAGTAGAGCTAGGGAAGATGAGGGATGCGTAAATAAAGCCTTTGAGAAATGCATACAGAATCACTTTTAGTGTCTATTCCCATATCTGCTCTTCTGTAAATCCATAATGGTTCTGGTCTGTGTTTGGTATGATATCTTCATTGAAGAATCAGACTAAAGCAGTCATAAAGTTTGTGGTCACTAATAAATGACATTTGTCAAGATTCCTTTTTGCCTATAAAGTGACAGGAAACACCATCTTTCCCTTTAGAAACGTGATGTGATGGCTTCCCAAAGCAAATACCTATCCTAGAGTTTCCCTAAATGAATGATACCTTGTACAGACACAGCATGGGTTTTGTCCGATGAGTGAAGGTTGGATGTAGGTTGCTTTTCTAGCCAGGAAGTGAGATATTTATCTCTCTCTCTCTCTCTCTCTCACACACACACACACCACACATATGCTAACCAAGACTGCCTTGACTGCAGAGTCGATTTTCCTGCTCTTGTTTTTGTTTTTGAAAATTTTAATTGAATTAATTAATATATAATGTATTATTGGTTTCAGAGGTATAGGTCAGTGATTCATCAGTCTTATATGATATCCAGTGCTCATTATATAACATCCCCTCCTTAATATCCATCACCCAGTTACCCCATCCCTCTACCCTTCTCCCCGCCAGCAACCTCAGTTTATTTCCTATGATTAAGAGTCTCTTATGGTTTGTCTCCCTCACTGGTTTCATCTTGTTTCATTTTTTTCCTCTCTTCCCCTATGATCCTCTGTATTGTTTATTAAAATCTACATATCAGTGAGATCATGTGATAATTTTCTTTCTCTGATTAACTTATTTCGTTTAGCAAAATACCCTCTAGTTTCATCCATATCATTGCAAATGTCAAGATTTGACATCTTTATCCATTCATCTGTCAATGGACATCTGGGCTGTTTCCATAGTTTGGCTCTTATGGACATTGCTGCTGTAAACATTGGAGTGCAGGTGCCCCTTCAAATCACTATATTTGTATGATTGGGGTAAGTACTCAGTAGTGCAATTGCTGGGTTATAGGGTAGTTCCGTTTTCAACTTTTTGAGGAATCTCCATACAGTTTTCTAGAGTGGCTACACCAACTTGCATTCCCACCACGAGTGTAAGAGGGATCTCTTTTCTCCACATCCTTGACAACACCTGTCATTTCCTGAATTGCTAATTTTAGCTATTGTGAGTGGTGTGAGGTGGTATATCATTGCCATCTTGATTTGTATTTCTTTGATGCCAAGTGAAGTTGAGCATTTCTTCATGTGTCTGTTGGCCATTTGGATGTCTTTGGAGAAATGTCTGTTCATGTCTTCTGCCCATTTCTTGACTGGATTATTTGTTCTTTGGGTGTTGAGTTTGATAAGTTCTTTATAGATTATGGATTCTAGCCTTTTATCTGATATGTCATTTGCAAGTATCTTTTCCCATTCTGTCTGTTGGCTTTCGTTTTGTTGACTGTTTCCTTTGCTGTGCAAAACCTTTTTATCTTGTTGGAGTCCCAATGGTTCATTTTTGCTTATGTTTCCCTTGGCTTTGGAGACATGTCCAGCAAGAAGTTGCTGGGGCCAAGGTCAGAGAGATTTCTGCCTGTATTCTCCTCTAGGATTTTGATGGATTCCTGTCTCACAGTTAGGCCTTTCATCCATTTTGAGTCTATTTTTGTATATGGTGTGAGGAAATGGTCTGGTTTCATTCTTCTGCATGTGGCTGTCCAATTTCCCCAGCATCATTTGTTGAAGAGACTGTCTTTTTTACATTAGATATTCTTCCCTTCTTTGTCGAAGATTAGTTGACCATAAAGTTGAGGGTCCATTTCTGGGCTCTCTATTCTGTTCCATTGATCTATGTGTGTTTTTGTGCCTGTATCATACTGTCTTAATGGTTACAGCTTTGAAATATAGATTGAAATCAGGCATTGTGATGCTCCCATCTTTGGTTTTCTTTTTCAACATTCCTTTGGCTATTTGGGGGTCTTTCATGGTTCCATATAAATTTTAGGATTATTTGTTCCATTTCTGTGAAAAAAAGTTTACACATTGAATGTGTAGATTGCTATAGGTAGCGTAGACATTTTCATAATATTTGTTCTTCCAATCCATGAGCATGGAACCTTTTTCCACTTCTTTGTGTCTTCCTCAATTTCTTTCATGAATATTCTATAGTTCTCTGAGTACAGATACTTTGCCTCTTTAGTTAGACTTATTCCTAGGTGTTTTATGGTTTTGGGTGCCATTGTAATTGGACTAACTCCTTAATTTCTCTCTGTTCTGTTTCATTGTTTGTATATAGAAATGCAACTGATTTCTGTGCATTGATTTTATATAGTGCCACTTTACTGAATTCCTGTATGAGTTCTAACAATTTTGGGGTGGATTCTTTTGGGTTTTCCACATAAAGTATCATGTCATCTGCAAAGAGTGAGAGTTTGACTTTTGGTTTGCCAATTTGGATGCCATTTATTTCTTTTCGTTGTCTGATTGTTGAGTCTCGGACTTCTAGTACTATGTTGAACAACAGTGGTGATAGTGGACATTCCTGCTGTGTTCCTGACCTTAGGGGAAAAGCTCTCAGTTTTCCCCCAGTGAGAATGATATTTGCTATGGGCTTTTCATATATGGTTTTTATAATATTGAGATATGTTCCCTCTATCCTACACTGTGAAGAGTTTTAATCAAGAAAGGATGCTGTACTTTATAAAATGCTTTTTCTGCATCTATTGAGAAGATCATATGATTCTTGTCCTTTTTTTATTTATGCAGTGTATCACATTGATTGATTTGAGGATGTTGAACCACTCTTGCAGCCCAGGAATAAATCCCACTTGGTCATTATGAATAGTCCTTTTAATGTACTGTTGGATCCTATTGGCTAGTATCTCGTTGAAAATTTTTGCAACCATGTTCATCAGGGATATTTGTCTCTAATTCTCCTTTCTGGCAGGGTCTTTGTCTGGATTTGGGATCGAGGTAATGCTGGCCTCATAGTAGGAGTTTGGAAGTTTTCCTTCCATTTCTGTTTTTTTGAACTAGCTTTGGAAGACTAGGCATTGGTTCTTCTTTAAACGTGTGGTAGACGTCCCCTGGGAAATGATCCAGTCCTGGACTCTTGTTTGTTGGTAGATTTTTGATTACTTCTTCAATTTCCTTGCTGGTTATGGGTCTATTTAGGTTTTCTATTTCTTCCTGTTTCGGTTTTGGCAGTTTATAGGTTTCTATGAAAGCACACATTTCTTCCTTGTTGCCTAATTTGTAGCCATATAGTTGCTCATAATATGTTCTTATAATTGTGTGATCTCTCCTCTTTCATTCATGAGTTTATCTATTTGCGTCCTTTTTCTTTTCTTTTTGATAAATCTGCTAGGGGTTTATCAATCTTATTAATTCCTTCAAAGAATCAGCACCCAGTTTCATTGATCTGTTCTGTTCTTTTGGTTTCTTTTTCATTGATGTCTTCTCTAATTGTTATTATTTCTCTTCTCCTCCTGGGTTTAGGCTTTATTTGCTGTTCTTTCTCCCTGTCCTTTAGGTGTAAGGTTAGGTTGTGTATTTGAGACTTTTCTTGTTTCTTGAGAAAGGCTTGTATTGCTATATACTCCCCTCTTAAGACTGCTTTTGCTGCATCTCAAAGGTTTTGAACAGTTGTGTGTTTGTTTTCATTTGTTTCCATGAATTTTTTAAAATTCTACTTTAATATCCTGGTTAACAAATTCATCCTTTAGTAGCATGTTCTTTAGCTTCCCTCTATTTGAGTTCTTGAGTTTGTTTCAAAGCACTGTGATCTGAAAATATACAGGGAATAATCCCAGTCTTTTGTTACCAGTTGAGATCTGATTTGTGCCCCAGAATGTGATATATTCTGCACTTGACAAGAATGTGTATTCTGTTGCTTTAGGATTGAATATTCTAAATATATCGGTGAAGTCCATCTGGTCCAGTGTGTTATTCAAAGCCCTTAGTTCCTTATTGATATTCTGCTTAGATGATCTGTCCACTGCAGTGAGGGAGGTGTTAAAGTCCCCTACTATTATTGCATTATTATTGATGTGTTTCTTTGATTTCATTATTAATTGGCTTATATAACTGACTAATCCCATGTCAAGGGCATGAATATTTACAATTGTTAGATCTTTGTGTTGGATAGACCTATTCACTATAACATAGTGTCTTTCCTCATCTTTTATTACAGTCTTTGGTTTAAAATATAATTTTTCTTTTTTTTTTTTTTTAAAGATTTTATTTATTTATTTGACACAGAGAGAGAGAGATCACAAGTAGGCAGAGAGGCAGGCAGAGAGAGGAGGGGAAGCAGGCTCCCTGCTGAGCAGAGAGCCCGATATGGGGCTCGATCCCAGGACTCTGAAATCATGACCTGAGCCGAAGGCAGAGGTTTAACCCATGGAGCCACCCAGGCGCCCCTAAAATATAATTTTTCTGATATAAGGATTGCCATCCCAGCTTTCTTTTGATATCCATTAGCATGATAAATGGTTTTCCACCCCCTCACTTTAAATCTGGAGGTGTCTTTAGGTCTAAAATGAGTCTCTTGCAGACAACATATCAATGGTCTTGGTTTTTTATCCTATCTGATACCCTGCGTCTTTTGATCGGTACAGTTAGCCCATTTACATTCAGAGTAATTATTGAATAATATGAACTTAGTGCCATTGTATTACCTGTAGAGTGACTATTACATTATCTTGTCTCTGTTCCTTTTTGGTGTATGTTCCTTTTTGGTTTTCTCTTTGCTTAGAGGATCCCTTTTAATATTTCTTATAGGGTTGTTTTGGTGATCACAAGTCTTTTAGTTTCTCTTTGTCCTGGAAGCTTTTTGTCACCCCTTCTTCTGTTTTGAATGACATCCTAATTGGATAAAACATTCTTGGCTCCATTTTTTTCCCTAGTGCCCTGAATTACACAATGTCAATCTGTTTTGGCCTGCCAGATCTCTGTGGATAAGTATGTTGCCAATCTAATGTTTCTACCCTTGTACATTATGGCCCTCCTGTCCTGAACTGCTTTCAGGATTTTCTTTGACCATGAGACTTGTATGTTTCACTATTATTCGTCAGGATGTTGACCTATTTTTAATGATTTTCACGGGGGTTCTCCGTGCCTCCTGGATTTTGATGCCCGTTTTCTTCCCCAGATTAGGGGCATTCTCTGCTATAATTTGCTCCGATATACCTTCTGCCCCTCTCTCTTTCCTCTTTTTCTGGGATCCCAATTATTCTAATATTGTTTCACTTTATGGTATCATTTATATCTCATTTATAGTCTCCCCTTGTGATCCAGTAGGGGAGATCTCTTTTTATCTGAACTTATTTATTCTTTATCATTTGGTCTTCTATATCACTAAGTCTCTCTTCTGTCTCATTTATCCTAGCAGTTAGAGCCTCCATTTTTCATTGCACCTCATTAATAGCCTTTTTAATTTCAAACTGGTTAGATTTTAGTTCTTTCATTTCTCAGGAAAAGGATTCTCTAGTGTCTTCTATTATTTTTTTCAAGCCCAGCTAGTATCTTTATAATCATTATTCTGAAATCTAGTTGTGACGTTTTACTTCTGTTGATATGATTAGGTCCCTCATAGTCAGTTCTGCATTTTTCTCTTTTTGAGGTGAGTTTTTCCATCTTGTTATTCTGTCCAGAAAAGAATAGGTGAATGAGAGAACAAAATACTAGAATGGCAACAGTGAGCCCAGAGAAATATGCACTAAACAAATCAGAGGGGACCCAAAACCAGAAGGAAAAAAAAGAAAGAAAGAAAGAAAGAAAGAAAGAAAAATAAAAAGGAAAAAAGAAGAGAATATAATTAGGTGAGCAGAATAGAACAATACACTGGATTCTGTGTGTATTTTGGTCTGTTTTTTAGAAAACTAGATCCCAAAATTGTAAAGAAAGAAAAACTTATATATGTAGAAAAATAAAATTAAATACAATGAAAGGATAGAATGTAACTATAAAAATCAAAATTAGAAGAAAAAACAAAAGAGAAAAAAACCAACAACTAAAAAAGGAAGGGATATAAAAAGACAGAGGACCAGAACAGAGCAATACACTATCTTTTGAGTGTATTTTGGTCAGTTTGTTAGAAGAAACTACATCTCTAAATTGTAAAGAAAAAAAACATATATACAAAAATAGAATTAAATACATTGAAAGGATAGAATGTAACTGTAAAAATGAAAATTAAAAAAAGACTTTAACTAAGCAAAAAAAAAATGGAAGAAGAAGAAAAACAACAACAACAACAAAAAGAATATGATCAGACAGGTGAATAGAACAGAGCCACACATCAGATTTTGGGTATTTATTTTTTTATTAACACATAGTGTATTATTTGTTTCAGCAGTACAGGTCTGTGAATCATCAGTCTTACACAACTCACAGCACTCACCATAGCACATACCCTCCCCAATCTCCATCACCCAGTCACCCTATCCCTCCCACCCACCTTCCCTCCAGCAACCCTCAGTTTGTTTCCTGAGGTTAAGAGACTCTGATGGTTTGCCTCCCTCCCTGGTCCCATCTTGTTTCATTTTTCCCTCCCTTCCCCCCATGACCCCTCACCCTGCCTCTCAAATTCCTTACATCAGAGAGATCATATGATAATTGTCTTTCTCTGATTGACTTATTTTGCTTAGCATTATACCCTCTAGTTCCATCCACATCATTGCAAATGGCAAGATATTGGTTGGTTTTTTTGTGGCTGTATAGTATTCCATTATATATATATATATATCTCACATTTTTTTTATCCATTCATCTGTTGATGGACATTTAGGGTCTTTCCATAGTTTGGCTATTGTGGATATTGCTGCTATAAACATTTGGGTGCATGTGCCCCTTCAGATAACTACATTTGTATCTTCAAAGTAAATACCTAGTAGTACAATTGCTGGGTCATAGGGTAGCTCTATTTTCAACTTTTTGAGGAACCTCCATACTGTTTTCTAGAGGGGCTGCACCAGCTTGCATTCCCCGCCTTTCTCCACATCCTCGCCAACACCTATTGTTTTCTGACTGGTTAATTTTAGCCATTCTGACTGGTGTCAGGTGGTATCTCACTGTGGGTTTGATTTGTATTTTCCTGATGCTGAGCGATGTTGAGCACTTTTTCATGAATCTGTTGGCCATTTGGATGTCTCTTTGCAGAAATGCCTGTTCATGTCTTCTGCCCATTTCTTGATTGGATTATTTGTTCTTTGGGTGTTGAGTTCGATAAGTTCTTTATAGATTTTGGATTCTGTTAGAAGAAACTGCATCCCAAAATTACAAAGAAAGAAAAACTTATTTATATAGAAAAATAAGATTAAATACAATGAAGGGATAGAATACAACTGTAAAAATGAAACTTAAGAAAGATTTTAAAAAGGAGTTGATAAGATTAGAAATTGGTTGAAAAAGGAAAGAAAAAAATTAAAGTTGAAATACTAAAGAATCATGGGAAAAAAGCCATGAGTTCTTTTTGCTGTATTCCCCTAGCACTGGAGTTTTGCCGTTTTCATTGATTGGTAAACTTGGTCTTGGCTGGATGTTCTTGCTGATATTCTGGGGGAGGGGCCTGTTGCATTGATTCTCAAGTGTATTTGCCCCAGGTGGAATTGTACTGCCCTGGCCAAGAGGCCAGGCTAAGTGATCTCCTGTTTGTTCAATGTGGCTTTTGTTCTCTGAAGGCTTCTTGCACAGCTTTAGAGGATGAGAATGAAAATGGCAGCCTCCCAATCTCTGGCCCTGGAGCTGAAATCTCAGGGCCCCACTCCTCAGTGAGCCTTCAGAGAAAAGCAGTCAATCACTCCTGTCTCGCTGGTCTCTGGCCACACTCCATGCTCACCTGGCCTGTGACTGGGCATTTCTATTCTAGGCACATGACCATGTTTTGAGTCTCCAAACCGTGCAGACTCCTGTGGCATGCTTGCCACTCTTCTGGGGTAGGAAGGGGGGTCTTGCTGGTTCTGCCACTTGTTGGGCCCCTGCTCAGAGAGCAGTTGTTTAACCATGCTTCAGTTTGTGGTTTATTGAAACCCTGAGCTGAGAGTCCCCTCCTGAGCTCACTGATTGTAGCCAGCTTCCCGGCTCTGATGCATGGAAGCTCTGCCACATTCAGGCATCCCTGGTCTTCCTGTGACCCCAAGGATCCTGAGACCACACTGTCCCAGTGATGAAGTTTTAGAATATAAGTGAGATTTGGTGGGGTGAGGTCCAGATCCAACAACCAAGAAAGAATTCTTAAGACATCTTTGGTGAAAAAAGATGATTTTATTAAAGCATGGAGAAAGGACCTGTGGGGAGAAAGAGCTTCTCTAGGTTTGTGAGGTGTGGTTGATTATACACTTCAGAGCTGGGGAGGTGAGGACAAAGGGGGTGTTCAGAAGGGCTCTCATATGGTAAAGAAGACTCTCAGGATGGTGGAGACCTAGTTATTGTCAAGCCAAGCTGCTTTTCCTTCTAATGAGGTACTAACATGAAGACGGTTGGGAGTTTCCTGGAGGAATGTTACATTCCTCCTATCACACGCCCTTGTCAATGAGCTTTAGGTTTAGAAGAAATTCAATTTTATTTATAATTCCTTCTGCCTCAGCCTCCCTCAATTTTATGGAGGGGAGGGTGATGTTAAGTCTTCAGGAACTGAGTTATGGGTCTCTGAAAGTTAGGCTATTGATAAGAAAGCTTCTTCCTTGTAAATCACTAGGACATTTGTAAACTGAAGGAGTCTCCCATCCTCCAGGACTGTGATCTTTATCAGTTACCCATTTGTTTTTCCTTTGGGGCAGCCAGGAGTGCCTAAGGAATTTACACATATCACACCGGGGAGGGGGTGGGGGGTGTAAGGTGTCAGCTTCTGCTTTGTCCTCAGTTAACCTTTTGCTCCATCATCACTAGGTTGGGGTCCACCCCTGCTTAGCCACCTGAGCAATGTCTCTCACTTGAGCAGACTTCTAAAAGTTCTATTTTGTGGTCCACTGCTAGATCACATGCTGGTAGCCAGCTGATAGAGGCTCCCTCTTCCCATGGTCTAATTTCCCATATATCACCTCAGGTTCATATTCTGCACCTCCTACCTTGCAGAAAGTGGTCACTTTTCTATTCTTTCCTTAGATCTCCAGTTGAGTTCACAAGTGTTCAGTATGATTTGATAGCTATCTAGCCAAATTCCTGGGATGAAAGGAAATTAAGGTCTGCTACTTCTCTGCCATCTTGGACTCCTCTCTCTGCTCTTGCTGTTTTGGTAGTAAAGCTGTTTTCTGTGTTGTCTGGTCTCCCTACCTATTAGATCATAACTGTGAAACCATAACTGATACCTATGGCACTGGGTTGGCCCCTACCTCAATCATTCCATGTAGAGAGACTTTAGAGCCAACCTCAGTGTTTCTGTGATATCCTGTGCCCCTTCTCCACATTTTCCTTTGTCTCTGTCTCCCTCATCCTCAAAAATATTCTTTGTTCACCTCTACAATGCTTGACATGATGTGTCATTTTCATGGCTTCAAACCATCTTCACTAGTTTCAAACATAAATCCATGAATATCTACATTAGTTTTACTGAATATTTGGGAGAATGTGTGTCCTCTCTTCCTTCCTTTCTTTTTTCTTCCTTTTACAGTGGAAGAACTTTCACAACTTTCTTATCCCATGCATGGTGGTTCCCATCTAAACTGCCTAGGAGTTTAGACTCCTAACTTCTATCACAAACTGAGTACCATTGAATTTCTTTTGAACAAATGCCAATTCCCCTAAAGCAGTCCTGGTGAATACAATTTCTTCTCTTTCTCCACATGGGAAAAGCAAAAGAGCTCAAGGTAAAAGAAAAAGAATAAAGTAAAAACTGATTTCAGTAGGTAAACAGAAGATTCAGTCTGGACTAAAGGGATCAGGCACTGTAGAAAGAGAACCTGAATATTAAGGGCAGGTGTGGGTAGTCAAATAAGGTAAGTAACATTCAAAAGAAGGAGATTTGTGATAACTCAGCCAAGACAAGGGGTGTTAGATTCCTGGTTGGCTGGGAATTTTGGTGCTGAGGGTTTTTTTTTAAGAGAGTCTCAGATATTGGATGGCATTATGGGTAAGAGGAGTAGAAAAGTAGAAGTCTCTTTGGATCTTTATTTTATATTTCTTTCTTGGTTTTTAGCTTTTAGTTGCATGTGAGAACTTAGTGTTATCAGTCAGTTGACTAGTTAAGATTAATGAGTTTACAGAATCTAACAGCTCCAGAGGAAGTTGTGTCTGTATTATGTGGAAATAATTATTGGTTACCAAACAAAACTATCACCACTTCTTAAAAGCTTGATTTTTGTTGCAGAGAAATTATAATTGTGCCCAATTTTCAGTAAAAATGTCTCAAGACCCTCTACTATATGTTGCTCCCTAATTCTGTTGCCCAGGTGGCTCTAAGACTTATCAGACCAGGATCACTTCTTTTGTCCTGCTTCCACATATAACTCAATAACCCCTTTTAACTATAGAGAAGTATTATTGTTTCTTTACTTCCTTAGGAATGATGTTCTCCAAATTCATGAATTCTTTCCTTCATATTTAATTCTAAGATAAAAATAAGAAAAAGAAATATAAATGGAGATGCTATGTGTCCCTCAAAAGCAAACTGATTTTGTAAATAACTTGAGGGATGGATTCTGGGACACCCCTCCCCAAACACTCTCATCTGGAAGGTAATGAGAAGAAATGAGCCCCACTGGATGAGGCCATCAGTGTCAATGGGATAGGAACTGGAATATATTTAGGGTCTTCATTTAGAGTGCTGAAGAAATTATTCCCACAGATAGATGTAAGAAGTGTCAAAATTGACTCTCTGCTTTCGAAGGAAATAAAGTGAGAGTCCTAACAAATTTCATTACATAAGTAAATCCACCTGAATCTTACAACTTACTGTTAAAGTAAAAAGTTTTTGGAAATTGCCTTTTTGGAGATTTTACCATATTGTTGGCTTATAGTCCATTTTTTCATTTTGTTTTATTTCATTTTATTTCTAAAAATCAATTTATTTAGCTTAGCTGAATATTTACTTCTCCTGGTAGAAGTATTGAGGCCTCTTTCCAAGTTCCCAACTCAGGGCCCATTCCTAGAGGTGAGCACTCCTAGCTGCTCAAAGATGTCTGCTGGTAATCTCAACTCTGGTATTATGTTCATGTCACATATATATAGGACATATATATATAGGACTTATATATTGAGTCTTCAGTATGACATCAGAGACTTTAGTGTCCTTTACACTAACGCTACCTCTTTTAACCATTCTAGTTGTAGAAAAGCCATTAGTGCCCTTAAGTCATTAGCATGAATAAAACATGGAGATGTTTTATCCCAACAACACAAAGCATTCTCTACTCATACCCCATTAATGTAGAAGATATTCACATCCTTATTTTTCCACCAATTCTCCTTTCATATTTGCCTCCATATTTGGCAAATTTGCCACATTGTCCTTTCACATTTGCCTCCATACCCTCTTGGATAAACATACTTATGTCTGTTTTGTTAAAGCAAAGTATTGAGGACATTTAGATGGTTATGACTATATAAGGCTGTTACAGATAGAGCCAAGGCATGTGACTGGGTTCCATTTTCTTCCCTGTGGGCCAGTGACTTGGCCTTTGTGATGTTAGAAGGCAATGTGCTGCTGTGCAACTAGGTAGTTTTTCTTTTCCTGTAGCTCATTGATAGCTCAGAGTCTCAACACATCTATATGCTTATTTGACATTTGCATTTTCTCTTAGGCAATCTGCCTATGGTTCTCCTTTTTTGGAGATTTTTAACTGGATAGACTTTTTTTTTTTCTTATTTGTAGTTAAGTGTTCTTTATATAATCTGAATATGATGTATTTATGGTATCTGTATTCATACATAAGTTTTTAGTTTTGAAGGAGTAAGATATCTCAGTCTCTTCCTCTAAGACTATCACTAACTGAATATGGAGGCCTCGTCTTCTCCAAAATCATAAAGATGGTCTCCTATCTTTCCTAAGTTACCATTCTTTTCTTTTCTTTTCCTTCCTTCCTTTTTTTTTTTTTAGATTTTATTTATTTATTTGAGAAAGAGAGAGGGAAAAAGAGAGCATGAGCAGAAGAAAGGGGCAAAGGGCGAAGGAGAAGTAGACTCTCTGCTGAGCCAGGGGCCTGAGATGGGGCTTGATCCTGGGACCTGGAGATCATAACCTGAGCGGAAGGCAGAGGCTTAACTGACTGAGCCACTCAGGAGCCCCTCTAAGTTGCCTTTATTTCATACTAACTCTAAAATTAATCTAAGATTTACTCTTATAAATGAGTGATTAGCTATCTCACTTTTATTTCCAAATTGGTAGTCAATTTTAGTGCCTGTATTTACTGAAAAATCTTTTTTCTTCATGGTTTTAAATGATATCTTTATCATACACTGTATCAATTCCTGAATTAATCATACTGCTATTTTTGGGCTATCTTGTTCCACTAACCTGCAAATTCTGTGTCAATACTATATTGTTTAATCCCTGTGGATTTCTAATAGGTTTAAGACTCAGAGAGTTAAGTTCCCATCTTTGTTTTAATTGTTTTAGCTCTGCTAACATTGTTTCAGCTCTGCTAACCCACATATCTATCAAGCCGTTCTTTAGTCTGTCAGTTTTTGCTAAGGATCCTGTAGATTTCTATTTGGAATTGAATTGAGTCTGCAGATTCATGTGGGGAGAAATGATATCTCCCCCCGCCACATTGCCTCTTGAATGTCTCTTGGCCCATTTACTTAGCTATTCACACAGGTCTTTCAGTAAAGTTTATTATTTTCCCCATAAAGTTGTTGGCATCAGTTTATTGGTCTCCTGGGAGGAAGGAAAGGTAAATGCTTAAGAAGTCACAAATAGGGGGCATCTGGGTGGCTCAGTGGGTTAAGCCTCTGCCTTCCACTCAGGTCATGATCTCAGGGTCCTGGGATCAAGCCCCATATCAGGCTGTCTGCTAAGCAGAGAGCCTGCTTTCCCCCCTCCCTCTGCCTACTTGTGATCTCTTTCTCTCGGTCAAATAAATAAATAAATCTTAAAAAAAAAAAAAAGAAGTCACAAATAAAATACCCTTTCATATTCAAAGGACACAACTAAATACATCAAAATACTTGGCTTTGGTAATTTAAATAAGGGAAGAGTAAACACACTGGATTAGCGGATATTTCTTGAAGGACAGTTTGTCTTCAACATGAGAAGTGAAAAATCTTAGTCTTTTATAATGTGTCACCCAATATCGTCCTATGAAAGGATTCTATTAATCCATTTAAGAGAGAAAACATTCCTAACCTGATGTCGAGGCTGTTTCCAAGTAGGTGTATTGCACTTGCTAATTTCCATTCACATTGAATCTAATAAGAACATGTTATTTGTAACTTTTTCACATTCTAGGTTACCTTCGGTAAATCTTTCCCAAAAAGGGTTCCTATATTAATTTCTTTCCTTAATCCGTGTGTGGGATCCTTCTGCTGGGTGTGGTTCCATATGTGAGATTTTACTTAATAAACTTATAAGCACTAATTCTGTGCCAGACACTATTCTAAATGCTTCAAAAAATCATGAACTAACTTAAGTCTTAAAACAACTCTGAGAGGCAAGCACCTTTACAGTCTCCACTTTGCAAATGAGATGCCTGAGACTCAAGGGGATTAATGACTCGTTTCCTTGGTCAGGGTCTCAAAGACAGTAAGTGGTGAGGTCAGCCTTTGCACCCAGCAGACTGCCTTCTTTTCTGGACTCTTAGCAACTACATTTGCTCCCTTAATCCCTGAAATCATTGCATAGCAAAAGACACATAAAATGCTCAAGAATTTCCTTTTAATTTATACAAAATAAAACTATGTTCAGTGAAAACTGGAAGGGATTAAGGCACTGATCTAATCCAGCCTCTTCACTCTACCACCAAGGCTGTGGACTCTAAGAGATCAAATTTAAATGGTCACCCAAGTCAAAGGAATGTAATCTACTTCTACTTCATGTAGATAAATGAGGTTTTAAGAAAGAATGAGAGGGAATGACATCACCAAGATGGTGACATAGGTTTTTCCTGATTTTGCTCCTCCTCACAAGAACAGCTAACAACTATTTATGAATAAGACACTATTGAGAGGGGTGCCTGGGTGGCTCAGTGGGTTAAAGCCTCTGCCTTCGGCTCAGGTCATGATCTCAGGGTCCTGGGATCAAGCCTTGCATCGGGCTCCCTGCTGAGCAAGGAGCCTGCTTCCCCCTCTCTCTCTGCCTGCCTCCCTGCTTACTTGTAATCTCTCTCTCTCTCTCTTTCTCTCTCTGTCAAATAAATAAAAATAAAATCTTAAAAAAAAAAGACACTATTGAGAGAATCCTAGAACATAGGAATGAAGCTGGAGATCTCCCTGTACCACAGAGACCAAAAGAGACTGCATCAGAAGGGTAAGAAACTGAATTGTCCCTCCCCCAGCCTAGCAACAGAGCATCATGCCAAAACTCTCCCCTGAGCCTGTGGTTACTGGAGTAGAAAAAGAGAACCCAGGAGTGATATCCAGCCCAATCCCCAGTTTTGTGGGTGACTTCATGGGAGCTCCTACTGTGGTTTTGCTGCATGGGAATTGCATGGAAATCTGTGGGGCTCAACCACTGGGAATCCAATTGTGACAGGTAATTGGAGAGGGGCTTCCAACAACCAGAACTCAAATCTTGGTGGACTAACTACCTACAGAGTCCAAGTAGTAATCCCAAACAGTAGTTTTCCTTATCTGCAGAACTAAGCCAGGGATGCCATCTGACCAGGGAATTTGGCAGGGTGCCCTGATTTGGGCCCCCATATGAGAGGATTTTTTGGCCCTGGAACCTGGTCTGTCTATGCCCAGCATAGAGCTCAGTCATAGCCCCACCCACATGCATAATGGCTCCCAGCTCCTCCTAGATACAAAGCCTGTTTGGGAAAATTTGGGACTAGCCTGAAGTGGACCCTCCCAGTTCCACAGAAGCAAAAACCAGAGTCATAACCCTACCTATTGCAGAGCATGGCTCACAGACCCATTTAAAAGGGAGGGCTGGTGAGAGAGCTGGAAACTGCATAATCTGGCAACTCGAGCCAAGAGGCAAGTGCGTAGAGCTGATCACCTTCAGAGCAAAGCCAGTAGTCCTTAAATAAAGGAACTTGAGACATGTCAAGATCACAAACAAAGAACATTAATGGTCTTGGAGTTTCTTCTCCCACTGCACCCAAACAGGGAAACTAATTTGTAGCCTCGCTTATTGCTGAATACAGTCTTCGGATCACTTAATTGCCTACCAGAGCACAGAGATGCTGAGTAGCCCATCCAACAGCCTTGTTTGCAGTGGCATTTTAACAGAGAACACAGCCCATGGATTTGTCTCCAGAGCAAAACTGGTGTCCTCACCTGACCAGGATATTCAGTGCATACTTTTGCCTGATTTGGGTCCCCAGACAATGAGATGTACAGGCCTTGGGTCTCGTCCAGTTGCCTGGTCAGGGGAGGGAAGCTAATTCATAGCCCTATCTGTTGCTGAATATAGTATTCAGTCTTGACCATCTAATACACCTAACTGGAGATTTTAGGTAATTGCAAAGCCCATCTTAGA
The DNA here is from genome assembly GCA_028534135.1 of Potos flavus. Lineage (NCBI taxonomy): Eukaryota > Metazoa > Chordata > Mammalia > Carnivora > Procyonidae > Potos > Potos flavus. Next base: position 22,362,159 of record CM052896.1, on the reverse strand, counting down.
GATTCACTTGGGTAGGGAACCAAGCCAACGGTTCTATGGAGCTATTCTCAGTCAGTGGCACACTCCCCTCCCCACCTCTAACCTCAGAGCTCAAACAGTTGTCTTGATTCCAAAATAGACCCTAACAGCAAGCCTTAAACCTGCCCAGAGATGTTAACAGAAGACCTGTCTAGAAACCTAAACTGAACTGAATGGTAAAGAATTGTCTCTGCCAAAGCAAACATATAAACTCTAAAAAAGACCACTTACTCAAATGTGCAGATACCAACGCAAAGAATAAAAATAATGAAAAATCAGGTAAATATGACACCGTCAAAGGAAACTCATAAAGCTGTATTAACTAACCCCACAGAAATGGGGATCTGTGAACCATCCAAGAATTAAGAATAATCCTCTTAAAGAAGTTTAGTGAAGTATAAGAACACATACACAGAAAATTAATGAAACTGGGAAAACAATGTGTAAACAAAACAAGAAGTTCAACAAAGTAACAGAAACTATAAAAAAAAAAAAAAAACAACACCCAGAAATTCTAGAGTTAAAAATATAGTAACTGAACTGAAGAATTCAATAGAGCACTTCTAAAGCAGGCTCGGCCATGCAAAAGAAAGAATCAGCAACCTAGAAGATAGGACATTTGAAACTATCCAGTCAGAGGAGGAGAAAGGAAAAAGGAAAAAAAAGTGAAGAAAGCTTACAGGAATTGTGGAAACACAATTTTTATTATTTTTAAAAAGATTTTATTTATTTATTTGACAGAGAGAGAGAGATCACAAGTAGGCAGAGATGCAGGCAGAGAGAGAGAGGGGGAAGCAGGCTCCCTGCTGAGCAGAGAGCCTGATGTGGGGCTGTGGGGCTTGATCCCAGAACCCTGAGATCATGACCTGAGCCAAAGGCAGAGGCTTTGACCCACTGAGCCACCCAGGTGCCCTGGAACACAATTTTTAAAAGAAATTTTACTATGGGAATTCTAGGAGAAGAGAAAGATATAGGGACAGAAAATATATTTATAGCAAGAATGGCTGGAAACTTTCCAAACCTGGGGAAAGAAATAATCATCCAGACCCAAGAGGCCCAATGGATCCCGAATAGGTTGAGCTTAAATAAAGATGCATTGAGACACATTATAAATAAATTGTCAAAATTCAAAGACAAAGAAACTTAAAAGGAACAAGAGAAAAGAATGATGTTACATTTTGGTGAGCCTCTGTAAGATTATTGTCAGATTTCTCAACAGAAACTTTCAGATCACAAGAGAACGAGGCGATATATGAAAAATATTGAAAGAAAAAAACTATTAATAAAGCATACAATTTCTGACAAAGGCCTCCTTCAAAAATAAGGGAGGGATAAATGTTTTCTTGCAGAAACAAAAGCTGAGGGAATTCATCACCACTAAACCTGTCTTACAAGAAATGCAAAAAGGAGTTCTTTGAGTAGAAATAAAAGGACACTAATTAACATCATAAAACATAAAAAGAGGGAAAAGTAAAACTCACTGGTAATGTTTATTATATAGTCAAAGTTGGATTCAGTATTATGATAAATGGTATGTGTAGTACAACTCTAGTTTCATAGTTAAAAAATGTAATAAAAATAACCATAAGTACAATAATCTATAAGTTACACAATATAAGAAAATATGTAAATCGTAACTTCAATAACCTAACATGTGAGGGGAGGGAGAAGTAAAAGTCTAAAGCTTAGGAATGCTTTTGAAGTTAAATTATTATTAGTTTAAAATAAGGTGTTGTAATTTTAAGATGTTTTATATAAGCCTCATCATAACCACAAAGGAAAATCTGTAGTAATTAAGTAGAAAATAATTAGGGGCGCCTGGGTGGCTCAGTGGGTTAAAGCCTCTGCCTTCCGCTCAGGTCATGATCTCAGAGTCCTGGGATCATGATCTCAGAGTCCTGGGATCGAGCCTCGCATTGGGCTCTGCTCAGCGGGGAGCCTGCTACCCCTCTCTCTCTCTGCCTGCCTCTCTGCCTACTTGTGATCTCTCTGTCAAATAAATAAATAAAATCTTTAAAAAAACAAACAAAAAAAGAAAATAATAAAAAGAAAATGACAAAGTCTTAGTATATTGATACCGCAAGACATTAAAATACACAAAAAAAGACAGCAGATAAGAAACAAGGAACAATGGATCAATTAAACACCCAGAAAACAATTAACAAAATGGCAATAGTAAGTCCTTACTTATCAATAATTTCTTTAAACATAAAGAGATTAAGTCCTCCAATCAAGACACAGAATGGCTGACTGGATTAATAAAACCAAGATCCAATGATATGCTGCGCGTAAGAGACTCACTTTATTCCTTAAAGACATACATAGCCTGAGAGTGAATGAGTGGGGAAAGATATTTCCAGCAAATGGCAACCAAAAAAAAAAAAAAAAAAAAAAAAAAAGCAGGCGTAGCTGTGTTTATGTTAGACAAATAGACTTTAAACTAAAAATGATAAAAAGAGACAAAGCCTTGAGACACTCTTGACTTCGGGAAACAAATTGAAGTTTGCAGTAAAGGAAGAGGGTGGGGGATGGGATAACTGGGTGATGGGCATTAAAGAGGGCACGTGATGTGATGAGCATGGGTGTTGTACGCAGCTGATGAATCATTGAACACTACATCAAAAACTGGAGATGTACTATATGTTGGCTAATTGAATTTAAATAAAAAAAGAAAAAAGAGGAAGACAAAGAAAGTCATTATTTATTTATTATTATTATTTTTAAAGATTTTATTTATTTATTTGACAGAAAGAGAGAGACCACAAATAGGCAGAGAGAGAGGGGGAAGCGGGCTCCCCGCTGAGCAGAGAGCCTGATGCGGGGCTTGATCCCAGGACCCTGAGATCATGACCTGAGCAGAAGGCAGAGGCTTTAACCCACTGAGCCACCCAGGCACCCCAGAAAGTCGTTATATTTAATAATAAATACTCAAGTAGTTATAAAAGTTGTAAATATTTTTGTGCCCAACATAGGAACACCTAAAAATGCAAAGCAAAACTGATAGCTCTAAGAGGAGAGATAAACAACAATACAATAGTAGTTGGGAGATTTAATACCCCTCTCCCAACAATGGATTGATCATCCAGGCAGAATTAATAAACAGTGGATTTAAACAACACTATAGAGACACATACAGAAAATTCTATCGACAACAGGAGAATACACATTCTTTTCAAGCACAAATGGAACACTTGCTAGGATAGACCATATATTAGGCCACAGAACAAGTCTTAGCAATTTCAAGAAGATTAAAATGACCATGATAGTATAAAACTAGAAATCAATAACAAGAGGAAAACTAGAAAATTCCTCAAAACGTGGAAATTAAACCAAACTCTCCTGAGCAACAAATGGATCAAAGAAAAAATTAAAGGACAAATAAAAAAGTGTTTCGAGACAAATGAAATAGGAAGCACAACATAATAAAACTTATGAGATGTAACAGAACAGTTCTAACAGGGAAGTTCATAGCGATAAATGACCACATTAAGAAGCAAGAAAGATCTCAAATAAACAACCTAACCATGCCTTAAGGAAATTAAAAAAAAGAAGAAACTGAGCCCAGAGTTAGCAAAGGGAAGGAAATAATAAAGATGAAAGCAGAAATAAATAAAATAGAGAACACAAAAATAGTACAAAAGATTAACCAAATGAAGAGTTGATTTTTTTGAAAGATAAACAAAATTGACAAACTGTTACTTAGACTAACCAAGCAAAAAATAGAGACGACTCAAATCAACTAAATTATGAACAAAAAAGAAGACATTATAACTGATACCACAGAAATGCAAAGAATTGTAAGAGGCTATGAACAAGAATATGTCAAACAAACAGGATGATATAGAAGAAATGGAAAAATTCTTAGAAACATACAAACTACCAAGAATGAGTCAGTAAAAAATAGAAAGTCTGAATATACAACTAGTAAGGAAATTAAATCAGTAGTCAAAAATCTCCCAATAAAGAAAAACCCAGTAACAAATGGCTTTACTGATGAATTTCACCAAGCATTTAAAGATGAATTAATGCTGGAGAAAGTTATGATGGCAGGAAGGAGTTAAGATGGAGTTAAGATAGTAGGAGGACCCTATGCTTACCTTGTCCCTTGAACACATCTAGATAAATATCAGATCATTCTGAACACCCAAGAAATCTATCTGAGGACTGACAGAACAAACCACACAACTAGAGGAAGAGGAGAGGCCACACCATGGAACATAGGAGGTGCAGAGATGTGATTTGTGGGAGAAAAGGATCACAGGTGTTACAGAGGGGAGGGAGCTCTGATGGTGGATGGAGAGGGGAATGCACAGGGGATGGCACAAGGAAAACATTTCCCTAAAACTATTGACTGGAAAATGAGAGGAACTGATTTTCTTGAGTTTTTACAACCGACAGAACTCATGGAGTTTTAGAAGTCCACACCATGTCTGGTGTTGAGCCCTGTGGGTGTTGACATTCTCCCATGGCAAAAGAGGGCAGAAGCTGATGAATCATTGAACACTACATCAAAAACATGTAGTTTTTGCTACATGTTCTGAGGATTCCCTGGAATGTACTGGGAGAGATATTTCCATCTTCTTGGAGTCCATCTGGGAGAGGTGGCATTGCCTCTCAAGGGCCAAAAGAGCCAGTGGGTGCCATTGTACTCCCCTTACCCTTAAGCATAGGGGCAGAGACACCTCTTGAGGGCAGCTAACCTCAGGCTTTTTGCTGTGCTTTACTCTAAACTCCAAGTTCCTGCACGTTGGTGTGACTGCCCTTCTGGGACAAACTGGCACTAGCCTCAGTGTGGTAAGACTGTCCCCCAGAGGGCCAGTGTGAGTCTGTGCATGCTGGGTCCCTAAAATTTGCTTTTGAAACTCAGCCCATGTGTCTGAGATAAAACACACAGGCACACTGTGTGGCTAGGTGAGCAGATGACCCAGACACAGACACGGTGAAGGCAGGGATCTGAAGGATATATGAGGGGAGATTGCTCTTCTGTGAGGGCTTCCTAGAGAGTGGTGGGCATGAACTCCCCTCTCCAGGGATGAGGGAGAGTGCTGGTGCCATTTTTCTCTCTTGCCCATCAGCATGGACTGAATTCAGTGGGCAGTACAGTGCTAAAAGTGGAAGCTTGAGTCACTTATACCAAGCCCTGACCCTCTGTGCTCTGCGGGTGCTTCTTTACTAGGGCAAGTGTGCTTGAGAACCAGAGAAGTGGGTCCCCCTTCCCCAGAAGACTAGCATAATCCCCCCCCCCCCACACACACACACCCACCAAGAGTGCTGTAAATCTTTAGCTTAAGTGAAAATCAGATCAGGCCTCTTTAAAGAAGCAGACCAGAACACACCAAGTTAAAACTTGCCACACTCTGGACAGAGTCTAAACACTCCCCACTACAGGCAAGGAAAAAATCTGCAGAGGACTGACCTAAGGGAAAGAACAGTCAAAACACAGCAGCAGAGTGCACACGGCACACACCAGAGACACTTCCTGAAGTTACAGGTCCTGGTGCCTATAAGACCTCTTCCTAATAAAACCATTACTCTCAGAAGCAGGAAACATAACAGCCTTTCCTAACACACAGAAGAAGACAGAGACCTAAACAAATGACAAGATGGAGGAATTCATCACAAAAGAAAGAACAAGTAGCGGTCACAGCCAGGGACCTACACAAAGTAGTAGAGTTTGATCCAGTAATAAATTTGATCCAGAACTTAAAACAAGAATCATAAGGATACTAGCTGGGCTTGGGAAAAGCATAGAAGACACCAAGAAGACACAAGACACCTTACTGCAAAGATAAAAGGCCTAAAAACTTGTCAGGCTGAGATGAAAAATGCTGTAACTAAGATGCAAAACTGACTGAATGTAATGACCTCAAGGATATTGTGATGTTGAAGCGATATTGAAGATAAAAAAAGTGATATTGAAGATAAAAAATGAAGATAAAATTCAAAAATATCCACAAGGATATTGTAATATTGAAGTGATATTGAAGATAAAATTATGGAAATAAATGAAGCTGAAATGAAGAGGGAAAGAAAAATATTAGATCCTGAATGTAGAATTGGGAAACTCGGGAACTCTGTAAGGGGTAATAACATTTAAAAAAAAAAGATTTTATTTATTTATTTGACACAGAGAGAGAGCACAAGCAGGCAGAGTGGTAGGGAGAGGGAGAGGGAGAAACAGACTCCCCGCTGGTCAGGGAGCCCAATTTGGGGCTCCATCCCAGGACCCTGGGATCATGACCTGAGCCAAAGGCAGATGCTTAACTGACTGAGCCACCCAAGCACCCCAAGGGTAATAACATTAGTATCATAGGAGCCCCAGAAGAAGAGAGGGGGAAAAGGAGCAGAAGGTTTATTTGAGCAAATTATAGCTGAAAACTTCCCTAATCTGGAGAAGGAAACAGACATCCAAATCCAGGAGGCACAGAGAACTCCCATCAAAATCAACAAAAGCAGGCGAACACCAAGACATATTCGCAAATTTTGTTGTAAAATTTGCAAAATATAGAGATAAGGAATTCCTAAAATCAGTATGGGAAAAGAAATCCCTAACTTAAAAGGGAAGACAAATAAGGTTAGCAGTAGACCTTTCCACAGAAACTTGGCAGGCCAGAGAGACTGGCATGATATATTCAACATCCTGAATGGGAGAAATGTGCAGCCAAGAATACTCTATCCAGCAGGGTTGTCATTCAGAATAGAAGGAGAGATAGAGTTTCCCAGAAAAAACAAAAAATAAAGGAGCTCCTGATCACTGAATCAGCCCTGCAAGAAATAATATTAAAGGGACTCTTTGAGTGGGAAAGAAGGACCAAAAGTGACAAAGACTAGGCAGGAGCAGAGAAAAATCTCCAAAAATGACTTAATAGTTAATACAATAGTTCTATATTCATATCTCTATAGTCACTCTGCATGTAAGAGAATTAAATGCTCCAACCAAAAGACATAGGGTATCAGGATGGATTTAAAAAAAAAAAAAAAAAGACACTTCTATATGCTGTCTACAACAGATTCATTTTAGATCTAAATACACTTATAGATTGAAAGTGAGTGGATGGAGAATCATTTATCATGTTAATGGGCATCAAAAGAAAGCCATACTTATATCAGAAAAACTAGATTTTAAACCAAATACTGTGGAGCATCTGGATGGCACAGTTGGTTAAGTATCTGACTCTTGATTTCAGCTTAGATCATGACCTCAGGGTTGTGAGATCAAACTGTGTATGGGTCCATGCTGGGCATGGGGCCTTCTTAAGATTCTCTTTCTTCTTCTCCCTTTGTCCCTCTCCCCCAAAATAAATAAACCAAAGACCATAACAAGAGGTGAAGAAGGGCACTATATCATAAAAAAATGTGTTCTTCCAACAAGAAGATCTGACAATTGTAAATACTTATGCCCTCAACTTGAGAGCATCCAAATACATAAAAAAAAAACCAAAAAAAGACATTAAGAAACTCATTGATAATAATACAGTAATAATAAAGGACTGTAACATCCCACTTATAGCAATGGACAAATCATTTAAGCAGAAGATCAACAAGGAAACAAGGTTTTGAATGACACATTGGATCAGATGGACTTAACAGATGTATTCACAACATTTCATCCTAAAGCAGCAGAATACATATTCTTCTCAAGTGCACATCACACATTGTCTAGAATAGATCACATACTGAGTGACAAATCAGGCTTCAACAAATACAAAAAGATTGAAATCATACCATGCATATATTCAGACCACAATGCTATGAAACTTGAAGTTAACTACAAGAAAAAATTTGGAAAGACCACACATACATGGGGTTAAAGAACATTTCACTAAAGAATGAATGGGTTAAGCGGGGAAAGAAAGAAGAAATAAAAGAATACACGGAAACAAATGAAAATCTGACTGTCCGAAACTTTTGGGATACAGCAAAAGTGGTCATAAAAGGGAATATAAAGATAGTATGTAATACAGGCATACTTCAAGAAACAAGAAAAATCTCAAATACACAACCTAAATTTATACCTAAAGAAGCTATAAAAAGAACAGCAAGTGAAGCCTAAAGCCAGTAGAAGAAGGAAATAATAATGATTAGAGCAGAAATAAATGATATAGAAACAACAACAGCAACAACAACAGTAAAAGAGATCAATGAAACTAGGAGCTGATTCTTTGAAAGAATTAAAAAAAAGAATTATCACCCCTAGCCAGACTTGTCAAAAAGAAAATGGAAAGGACCCAAATAAATAAAATTAATGAAAGAGGAGAAATCACAACCAACACCACAGAAATACAAACAATTCTAAGAGAATATTATGAGCAATTATATGCCAACAAATTGGGCAATCTGGAAAAAAAATGGTTAAATTCCTAGAAACATATAAACTATCAAAAATAAAACAGGAAAAAATAGAAAATTTGAACAGACCCATAACCAGTAAAGAAATTGAATCAGTAATCAAAAATCTCCCAACAAAGAGTCTAGGACTGATGGCTTTGTAGGGGAATTCTGCCAAATTTTAAAAGAATTAATACCTTTTCTTCTTATACTGTTCCACGAAGTAGAAATGGAAAAAAATTTCCAAACTCATTTTATGAGACCAGCATTACCTTGATTCCAAAACCAAAGATGCTACTAAGAATTATAGGTCAATATCCCTGATGAACATGGATGGAAAAATTCTCAACAGGATACTAGGAAATAGAACCCAACAGGACATTAAAAATGGGATTTATTCACACTACAATCAAGTGGGATTTATTCCTGGGCAGCAAAGTGTTCAATATTCACAAATCAATCAATGCAATATTGGAAGGAAGAATCAAAATTGTCTCTATTTGTAGATAACATAATTTTATGTATAGAAAATCCTAAAGACTACCAAAGAATTGTTAAATCTAATCAACAAATTCAGTGAAATTGCAGAAAACAAAATTAACATACCAAAATGAATAATATTTTTTACACTAATAATGAATCATCTGAAAAAGAAATAAAACAATCCCATTTATAATAACATCAAAAACAATAATTCCTAAGTTATACTTAGGAATGAACTATCAAGAAAGTGAAAGGTCCCTACACTGAAAACTACAAGACATTGATGAAAGAAACAGAATACACAAATAAATGGAAAGCAACCCTGTGTTCATGGATCAATATTATTAAAATGATCATGGATTAATATTATTAAAATGTCCATGCTTCCAAAATCACTATCAAGATTCCAATGGCATTTTTTATAGAAAATTTTTTTAAAACTTATAAAATTTATGTAGAACCATAAAAGATTCCAAATAGCCAAAATAATCTTAATAACAAAACAAGAAGCACCATACTTCCTGATTTCAAGCTTAACTGTAGAGTTACAGTAACCCAAACAGTATGATAATGGCAAAAAAAAAAAAAAAAAAAAGACAAATAGATCAATAGAACAGAATCAACAGTCCAGAGATAAACTTAAGCATATACAGTCAACTAATATTTGACAAGGGAGCCAATAAGATTCAATGGAGAAAAGACAATCTCCTCAATAAATGGGGCTGGAACAACTGGATATTCACATGAAAAAGAGTGAAACTAGAACCTTATTTACATCATTCATAAAAATCAAAGTGAATTAAAGGTTTAAACAAAAGACCTGAAACCATGAAACGCTTAGAAGAAAACGTAGGAAAATTGCTCCTTAATATGAGTTTTGGCAATGATTTTTGAATAGGACACCTAAAGCCAAGCAACAAAATAAAAAATACATAGGTGGGACTACAGTAAACTAAAGAGCTTCTGCACAGCACAATAAATCATCGACAAAGTGAAAAGACAGTGTATAAAATTGGAAAAAAATTTGCAAACCGTATATCTATTAAGGGATTAATATCCAAAATATATAAAAACTCATACAAATCAATAACAGTAGCAATAATAATAATAATAATTCAATTAAAATGAGCAAAAAGCTTGAATAGACATTTCTCCAAAGAAGGTATACAGAAGGTCAATAAGTACATGAAAAGATGTTCAACATATGGAGAGATATATATCTCCATATGTGTATATATATGGATATTTTATATCCGTGTATATTTATGTGGTATGTATATATATGGATAATATATATATAAAATATCATATCCATATATATGTGATATATATGGCTATTATTTACCCATATAGTGTATCATATATATATGGATATCTATTATATAAGTATGGATATTATACATCATATATATTTGTTATATATATGGTATATATATATCATAGTAAATATATAAATACCACATTATATAAATATATATAAATATATATATATCCATATATATTTATGTGGTATATCCATATATATCTATATTATTATATTATACATTATACATTATACATTATTATATCATATATGGGTATTATTCAAATAGTATCAATATATTGTATTATGTATTATATATATGGATATTACTCAATTATAAGAAATGAGAAAATCCTGCCATTTGCAACAACATGGATGGAACTTGAGGGAATTATGCTGAGTGAAATAAATCAGAGAAAGACAAATACGGTACAATCTCACTTATATATGGAATCTTAAAAAACAAACACCAAACTCATATAATAAGGGATCGAATTTATGGTTACCAGAGGTAGGAGTGGGAGGAAGGTAGTCAGAGTTTTAGTGACAAGATAAATAAATACAACATGGTGACTATGGTACATCAAAGATTACTGTAGGATGTATAGGAAAGTTGTTAAGAGAGTAAAAACAGGGAGAAAGTATTCTTTTTTCTCTTTTTATGAGATGATGGATACTAACTTAACTTATATTGGTAATCGTTTCATAATATATGTGTAAGTCAAACTATTATGCTGTATAACTTAAACTTATACAGCAATGTAATGCCAATTATATCTCAATAAAACTGGGGAGAAAAGAAGGAATGAGATAAATGCAAGTGTAAAAAAAGTGTAACCAAAGCACATGATGATAAATCACAGACTTTTTGGAAGCTCTCTTCCTTATGTTAAAAAAGTTGAAATAAGGGATTAAGGTAAATGGCCGAAATTGTCATCATATAAAAACTAAGAGCACAAAAAACAAAAAACAAAAAAACTAAGAGCACACTTTGAAAGGGATTTTCAGTGTAGTGAAGGAAATTGAACACATTTAGGAATTATTAAAAAAAAAAAATTCCAAGAAGCCAATTCAATATTTTTTGCAATTTTTTTCTTTTATTAAACTTATTTACTATTTAGATTTTGAAAGAGTATTCTTTATACATCAGATGATGACTGACATAATTTGTACATTACATATCATTAGAGACCAATGGTTTGGGGTCCCTAAATAAATGTACCTAGTTCATAAAAAAATATGATATTTGTGAAAATATTACATTTCAGCTATTATTAACACATGTCATTTATCTCTATTAAAAGTGATCAATTAACTCTCTAAATTTATATTATGAAATATATAAATAATTCTCGATTGTGGTGAAATACACATAACATTAAAATTTTAACCATTTTAAAGCGTAGAGTACTATGGCAGTAAGTACAGTCATATTGTGCAATCATCATCCAGAACTCTTTTCATCTTGCAAAACTGAAACTCTATCCCCATTAAACAACAACTTCTCATTCTTCCTTCTCCTGAGTCCTTAGCAACCACCATGCTACATTCTGTCTCCATGAATTTGACTCCTCTAGATATTGCAAAAAAGTGGAATCCTACAGTATTTCTCTTTTTCTGACTGGCTTATTTCACTTAGCAGGATGTCCTCAAGTTTCATCCATATTGCAACATGTGTCAGAATTTCCTTCCTTTTTAAGACTGAATACAATTTCATTGTATGTATATGTCATATTTTAATAAGCTATTTATCCATTGATGGATACTTGGGTTGCTTCCACATTTTTGCTACTGCGAATAATGCTGCTATGATCTTGGGTGTGCTATGAATTCTTCACAACCCTGCTCTCTAGAAGTGGAATTGCTGGACCATGTGGTAACTCAATATTTAATTTTGTGAGGAGCCACTATACTGTTTTCCATAGTGGTTACACCAGTTTACATTCCCAGCAGCAATATGCAAGCACTCTAGTTTCTCCACATCCCCATCAAAACTTGTTGTTTTCTGTTTTTTGATAGTAGCCATCCTAATGAGTGTGAGGTGGTAGCTCATTGTAATTTTGTAAAATATATTATTTTATTAAATAAAATCATTTATTATTTTTTAGGCACCAAATACTCTTAGAAGTACTAAAGAAGACAATTTGATAAACTCATTGCATCACAAGCTAATTTCTCAATTAATAGTCTGAAATTATTTTATTGAGTCAGAACTTGATTCTTATTGTTAATTAAAGTATTGTTAAAAATAACTCTGGCAGTTATTCCCAGTGTCCTTGGCCTAGGGAACTCAGACTTCAGTGGACACTGGGGTAAGCAAAGGGTTAATGAAGAGTCCACTTTACAAAGAGGTCACATAAGTGTGAGATCCACCTTGATTTTTTTTTTTTTTTGATAAGAGTAAAAACTGATGACATACTGATGTCTCACTGTGATCTGGGAAAAGACTATAAGATACTTAATTTAAAAATTCAACCCAATTGGGCTTGTAAATCCATACATTTTAAGTTGATTGGAATCTTACAAATAAAGGTGCTTCTTAATCCTGAATTCAGGGTTCATGTTATATTAGCTAGATTAGTAAAAAAGACATCTGCTCAAAATATGGCATATGTAATTCTGAAGATTCCTAAATTAATGATTTAGTAAAGTTGCTTTATTTTCTGTTTTTCAATCTCAGGTTTTTATAGAGACTACCTTGAATTATTGACTGGGTTTGCCAATAATTACTTGAGCAATATGGATTATTATGTCCATATTCAGGACATTAACAAAAACAAAAGGCAGATATTTTAAAGGCAGAACCAACCAGGAGTATTTATCTCTTATTCTATGTGCTGATTCTGGTTCACGATTTCAAAAATAAAAGCACCAAAAATAAACAGAAATGCTGTGGCTGACACACTCTGTTTCTTGAAACTGCAATCAAAAATGTCTTGTTGATTAGTGGGAAGACAACAGCTGTTCTGAGTCTGCAGGTTCTTATCAACATCTCAGCTGTCACTCTCCCTTCAGGGTGAGTTCTGAGTCATCCCGCCTCCCTAAAGAATAATGCCTGCTCCGTCGGCAGGGTGGAGAGCTACAGAATGAGACTCCTTAGTATTTATTATAGCTTCTAGCTTTCTATAAAAAAATCTATTTTCATAGTAGTATGAGCATTCAATATTATAAAGCAATGGGTATCACTGAGGTGATACTAGAGCTTGTTTCTTCTCTTTATTTTAGAAAGTGAGAGAAATAATTAAACCAATAAATAGAACATTATTTTCCCTAGAAAAATGAAAACTAGGTGTAAACATCTCTGGCTTTCAGAGCCCACAATCTTTGGGCATTCTGGTAGATGCCAAACCACATTGTAATAAAAGTCTGAGACTAAGATTTGAATTTCACTCTAGTTTGGCATACCAGCAATGTACATCTTCTTCACTGTCAGTAAAACAGGAATATTAATAACATTGAAAGGAAGATCAGTGAAGGTCCGTTGAGTTGGTGGAGGTTTTCCCTCATTGAGGGCTCAGTGGTTCCCCCCCCCCCAGTACTCACCGAAACTAGACATCTTCAGGCAGGAGTCTTACCCCAGGACTTACCTTCTAGGTATCCTTCTTGCCAGCTCACCCTTCTCTCTGCACAGTCCTCCTAGACACCTCTTTTCCTGAGACCTCCCTTTCTATGAACACATCTTTGACTATCATTGCATGGTGGTCCCCAAGAATGTATGACTCATGTATGTGATGCTAAGTGCCAGCAGTGGCTTGGAACCCTCAACTCACTGTGCACCCATGTCTCTTACTCAGCCACAATAAGTGCAGAATCTTCCTGGGACATCATCTGCTCCTTCTCTCCCCAGCAGCTGCCTCAGGAAAAGTGGGAACCGTGTTTGAAAGCAGCTTACACAGAGCTGGACACTGGGTGCATAGTACATACTTTTTCATTGGATTAATATGTGTGTCTAGCTTTGTTAAGAGTTAAATGAGAAGAGGAAGTCAATATGTTGAAACGCTCCTTTTTTTTTTTTTGGCTGAAAGGCTCAGGATATCCATCAAGTTGTGTTGTACTGTTTCTGTTGGGACAACTTTTTAAAAACAACTAATCTGAGTAAATAGATAAATAGATTAGAATAAATAGATGCACATTTTAGTGAATAAATATTAAGGGTAAGAAGTCCTGGATTCTGGCTCCAATTAGCGCCAGGTTTCCCACATATATCTCTGTGATTGTAAATAAGTCAAGAAGCTTTCCTGAGCTTGTGTCTGTAATTGAAGCAAGAAGACGTGGCCTTGGAGAGTGGTTTTGCTACTTCAAAGAGATGAACAAGTGCAGCACTTTGGAGTATAAAGTCTTATAGATAAATGTAAGAGATTATTAAGCCCATAAGTCATCATCATGCTTCCTGCTGGGAAAATGTGCTATAAGGAGGAAAGTTTGCTGTGCTGTTCATCCTCATTCTGTGAGGGAAGGCATATTTCAGCCAGGCAAGCAGGAAGTCAGAGCTTTGCCCATGACTGAGGGGGAGGAACAAGCCACAAAGAAGGGGCTATTTTGTTAAGATCTTCTGTTTTCAGTGAATCATCAGGGAGAACTAGAACCATGTTTCTGAGTGAACAGTGATATTGTTTTATGAAAAGCATAACTACAGCATCTGTCATTTGCCTCACAGTGCAATCTGAAAATAGGTATTTATAGGTTTTTTCCCCATTTTATTTGTACATAAAGTAATGGGTTCTAAATTAGAAAAAGTTAATATTCTCTTAATGGGATTGCTTGGGGAAACACACATTGTGCAATGCAATGTTTCAAAGGAGTCTTTAGGTGAATGGGCCACAAACTCTTACTTTAGTTTAATCAAGGAACTTTTCAGGTGCAAACAAACTAACAGAGACTGCAAAACACTAAGAAGAAGAAAAATAAAATGTAATGTGTTGTTAAAGCAGGCTTATACACCAGCATATTTCTCGGGGGTGCCAAAAAAATTTGAAATGTTTGTAAGCAAATAATACACATATTCCAATAAGAACATTTGATCAGTTTGTGATTGAATTTTTTCTGTTCTCAATCTTTGTAATAATGTTTAAAAGAATTTGGGAGTATTAAGGTGATAATAAGACAGAAATGGTTGGAGAGATAATTCCAGTCTTGTTTTTGCTAAGCATCCAAGTGTATCACAAGAACCTGATTCCTGCTTTCAGCATTGCACATCACTCAGCATGGCCCAGAACACCCTGGAGTCAGGTTATTGTCCCACTTTAATCCTTAGAGTTGGAAGCCATTTTCTTCTTTTCACTGTTTTCCCCCCAGTGAAATTACATTTCTGTGCAACCAACTACTGATCTAAAGGTTAAAAGGAAAAGAAAGAAAAGCTTTTGAAATCAGTAAAGGTATAAAAATAGCTACTGCAGGGAGATATATACAGACCACAATACATCTTGAACACAGAAAATTAATCCTGCCGACTCCAGCTGAGAGCTCAACTAGCCCCTGTGCACAGATACTACCCATCTTCAGAGATCAAGTTCAGATTGCTTGCATTCATTATGCAAATTCATATCGTGGCCTTGATTTAAAAAGGAGAGGACCCTAACTAAAGCAAAATCTTAGTGAGAAAGTAAAGCCAATTGAATTTATATATGTGCAAAGGGCAAGTGAAATCTCTAATTCTGGCCCTGTCTTTAGGACCAAAACTATCCAGAATTCAAGAAATATTAAAAATGACATTAAAAATCTCATTCATATTTGAGAAAGATTACATAATAATGAATCTAAACTGAATGTATCTATAATGCTCCCTGCACAGAGCTGCCTTTCCTCTTGACACCCCCTTTCTCCATTAGTGGCACACCATCACTGTCCCCCCAGCACCTGAACCTCAACGCTCATGCATCTTTGAGTCCACATTTTCCTATAAGCAGTTGCCTGAAGTCTGTTCTCCTTTCAAGTTGTGAGGAAAATGCTAAAAAGTCCTACAAATACTGTTTAGCTTCTTCAAAGTACAGGGTGAACTTGAGAGGCTTATAGTCAAGGTTATTAAGAGCTCAAGTGAGTCACTGAAATGGATTTGATGTTGAAAACACAAGTTGGATCAAAATGAAGATTGAGCATTTATTTAATTCAGGTTCTGCTTTTCAGGAAGTGACAAAGAAAGAGAAAAACATTTTTTAAAAGGCCAAAATGCCAGCCAGAGAGAGGTGGGGGTTAAAAGGTAGATATAGCACTGGGGTTACTCCAAGTTAAAAGGCAGTGAAGGAGATCTGGAGGAAGGAGGGAAGATGGTGGAAGAGTAGAGAACCTTAGATTCATCTGGTCCCTTGAATTCAGGTAGGTATCTATCAAATCATTCTGAATACCTGTGAATTCAACCTGGCATCTAAGAAAATAATTGCTGCAAGTCTACAAATAGAAAAGTGATCACTTTTCACAAGATAGGAGGTGCAGAGAAGTGAATCTGAAGGGATATATTGGAAGATAAACCCAGGAGGAGGGAGTCTTCAGAGGCTGGCTGCCAGAAAGTGATATAGCAATGGAGTCCCAAATTGGAACTTTTAGAATCTGCTCCTGTAAGGAACATCCCAGCCTGGAAGGTGCTCAGGTGGTGAAGCATGGCAGAATCCTAGTTGGGTCAGTGTGGTCTCAGGATCCCCCAGGGTCACAGAAAGAATGGGGGTTCCAGAATATGGCAGAGTTCCCAGGCATTGGTACAGGGAAGCAAGCTACAATTAGTGAGCCCTGGAGTGGGATCCCAGCTAGGTGTTGCCATAAACCACAAACCACAGAAGATGGGGGAACTGCTCTCCAAGCAGAGGCCCAGGGAGCAGTATGGCCTTCCTCCTTCCCCAGGGAGGAACAAAGCGGGCGCATGCAGGATCCAGCAACCACTCCCAGAGCAGGGGCCCAGTGAACAGTGGAGCCCAGGTGACACCCCCCCCACCCCCACCACAGAATTGGTGCAAGTGTGCACCTCAGGAGTCTACAGAGTTTGATGCAAGCAAAAGCGATTGGTTGCTTTTCCCAGAGGGTGCACTGGAGAGTGGGCGCTTCAACACTGGAACTGGAGATCAGGGTGCCCCCATTTTTATTTTTTCCATCCTCTAAAGCTACCCAGAAAGTGTTCAGGGAACAAAAGCCACACAGAGGAAATGGAAGCAGCTTACACTGAGCTTGGCCCTTTGGTAAGGGTGATGTAACTCCACTCAGGCAAAGATACCTGAGAATCAGTGCAACAGTACCCTCCTCAGAACACCAACAAGAACGTCAGAGGAATACCAAGTTTATGAATTACATAGAACTGCAAAACCCCTGTGTCAGGGGAAAATAGTATATAGAATTCAAGTTTTTTTCTCATGATTTTTTAGTCTTTGTTTGAAATTTTCTTTTTCCTTTTTTCCCCCTTTCAGCTAGTTTATTTTATCAACTCCTTTTAAAATTCTTTTTAAAATTTTCCTTTTTACATTTTCATTTTATGGATATATTCTTCATTTTTGGCTTCCTTTCACTGTACTCAATTTTATTTTTGTATATATAAGCTTTTCTTTCTTTACAATTTTGGGATCCAGTGTGTGTTAGATTATATCTTCTCCCTGTGTCTCCCCTCCCCCTTTTTGGTTTTTGATCTTTTCTGATTTGTCTAGTGTATACTTTGCTGGGATCGTGGTTGATATTTTTTTGTTTTGTTATTTCATTCATCTATTCTTCTCTGGGCAAAAATGACTAGAAGGAAAAATTCACAACAAAAGAAAGAACCAGACATAATACTCTCTGTGATCGATTTAATCGATATAGATATAAGTAAAATGTCTGACTTAGAATTCAGAATAACAATTATAAAGTTAGTAGCTGGGCTTGGAAAAATCACAAAAGACACTACAGAACCCCTTAATGAAGAAATAAAATCTAATCAGGCCAACATTAAAAATGTTTTCACTGAGACTCAGTCTAAACTGGATGCTCTAACAGCTAGGGTAAATGAGGCGGAAGACTGGGTCAGTGACATAGAAGACAAAATGATGGAAAGGAAAAAGTTGGGGAAAAGGGGAAAAGAACGAATGGACCATGAAGGGAGATTTCTAGATATCAGCAATATCATAAAGCAAAACAAAAGTGGAATTATTGGGGCCCCAGAGGAAGAAAAAAAGAGAGAGAGAGAGAGAGAGAGAGGGACAGAAGGTATATTTAAGCAAATCATAACTGAGAATTTCCCTAAACTGGGGGAAGGAAACAGTCATTCAAGTCCAGAAGGCACAGAAAACCCCCCTCAAAATCGATAAAAATAGAATGACCCCCAAACATATAATAGTGAAGATTGCAAATTTCAGAGAAAAGCAGAAAATCCTGGAAGCAGCTTGAGACAAGAGCTCTTTAACCTACAAGGACAGAAACATTAGACTAGTAACAGACCTATCCACAGAGACCTGGTAGGCCAAATGGAATGGCATGATATATTTGGGATACTAAGTGAGAAAAACATACAGCCGAGAATACTTTATCCCACAAGGGTATCATTCAAAAATGAAAGGAGAGATAAAAAGCTTCCAGCACAAACAGAAACTAAAAGAATTTGTGATCACTAAACAAGCCTTGCAAGAAATATTAAAGGGGATTCTGTAAGCGAAAAGAGAGCCCAAAAGTAACATAGACCAGAAAGGAACAGAGACAATCTACAGAAAAGGACACTTTATGGATAATATAATGGCACTAAATTCATATCTTTCAATAGTTACTCTGAATGTAAATGGGCTAAATGCTCCAATCAAAAGACACAGCGTATCAGACTGGATAAAAAAGCAAGACCCATTGATATGCTGTCTGCAAGAGACTCATTTTAGACCCAAAGACAC
This sequence comes from Potos flavus, assembly GCA_028534135.1. Classification (NCBI taxonomy): domain Eukaryota; kingdom Metazoa; phylum Chordata; class Mammalia; order Carnivora; family Procyonidae; genus Potos; species Potos flavus. The sequence goes on along the minus strand of CM052896.1, from coordinate 22,343,199 downwards.
CTCCAGATTTAAAGTGAGGTGTTGGAGAACAATTTATCATGCTAATGGACATCGAAAGTAAGCTGAGGTGCCAATCCTTATATCAGACAAATTAGGTTTTAAACCAAAGACTGTAGTAAGGGATAAAGGGGCACTATATCATAATTAAAGGGTATATCAAACAAGATCTAACAATTATAAATATTTATGCTACTAAGTTGGAGAAAGCCAATTATATAAACCAGTTAATAACAAAATTAAAGAAACACATTGATAATAATACAACAATAGTAGGGGACTTTGACGCCCAACTCACAGCAATGGGCAAATCTCTAAGCAGATCAACAGGGAAGCAAGGCCTTTGAATGACACACTGGACCAGTTGGACTTCACAGATATATTCAGAACATTCAATCCTAAAGCAACAGAATGCACATTCTTCTTGAGTTCACATGGAACATTCTCCAGAATAGATCACATTCTGGGTCACAAATCAGGTCTCAACTATTACCAAAAGATTGGCATTTTTCCCTGCTTACTTTCAGACCACAAAATGCTTTTAAGCTTGGATTTAATCACAAGAGGGAATTTTGAAGGAACTCAAATACTTGGAGGTTAAAGAGCATCCTACTAAAGAATGAATGGGTCAACCAGGAAATTAAAAAATAACTTAAAAAATTCATGGAAACAAATGAAAATGAAAGCACAAGTGTTCAAAACCTTTGGGATGCAGCAAAGGCAGTCCTAAGAGGGAAGTACATAGCAACAGAAGCTTTTCTCAAGAAACAAGAAAAATCTCAAACACACAATCTAACCTTACATCTAAAGGACCTGGAGAAAGAACATCAAATAAAATCTAAACCAAGCAGGTGATGAGAAATAAAGATTAGAGCAGAGATCTGATATAAAACCCAAAATAACATAACAGGTCAATGAAACAAGAAGCTGATTCTTTGAAAGAATTAATAAGATTGATAAACCCCAAGCCAGATTTATCAAAAAGAATAGAGAAAGGACTCAAATTAATAAAATCATGAATGAAAGAGGAGAGGTCATGACCAACATGAAGTAAATACAATTATAAGAACATATTATGAGAAGGAAAGAAGAAATACTCATTTTTGTTTCTAAAAATAAACTTTATAATTTAATATATAAAAAATAAAAGATCATTATGCTTTCTAAAAAAAAAAAGAACATATTATGAGCAACTACATGCCAACAAATTAGACCATCTGGAAGAAATGGATGCATTTGTATAAACTTATAAACTGCCAAAACTGAAACAGAAAGAAATAGAAAACCTGAACACGCCCATAACCAGCAAGTAAACTGAAGCAGTAATCAAAAAATTTTCCAACAAGCAAGGGTCTAGGGCTAGATGGTTTCCCAGGAGACTTCTACCAAACATTTAAAGAAGGACTAATATCTATTCTTCTGAAGCTTTTTCAAAAAATAGAAATGGAAGGAAAACTTCCAAACTCTTTCTATGAGGCCAGCATTACCTTGGTCCCCAAACCAGATGAAGTCCCCACTAAAAAGAGAATTGCAGACCTTATGAACATGGATGCCAAAACTCTCACCAAGATACTAGCCAATAGGATCCAGCAGTACATTAAAAGGATTATTCACCACGACCAAGTGTGATTTATTCCTGGGCTGCAAGTGTAATTTAACATCCACAAATCAACCAACATGATACTTCGCATTAATAAAAGAAAGGACAAGAAACATATGATCCTCTCAATTGATGCAGAAAAAGCATTTGGCAAAACGCAGCATCCTTTCTTGATTAAAACTCTCCACAGTGTAGCAATAGAGAGAACATCCCTCAATATCATAAAAGTCATGTACAAAAAGCCCACAGTGAATATCATTCTCAGCTTTTCCCCAAAGGTCAGCAATAGCACAGGGATGTCCACTCTCACCACTGTTGTTCAACATAGCATGAGAAGTCCTATCCCTTAGCAATCACATCACAAAAAGAAACAAAAAGAATTCAATTTGGCAAAGAAGAAGTCAAACTCTCTCTCTTTGTGGATAACATGGCACTTTATGTGGAAAACCCAAAAAAAGCACCCCAAAATTGCTAGAACTCATATAGGAATTCAGCAATGTGGCAGGACATAAAATCAATGCACAGGAACCAGATGCATTTCTATACACTAAGAATGGGACGGAAGAAAGACAAATTAAGGAATCGATCCCACTTATAATTTTACCAAAAATTATAAGATACCTAGAAATAAAGTTAACCTAAGAGATAAAGGATCTATAATCTGAAAACTAGAGAACACTTATGAAAGAAATTGAGGAAGACACAAAGAAATGGAAAAACATTCTATGCTGATGGATTAGAACAAATATTGTTAAAATGTCTGTGCCTCCCAGAGCAACCTACACATTCAATGCAATCTCTATCAAAATATCATCAACATTTTTCACAGAGTTGGTACAAATAATCCTAAATTTTGTATGGAACCAAAAAAGACCCTGAATAGCCAAAGAAATTTTGGAAAAACAAACAAACAAACAAAGCTGGTGGCATCACAATTCCAAACTTCAAGATCTATTACAAAGCTGTAGTCATCAAGACATTATGGTAAGGGCACAAAAACAGACACATAGATCAGTGAAACAGAATAGAGAATCCAGAAATGGACCCTCAGATCTATGGTCAACTAGTGTATGACAAAGTAGGAAAGAATATCCGAAGGAAAATGGAGAGCCTTTTCAAAAATGATGTTGGGAAAATTGGAGAGACACATACAGAAAAAATGAAACTGGACCATATGCAAAGATAACACCATATGCAAAGATAAACTGAAAATGGTCTAAAGACCTAAATGTGAGACAGGAATCCATCAAAATCCTAGAGGAAAACATAGGCAGCAACCTCTTTGACCTCAACCACTGCAAGTTCTTGCTAGACCCATCTCCAAAGGCAAGGCAAACAAAAACAAAAATAAACTATTGGGACTTGATCAAGATAAAAACTACTGCACAGCAGAGAAAATAGTCAGCAAAACTAAAAGGCAACCTATGTAATGGGACAAGGTATTTGCAAATGACATATGAGATAACAGGCTAATATCCAGGATCTATAAAGAATTATTTTACTCAACACCCCAAAACCAAATAATCCAGTGAGGAAATGGGCAGAAGACATGAACAGACATTTCTCCAAAGAAAACATCCAAATGGCCAACAGACACATGGAAAAATGTTCAACATCACTTAGTATCAGGGAAATACAAATCAAAACTACAATGAGATACCACCTCACGCCAGTCAGAATGGTTAAAACTAACAGGTCAGGAAACAGCAAATGTTGGTGAGGATGTAGAGAAAGGGGAACACTTTTACACTGTTGGTGGGAATGCAAGCTGGTGCAGCCACTCCGGAAGAGAGTATGGAGGTTTCTCAAGAGGTTAACAGTAGAGATACCCTAAAATCCAGCAATCACACTAGTAGGTAATTACCCCAATGATACAAACGTAGTGATGCAAAGGGGTACCTGCTCCCCAATATTCATAGCAACAATGTCCACAATAGCCAAACTGTCCATCTACAAATAAATGGATAAAGATGTGGTGTATATATACAATGGAATATTATTCAGCCATCAGAAAGGATAAATACTTACCATTTACATAAACACAGATGGAACTGGAGGGTATTACGCTGAGTGAAATAATTCAATCAGAGAGAGACAATTGTCATATGGTTTCACTTATACATGGAATATTAGAAACAACACAGAATAATAGGGGAAATGAGGGAAAACTGATTGGAAAGTCATCAGAGAGGGAGACAAACCATGAGAGACTCTTAACTATAGGAAACACACCAAAGTTTGCTGGAGAAGAGGTGGGAAGAGATGGTTTAATTGTTGATGGGCATTACAGAGGGCATGTGATGTGATAATTCCTGGATGTTATATGCAACTGATGAATTATTGTATTCTGCACCTGAAACTAAGAATGTGCTATATGTTAGCTAGTTGATTTTAAATTAAAAAAAAAAAAAAATCAAAAAAAGCAGTGATGGAGGAGCAGAGCACAAATTTACTTCAGCCTAACAGAGTTTGGGGTTGCATGGAAGAGAATCAAAGCTGTTGGTTGCCCATGGCAGGCCCCATGCCTCCGAAGAGGGAGAGTGGATCGAGGCGCGGCCACACACCATAGAAGTAAGGGTCCCTACTTACAGACAATGCCTGCTGGTGTATTCACCTGCCAGTAGGGCCCTATCCCCACACCTACTGAAGTGTTGGGAGATAGATTACCTACAAGCCAATATGGAAATTTAAAATAAGACAAAGAATGTAGAAAACATCACCTCAAAGTTGCAAAGTTGCACCTCTGCAAGATGAACTGTACTCTAGCCTTCTGTGCCCAGAACATCTTGTCCTTCAGTTAGTCACAGCCTGGGCTGCAGCCTGGTGATCATTTCACTGCAGACCTACTAATGTGCCACCCTGCTTGCAGGAAGCAGTCTCCCTGGGCCTAGACCTCTGTGCACTTGCCCCTTAGCCTGGAATGCCTGCAACCTGACATTTTTTCCATGGCCTTCCTGACTACTCTGCTTATTTCTTAATTTTAGTCACTCTTGTTCACTTTTAGAATTTACATTTTGTTCTTTTTAGAGCTTGAAGTTCCATGCTCAAATCTGAATATTTTTAAGTTCTTTTAATACTGTAATTATGGTCATTTTAAAGCCCATGTCTGGTAACTCCATCACCTGATTCCTGAGCTATTTTTCTGTTTTCTATTGACTTTTAGAATTATTGACATATATACTTTTTTATATGCCTAGTTATATTTCTTTATTGTTTCTTTACTTGCAAATTTTCATCTGTTATAATTTTAGACTTACAAAAACATTGTGGTTAGAGTAGAAAGGCTTCTCCATATCTACCACACTGACTTGCCATTTTGCCCCTTTTTTTATTATTCTCCCCTTCACTTTGTGTGTGTGTGTATGAATATGTATGAGGTAATTTTATCTTATGAACTTCATAACACTCTTGCCTAAACCTTAGAACCCTCATTTTCTCTTATTCAACTTACCTAATTAGCAAAGTTAGTGCTCATTGACAACCTAATCGCTCTTACATTGTATTTCAGAGCATTAAATAAATGTGTTAATTTGTGTTTACACAGCTATAACAAAAATGACCAAGAAATGAATGATGGAAAGCATCTTGCAGGATAAATAACTGAGTGTGTGTTTTCACCAATGTCTATCTACATTCAGATGTAGGATTGAGTAGAAGGTCAGAAAAGTTCGTTCATTGATTTTTAAAAAAATATTAGTTGTGCCTGAATTAAAGTTGTGTCTATGTTGATTAATTGAAGAGCCAATAGCTAGATTACTCTGTTTACTTATGTTCATTGTAGTGTGTTTATTGTGGTCAATTAATTTTTGAGATTGATTTAGATGGAGGGGCCAGGGTTGGTGCTGTAGAGTTGTGTGATCATTAACAAAGAGGAATGTAGCCTAACCAGTGGGGGTAATAATGACAGAGGAGGGGCATCATTCAAGTGTTTCCTGACACATTTTGTAAGAAAGAACAAATAAAATTTCAATATGCATTCATCCTCATTTTTCTTCTAATGAAGAAAATATTGAAATTTGGAAATGTGATTTTTTCCCTGACATGGTATCCTTCCCTGTAGCTTGGCACCTGGGCCTCACAGAGGTTGGTTCCATGTTTCCTTTTACTTTTCCCCACATGTAGCTCTAATGGAAACATCCAAGATGAATTGTTAGCATTTAAGAACAATATGCAAATATATGCACCAGTACTGTCCCTGTCGAAGTCAAGAAGAAAAGGTTTAGACTATACAGATGAAATCTCTTCATTCCAAGGGTATACAACAAATTATTGTATAACAGTAAAATGTATCATTTATCTTTTAATTTAAATAAATTTGATTATACGATGAATTTTTGCTTAAAAGAACCTTTGTCAAAAACATGTATAGATTATTATTGAAGAAATAAAAATTAACTTCAAATAGTTAGATTTTTAAAGTTAAGTTTAATCGAGGAAAGCAATTAAGTTAAAAAAAATGATTAAATGATTAGTTTAACAGCATTGTTTTGAATTATATTGCAATCTAAATAATCTATGCATTCTCTGTAGACCTCTTTGCTCTCTTTCCTCTGCCTATCTTCTGTCTGTCCTTTCTCTACACTATGCCTTCCCTCCCTCAGACATTCTCTTCCTCTTCTCTTCCTCATACTGTAATTAGTCACTTAAAGTAGCCCATGCCCCACAGTAGCAAGGTGTGTGTGTGTGTGTGTGTGTGTGTGTGTGTGTGTGTAGGTGGGAAGGTGGTGGCAGAAGGGAAAGACTAAACAAAGGTAAGAAAAAGAATTAAAAAGTAAGTGCAGTGATAATTTGATAATAAAAAATAAAATTTAAAAGTTTTATGTGGTGTTATTAAATTTACTTATTTTTGTCTTCTAAACTTTAAACTAGGCTTGTGTCCGTGTTCATGTAAATTTTCCTCAACAACCCATCATTATTTCAAGAATATTTTGTTATGTTACTCTTGAGTGAACTTAAGTTGAATGTTATCATAGGAAAAATTATTTTTCTAGGCACTAGAAATTAAATAATATATAATTAACTTTTGTATCAACATGGACAGGTCTGGAGGAGATTATGCTGAGTGAAATAATTCAAGCAGAGAAACTCAATTATTATATGGTTTCACTTACTTGTGGAACATAAGGAATAACATGGAGGACATTAGGAGAAGGAAAAGAAAAGTGAATTGGGGTAATCAGAGGGGGAGATGAAGCATGAGAGACTGTGGACTCTGAGAAACAAACTGAAGGTTTTGGAGGGGAGGAGGGGATGGGTGAGCCTGGTGGTGGGTATTAAGGAGGGCATGTATTGCATGGAGCACTGGGTGTGGTGCATAAACAATGAATCTTGGAACACTGAAAAAATAAAATATAATTTAAAAAATAAATAAATTAAATCAAATCAAAAATAATATATAATTAACATTAATATCAATATTATAATAGAGTTTCATTTTAAATAAATAAACTTAAATCAGTATGATACAATATTTTGTGGCTAAATGTTATAAAATCAGCACAAAGATTATGTGGTGACAGAGGAATGTGGTTGTAATAGAATACTTAGGTTTTCAGCAGGACGCACAGTCAAATATATAAAGATTTTATGATTGCAATTAAAATTAGCAATGTTTTATGAAAGTAAAATATGCAAACTGTTAAATACCATTAAAAAAAACTTTAATCAATTGGTTATTTGCTCTTCCGGGGCAAAGATTTTGTCTGAATCCTCACTCCTATGGCAGTCCTGACACATGGAAGGACTGCACTAAAGATCATCAAATGGAAGCATATGTGGATGTATATGCTCCTTACATAATATTCTTTAGTATTTTAATAAAGTAAATTCAATAAATTCAAATTTTGCATTGATCATCAAATCATCATCTTTAGATTACTTGGTGTGGCATTGAGGAAATGGAAAGTGATTGCAGAACAGGAAGTCAAGCTTTTGCCAAAAGAAGTTACCCTAATTCCATATGGAATGTTGAGCATGTTGTCTGGCAATCTGAATGATAATTAAACATAAAAATAAACAGCAACATGTAAAATTGAGGTTTAGAGAGTGGAATAATACATTTGATATGCTGAAAGAAATCAAGAAATATACAGCTTTGGAAAATGAAAATCGAAGTCATCTGTGAAATTTAAAATTTAAAATGCATTTTCTGGCCTCTGAAACAATATTTATTCTGTGTTCAATGCCTTCTAAGTGCAATGCCTTTCTATTCTTTCTATTTAAAAAAACAAAACAAAACAAAACTCTTAATTCGGAAGCTGTAAAATTAAAAAAAATTTTTTTTACACCATAAAACTCAAAAACTACTATAGGCAGAAAATAAGATAATCACCTTAAAAAAAACTAACATACTGGGGCACCTGGGTGGCTCAGCTGGTTGAATGTCTGTCTTCAGCTCTGGTCATGATCCCAGGGTACTGGGATTGAGCCCTGTACTGGGCTCTCTGCTCAGCTGGGAGTCTGCTTCTTCCTATCCCTCTGTGATCTCTATTGCTTTTGCTTTCTCTCAGATAAATACATAAAATATTTAAAAAAAAAAAAAAGCAGAACTAACATACCAAGAAAAAATATTTGCAATTCATCTCACAAAGTGCTCACATCTTTAATATATAAAGATCCCTTAGAAAGCAATAAAATGACTAAGAATCCAATAGACAATTCATCAAAGGAGAGATAAAGACATACAAATGATGAGTACATATACAGATATCTATTAATCAACAAATCAAAACTACTAAAATACCATTTTTGTCAATAAATTGTTAAAAATCCCATTGTATGATAATTTTTTAGGAAGCTACCAAGCTCTAAAGTCTTTGCTAAATCTAACATCTAAATCTAACATCTTTCTGATAATTTCTACTGACTGATTCTTTTTTTTTTTTTTTTTTTTTACTGTGGACCACATTTTTCCATTTGTTACATTTGTAGTAATTTTGGAATTTTGAAAGATACATGTAGAGACTCTCTATTTTTTTTTTTTTAAATAATATCCTCTCAAGAACTTAATTGTTAACCTAGAAGGCAGTTAGTGATTAGCTGGTTCCTCTGAACTTTCACTGGCTTTGTTTTGTGTTGTGTTAGGGAAAATCTATATAAAGACCAACGTATTTCTCAAATCCTCCTTTCTTGGTGAGACTCATCCTCCAAATTGTCTCCTTTGCGGTTTTGTCACTACTTGGTTTTACATTTGATTGACTGGCTCCAATATCTTCTTGCACTTCTAAATCTCTGGCATTACTCCTTCTCTTTCAATAGCAGAGTAACTGCTCTCTGGAAATTTTAAAGTATTTTGTGTGGCCCAGTTCACAGTCAAATACTCATGGTAGATTCCCACACAGATTCTCCCTACCACACACATAATGTACCCCCTCACTGCTGTGCCTGGCATTTGCCCTGAATTCTGATCCTTCACTCAACATTACAATCATGCTATGCCCAGATTTCAGTTTTTGAATCAGATTCAGGAAAATGCAGGCAGAGAACCATGGCAATCATGGGCTCACATCTAAAGCACACTCTCTTTCATATATTTTTTCTGGTTTTCTGGTTGTTTTCTGTAGAGGAAATCTACTACAAGTTACTCCATTATATATAGTAGTGGAAGCCTTGACCATTACTTCTGAAAATACTGCTTTTTTCTCCACTTTCTCTCTCATCTTCTTGTAGACTGGCGATTACATATATGTTAGAAATTACACCGTATCTTTTTTCTTTTTTCTTTATTTCCTCGTCTTTTAAAAAAAGGTTTATTTTTTTTAGAGACAGAGTATATTTGAGCTAGAGGAGGGGCAGAAATAGAGGGAGACAAGAAGACTCCCCACTAAAAAAAAAAAAAAAAAAAAAAAAGAAGACTCCCCACTGAGTGTGGAGCTTGATGCAGAGCTAGATCATGACCTGAGCCAAAACCAAGAGCCGGATGCTTAACTGACTGAACCACCCAGGCGCCCTGTATTTCCTGTCCTTTTGTCCTCTTTTGTTTTGTTTTTGTTTTTGTTTTGTTTTGTTTTGTTTCACTAAGTATGACACCTGCTAACTTCTCTTTTGGGTCACCAACTCTTTCTTCAGTTTTGTCTGGTTAGCTATTAAGTCTTGATGAAATTCTTATTTATTTCATTTTTTTCAGTTCTAGAATTTCTATTTGATTCTTTTCCATCAATTTCTATTTTCTGGTGAAAAGGATCTCCATTTTGTTCTCTCTTGCTCTCCCTTTTAAAGAAAATATATTTACCAGGGTTTTTTTTTTTTTTTTTTTAATCTATTTTAACTGAAAACTTTACTATCTGGATTATATGTAGATTTATTTATTTTGTCTATTTTTCTCTTGGCTTTATTTATTTTTGTGCCCGGTTATTGAATATTGGAAATTATGTGTGGAAAAACTGTAGATGTTCAGAATAATATCTTCCCAGGAGATCTATTTTAGCTTTTGGCAGACAATTTTCCTTAATCTTTTCATGGTTTAGTTAATTCTTAGGGGTAAGATTTATGTGATTTCAAGAGAAAACAGACTGTAGTTTGGTTGATTCTAGACTAGTGTTGTCATTGCAGAATTTGATTATTTTAGTTTTTCTAATCTAAATTATAACCCTTGGGAGTTAATAAAGCTTTCTCTGCCTCAGCAGACTCTGAACCCCAATTCTGTGTGCCTAGAACTGGAGATCTGCTAATCAAATCTTCCCTTCTTAAAAATTTCCTTTCTCTTTCATTTCTTTTTTCAGAGGATTCTCTTTGAAGTCTGATAGCTTTAATGATCTCTGTTTTAGAGCTGACCGATCTAGGTTATTATTTTTTCTGGACAAGATTCCCTCTTTAATTGGTAGATGCATGTATACATGTTTTATTTCTCTGGAATAATGCCTTTATGTGCTTGTTCTGTTTCATATTTAATTTTCATCTAGGGTGACCCCAATTATGAGTATTCAATCTTAAATCTCTCATAGTCATAATTGTTAAATATTTTAAAAGTCTTTATTCATTTATACTTCATTAACTTACTTTTCACACTTTTAATATCTATGTTTTCCATAAAGGGCCAGATAATCAATATTTTAGACTGTGGCACATTGGTCTCTGTCACATATTCTGCTTTGTTTTTGTTTTTATAAACCAGTTGAAACCATTATTTTTCTATGGGCCGTATGTGCTGACCATGCTGTTTTCAGCAGTGACTTTTTTTTTTGCATATGCATTTGTCAGTTTCATTTTCCTTTATAAAATAAGTTCAGTTTCTTTCTTAACCTTCTTTAATGAGCTCTGCCAACTCATATTTCATATTCTCCTATTTTTTTTCTTTTTCTGTCCTTCCCTGAACTTTCTTTTTTAAGCCTTTGTTTTGTGTTCTTTAAACAGAGGTGATTAATTCAGTCTGACTTAAAAATTTAGAGGTCATTTTAAATAATTTTTATTATCTTTCTGGAAACATTTTTCTGGTAAAGTTTTTCAGCTGCCATTCCAAAGTGGTCTTCTTTTCTTCTGGTCTTCTTTTCTTCTCTTTCTTTTTCTTGTAGATTCTCTGTGTATAGGTTATTTTCTAGATCCTCTGTGCTTGACTGAATTTGAGAAAGTATATGTTTCTAGGCTATTTCCAGGGTACAGCATGTTGGGGAAGAAACAAGAACATGTTGCAGTCTAGCAAGAATTTTCCTGATAACATAGGGTTTTCTTTCTTTTCTTTTTCTTTTCTTTTCTTTTCTTTTCTTTTCTTTTCTTTTCTTTTCTTTTCTTTTCTTTTCTT
>CM052896.1:22135164-22331366 GCA_028534135.1 Potos flavus | reverse complement strand
ATTTGTTGCCATATAGTTGCTCAAAATATTTTCTTTTAATTGTTTGGATTTCTTTGGGTTGTGTTCTCTCCTTTCATTCATGATTTTATTCATTTGTGTCCTTTCTCTGTTCTTTTTGATAAGTCTGCTGAGTTTTATCAATTTTATTAACTCTTTCAAAGAACCAGCTCCTAGTTTCGTTGATCTGTTCTACTGTTCTTCTCATTTCTATATCATTAATTAATGCTCTCATCTTTATTAATTCTCTTCCCCTGATGGATTTAGGCTTTATTTGTTGCTCTTTCTCTAGCCCCCTTAGGTGTAAGTTTAGGTTATGTGTTTGGGAGTTTTCTGGTTTCTTGAGAAATGCTTTTATTGCTATGTGTTTCCCTGTTAAGAACATCTATGCTGCATCTGAAAGGTTTTTAAAAGTTGTGTTTTCATTTTCATGTGTTTCCATGAATTTTCAAAATTATTCTTTAATTTCCGGGTGGGACCATTCATTCTTTAGTAGGATTCTCTTTAATCTCCATGTATTTGTGTTCCTTCCAAGTTTCCTCTTGTGATTGAGTTCATGTTTTGAAGCCTCTTGTTCTCTTTTTTTGGGGTGAGTTTTTCTGTCTTGTCAGTCTTGCAGAAAGTGGTCACTTTTCTATTTGTAGAATTGCAGCAACTGTTTTCTTAGCTCTCTGGTTCATTTCACAGGTGTTCAGAATGATTTGATAGCTATCTAGCTGAATTTCTGGGACTAGACAAAACTGAGGTCTCCTACTCCTTCACCATCTTGGAAAGTCCAGTCAAAGTACTTTTAAAACAGACCTACAATTAAATTTTCTTTCTACTTCTTTCCTTCTCTTCAGCTCCTCTTGGGTAATAACATTGTTGATTATTTGTGTCTCATGGACTACTCACTCTTACTGGCATAAAAAATATTTTGCTATATTTTTACATCTGAAGGAGTAGAGAAAAAAGTAGTTTATTTACTGAGTCACTGCTTAAACATTTTCATAGAGAAATTGGGAGAGATGGGGCATGTGTTTAACTGCTTCTGATGATCTTCACGGTCTCCTTTCTTTTCGATCTGGGTAATTAGTGAGTGGCAGCATGCGTGAAATAATTGTATCATCCAAGGACATTCCCATTCTGGTGCCTGAAAGAACTTGGTGAAATTTATGGAGCAGAAGGATAGACACATGTAAGGTCTTCACTGTGGATTATTTTTTGGTGCATACAGGAAAACAATTACAATCTGTGAGTCACTACTCTTTTTCTCTCATCACAACTCAATAATATGACACTTGATTGAAGGTATAAATCAGGGAATGGGATTCTTGAGCAATGTATTTGAAGTGATTTTAAGTAATTTCCATGGTCTTATTTAAAATGACTACCAAAGCAACCTAGTTGAAAGGAGAGACTGCACAACAAAAAGCAGTTATTTTATTAACTGAGAAGTCATGAAATGAGCTACTTTGAAACAGAATAGTTTCCTTTGATGATTATCATGTGTCATTGCTGACCAGATTTTTCTTTTAATTTAATAATTTAGAACTCAACTACTATTCCACATATATAAACATAAATCGAGGCTATCTATTATTCAGTTTATTTCCCAAAGCAGTTTGCATTAGAGACAGAAATGTTATTCTGTCGAAGTGATGTTTTCTGAAGGCCTGGAATTTAATTTTTGCCTTCTTCATTTGGGAAGTTTCAAGAGCTTAGAATTTTTGTTAGAGGGGGGCGCCTGGGTGGCTCAGTGGGTTAAAGCCTCTGCCTTCAGCTCAGGTCATGATCTCAGGGTCCTGGGATTGAGCCCCGCATCGGGCTCTCTGCTCAGCGGGGAGCCTGCTTCCCCCTCTCTCCCTGCCTGCCTCTCTGCCTACTTGTGATCTCTCTCCTCTCTGTCAAATAAATAAATAAAATCTTTAAAAAAAAAAAAAGAATTTTTGTTAGAATGCATAAATATTTAATTAGACTTTCCCAAAGAAACTAGAGGTATTTCTATTTTTGCACTTTATTATTGCACTAGTCACATTGTGCTTCATGATATCTTTATGTATCTGTCATCCTACCATGTTGTTATTTGAAGGCAGAAACCATGTCAGAAGTTACTTTGCTATCTTTTCATCTATTTATTAATGTTTAATACAAAGTATATTTTCCAAAAAAAAAGAAAAAAGGCAAAGTAATGAATGAGTGAATGTCAAAATGTTGCATGTAAATTAAAGAACAACCATCTCTCCAGAATAATATTATGATGGTAAGTCTTTCCTGCGGTCTTTGTGGGATTTTAGTCTCCACAAGAGTCAACAGAGCAAAAGAGAGCATATTTAATGTGTCCATAGTTCATTACTGTGGTAAAGAATGCTTAGATTTTTGGTACTGATATTATGTGCATACTATTTGTTTCTTATTTTGCTTACTATTTTAAGAAAAAGCTTTTGCATTTTTAAAAAATTCTATTAAATGCAGCACAGGTTGATTGCAACTTGGTCAGCCTTCAGTATTTCCACACCTGAATCTGGGGTTTAGAAACAGATGTTGTTAAACCAATGTGGGTCTGCTTCTTGGTGAGTTATAGACATAGACTACACCAGGTGAAGTTGCCTCACAAAGTCATCTTTAGTTGCAGCAAATTTGTAGATCATGTGGAATAATTTCCAAAGCCATGGCTCCCTGAACAGAAGTAAGCCATGATTCTCTTTCATTAGGGTTTGGGATGAATATTCCAAGGAGGAGGCCTTATCATTGCATGTTATAAGCAGGAATAATGTTGCACATGTGTACTTAGAAAACATGCCTATGGAAATATTGTATGTTATTGCTAATGAAGTTTATTTATTCCCTGCCCAGGGTGGGTGTTTTGACATTATAATGAAGCTGAGATAACTATTAGGCATTTTATGACTCCTCTTGAGGGTTATACTCAAAATGTTTCCTTTTCTATTCCAGCAATTCCTTAGTTCCTGAAAGATAAAATTGATAGGTAGAAGCTTCTATGAGTTTGCTCATTTTGGGGGAGTCTCATGGGTGAGAGACACCACATCTGAACTGACGTTCAGTAGTTGGATGTACTGAATAGCAGTTCTGAAGGTCTGCAATATCAGAATGAATTTATTTTACCCTGAGGGAGAAAACTAAAAACTCTGAGAGGAAACTTGTGAACTCTTGTTGTGGTTCGTGGATTGAGTGATACATAAACTAAGGATGGTCAGCAAGGCTGTAGTCCCTAAAAAAAAAAAAAAAGTGACCAACTATTTTGGTTGTCAATTTCTCCAAATTAATTTCATTGGTGGTCATAAATATAATACCTGCTTATTCACACATAAAGCACTCTCTAAAATAAAAATGTACACTTCCAACATTTAAGACAAAGAAATATTGAGTGCACATGGGACACTCTTCAGAATAGATCACATACTGGGTCACAAATCAGGTCTCAACTGGTACCAAAAGATAGGGATCATTCCCTGAATATTTTCCTTAGAATATGGTTCCCAGAACACAGATGACCACCTTCTTTCTCTGCTCCTCCCTGCTGGTGTACTCAACAAACCACCAATGTAAGGAGTTTGGGGGGTTGGAATTGGGGGTGGATATCAAAATTTTGCTAGAATTCACTGAGGGGAGAGCAGATGTAGGGACAGAATTTGAAACACTGGTGGGGACAGGGAAACATGAAACACAAAACAAGGAGCAGAAGGGTGCTCTGTCTTGGAGGCTGGGTGGGGCAAGTCCTGGGAAACTTTGCAGATGGCTCAATTCCCAGAGTCACATATGTGCACATGTTGTTTGTCTATTCACAGCTGTCTTGGAGGGGCATCAGAGTGGGACTAGAGATGTCATGAGGAGGCAGGAAGGAGGGAGGCTTATTTTGAGATAAAATTGCTAAACTGTACATCCTGTTATGTTACTTTTCCATGTATATATTATATTTCACAATGAAAATACTTGTAAGGAGGAGGGGCAAGATGGCAGAGAAGTAGGTGACCGTGTTCCAACCGGTCCCATAAAGTGAGCTGGATATCTACCAGAACACTCTGAACACCCATGAAATCAGCCTGAGATGCAAGACTATTCACTTCTGGATCTCTATGGGGGCAGAAGACAGCAGTGGAGAGGTAAAGCGGAGTGGGAACACTCGGATCTATATTGGAGGATAAACAGAAGGGGGAGGGAGACACCAGAAGTGACACAAGGAAGTAATACCCCAAACGAAAGTGCTTTGTGATTGGGGACCAGCATTAACTTAGAGTCTGGTTAAAAACACTCAAAAAGAGCAAAAAATCTTAAGGAGCAACTAGTGGAATTGGGAGGTCATGGACACGGGCTTAAGCCCACGTACCCAGGAAGGACAGCACCAAAGGCGACCACCCGTGTCAAAGAGAGACTGGGGTGGGGGGTCCAGTCTGCGGTCCATGACCCTGCAGCTTTCCACTGCTTGCACCAATGTGTGGGCTGGCTGCACTCCCCCAAGTGCCTAAGAGAGCCTGGTGTGAGCCTTAGCTGGCGGTCTCTAGGACCTCAGCTGTCCGCTTCCTGCCGCAGGGAGAGGGCACTCCCAGCCAGCGCCTGAGAGAACACTGCCCTATCTCCGGCAGGAATCTGAGCACACCCGGTGTGGGCTGGGAGCCCGGAGAGCAGTCCCAGCAATGGCAGCCACCAGAAATGAGTTTCCCAGACCAATATCACTTGTGGCTTTATTGGCGTGGGTGTGTAGAGGTGAGTGGAAGCCTGGCAGGTCCACCTCTCGAGGTGGACATGCTAGGGACCACCTTGCAGCCCCAAATAGGGCTGGCATGATATATTCATGGCACTAAATGAGAAGAACACGCAGCCAAGAATATTTTATCCAGCAAGGCTGACATTCAAAATGGATGGAGAGATAAAGAGCTTCCAAGACTGGCAAGGTTTAAGAAATTATGTGACCACCAAGCCTGCACTACAAGAAATATTAAGGGGGGTTCTATAAAAGAAGAAAGAACCTATGAGTGACACAGAACAGAAACTTACAATCTATAGAAACAAGGACTCCACAGGCAACATGATGTCAATAAAAACTTATCTTTCAATAATCACTCTCAACGTGAATGGCCTAAATGTTCCCATAAAATGGCACAGGTTGCAGACTGGATAAAATGACAGGATCTATCCATATGCTGTCTACAAGAGACACCTTTGGAATCTAAAGCTACATCCAGACTGAAAGTGAAGGGATGGAGAACCATCTTTCATGTCAATGGTCCTCAAAAGAAAGCTGGAGTAGCGATTCTTATATCAGATAAATTCTTATATCAAATATATAATATATATATCAGATATATCTTATATCTCTGACTGTGGTCAGAGATACAGAATGACACCACATCATTCTTAAGGGTCTATCCTCCAAGATCTAACAATTGTAAATATTTGTGCCCCCAATATAGGAGCAGCCAACTGCATAAGCCAACTGTTAATCAATATAGAGTCATATTGATATGAATACATTAATTGTAGGGGATCTTAACATGCCACTCTCAGTAACAGACAGATCATCCAAACAGAAAATCAATAAAGAAACAAGAGCTTTGAATGACACATTGAACCAGATGGACCTCATAGATATATACAGAACATTCCACCCTAAAACAACAGAATACTAATACTTCTAGAGCACACATGGAACTTTCTCCAGAATAGATCACATACGGGGTCACAAATCAGGGCTCACCTGATACCAAACTGATACCAAAACATTGTGTGCTTGTTGTGGCTGGGGCATGGTTGTTCCTGAGCTTGCTCAGCAGGCAGAGCTTGAAAGAATATGTGGCTGTGTTAGTCTATCTATACACACATCTATTAGTATTTCTGTATATACACATTTGTATCTACATTAAACGAAATGTGAATTCATGTGCTGTCACCAGCTCTAATCCCACACGTGACCCATTCTGGGCACTCTTTTTGCTTTTCTGTAACCTCGCACACCACCAATGAGAAACTTGGCTCCAAGCATCTACCATCTATTTACTTATTCACTTTCAGGATATACATACAACAGTTTTAGAATTATTAACTCACACATCATTGAGAAACAACTTTACCAACTAGTGTATAGTGCTTATGGTAGTTTACTTGGTCTTTAGTCTTACACTCTCTACTTATTTCCCAAGTTACTTAGCTCAGCAGTTCTTCTCTCCAGCTCTCTTTCCTTGGTGAGATTGTGTCATATGTTTTAAATACATTTAAATTCTTTCATTACAGTCTGCATTTCTGTCTGGTATTCTCTGCCAATCTAGTTGGGTTTGCTTTAATTTACATGCATAAAATTTACTCGTTGTGCCAAGAAGTTCTATGGGCCTTGGCAAATGGATAGTGTCACCTGTGCAACAATACAATACCATACAAGAATTTCACAATCCTAAAAATCTTCTGTGCATCACATATTCAATCTTCCCCCTTTCACAAAGCCCTTGAAACAATTGATCTATTTTCTGTCTCTATAGGTTTGCTTTTTCCAAAATGTCACTTAAATGTAATTATATAGTATGTAGCATTTTCAGACTGGCTCCTTTTACTTAGTAAAATGTATTTAAAATTCATGTATTTTTTATTGTAAAGATTTCTAGATCTTTTTAAAATCACCAAATAGTATTTTTCCATTGTTTGTCTGTACCACAGTTTGTTTATTTGCTCACTTATTGAAGGATATTTTGGTAGTTTTCAGTTTTGACAATTGCAAATAAAGATGCTATAAACATTAGTGTGCAGATTTTTGTGTGGCATAATGTTTTAAATCAGTTGGGTAAACACATAGGGGTACAGCTGCCAGATTATATGTAAAACAATTAATTATGAGAAACTATTAAAGTACTTCAAAAGCAGCTATAACATTTTGCATTCCCATAAGCAGTTTATCAGAGTGCCTTTTTTTATACATCTTCACCAGCAATTGGTATTGTCAGTTTTTTTTAAATTTTAAAACTTTCTTAGTTATTTTAAAAAAAATTTTAAAGTTTTTATTTAAATTCCAATTCATTAACGTAGAGCGTATTACAGTTTCAGTTGTGCAATTCACTGATTCAACACTTCCATAAAACACCTGGTGCTCATCACAACAAGTGTACTCCTTAATCCCCAACACCTATTTAACCCATCTTTCCACTGACCTCCTTTCTGGTAACCATCATGCTTGCTTTGGCATCACATATATTCTCTGGTAACCATCAATTTGTTCTCTGTAGTTAAGAGTCTGTTTCTTGGTTTTCCTCTCTCTTTTCTTCCCCATGATCATTTGTTTTGTCTCTTAAATCCCACGTTTATAGAAAATAAATTCAAAATGGATTAAAGGTCTAAATGTGAGATAGAAAACCATCAAAATCCTAGGGGAGAAAACAGGCAGTAACTTCTTTGACATCAGCCATAGTAACTTCTTACTAGATATGTCTTATGAGGCAAGGGAAACAAAGCAAAAATGAAATATTGAGACTTAATCACCTCTGCACAGTGAAGGAAACAATCAATAAAACTCAAAGGCAGCTACAGAATGGGAGAAGATATTTGCAAATGACATCTGTATCTGATAAAGGATTAGTATCCAAAACATATAAAGAACTTATCAAACTCAACACCCAAAAAACCAAATAATCCAGTTAAAAAATGGGCAGAAGATAGAAATAGACATTTTTGCAAAGAAGACATACAGGTAGCCAACAGACACACGAAAAGATGTTTAATATCACTCCTCTTGAGGGAACTACAAATCAAACTACAATGAGATATCACCTCATACCTGTCAGAATGGCTAAAATGGGCAACACAGGAAACAACAGAGGTTGGCAAGGGTGCAGAGAAAGGGGAACCCTCTTACACTCTTGGTGGGAATGCAAACTGGTACAGCCAGTCTGGAAAATAGTACGGAAGTTCCTTCAAAAGTTAAAAATAGGACCCTATGATCCAGCAGTTGTACTGCCAGGTATTTACCCAAAAGATACAAAAAACTTGCTCAAAGGGGCACATACCCTCCAATGTTTATAGCAGCACTATTAACAGTTGCCAAACTATGGAAAGACCCCAAATGTCCATTGACTGATGAATGGATAAAGAAGATGTGGTGTATATATATGATGGAATATTATTCAGTCATTAAAAAGGAATGAAATGTTGCCATTTGCAATGATGTGGATGGATCTGGAGAGTATTAGGCTAAGTGAAATAAGTCATTCAGAGAAAGACAAATACCCTATGAGGTGTTTTTTTTTTTTTAATTTTAACTATTATAATAGATGTGTATGGGTAATCCACTGCTATTTTAATTTGAAATTGAGAAATGATGTTGAATCGCTTTTCATCTTTTTTTTTGCCATCTGTACACCTTCTTGGATGAGATGGTTTAGATCTTTTGCCCAAATTTTAATTGAGTTGAGTTTTAAAGATTAGTTGAATTTTAAAAATTCTTTGTATATTGTGGCTACAAGTCAAATATGCTGTTTGAAAATATTGTTTCCCAGTCTGTGGCTTGTCTTTTCACTACAATAACAGACTTTTTCAAATAACAAAGGTTTTTAATTATATTAGTCTAATTTGTGAATTTTTTCTTCATCATGCTTTCAGTGTTCTAAAATCTCATCACAAAAACTAAAATCATATAGACTTTTCCCTCTTTCCTACTAGAATTTTTTTAGTTTTTCATTTTCCATTTAGGCCTATGATCCATTTTGAGTAAATTTTTGTGTAAGATACTAAGTTAATGTCTAGGCTCCTATTTATTTGTTTATTTTTTCATTCATTCATTTTTTTCCCAAATACTTTTATTTTATTTTTTCAGTGTTACAAGATTCATTGTTTATGTACCACACCAGCTCTCTTTACATCTTAAAGAACTGGAAAATCAACACCAAATTAAGCCAACCCCACATACAAGAAGGGAAATAATCAAGATTAGAGCAGAGATCAACGAGTTAGAAACTAGAGAAACAGTAGAACACATCAACGAATCCAGAAGTTGGTTTTTTGAAAGAATCAATAAGATCAATAAACTACTGGCCAAACTAATCGAAAAGAAAAGAGAGAGGACCCAAATTAACAAAATTATGAATGAAAGGGGGGAGATCACGACTAATTCAAAGGAAATAGAAACAATCAACAGAAATTATTATCAACAGCTATATGCCAATAAGTTAAACAACCTAGAAGAAATGGATGCATTCTTGGAAACCTTCCAAGAATAAACTTCCAAGACTGAAACAGGAAGAAATTGACAATCTGAATAGACAAATATCTAGCAATGAGATTAAAGAAGCGATCAAAAACCTCCCAAAAAACAAGAGTCCAGGACTTGACGGATTCCCTGGGGAATTCTACCAAATATTCAAGGAAGAAATAATACCTATTCTCCTGAAACTGTTTCAACAAATAGAAACAGAAGGAAGACTTCCAGACTCTTTCTATGAAGCCAGCATCACCCTGATCCCCAAACCAGGCAAAGACCCCATCAAAGAGGAGAATTTCAGACCAATATCCCTGATGAATATGGATGGCAAGATTCTCAACAAGATCCTAGCTAATAGGATCCAACAGCACATTAAAAGGATTATTCATCATGACCAGGTGGGATTTATTTCTGGGATGCAAGGGTGGTTCAACATTTGCAAATCAATCAATGTGATAGAACAAATCAGTAAGAGAAGAGAGAAGAACCACATGGTCCTCTCAATGGATGCAGAAAAAGCATTTGACAAAATACAGCATCCGTTCCTGATTAAAACTCTCCAAAGTAGGGGTTCCTGGGTGTTTCAGCCGTTAAGCAGCTGCCTCTGTCTCAGGTCATGATCCCAGGGTCCTGGGACCAAGCCCCGCATCAGGCTCCCTGCTCAGCGGGAAGCCTGCCTCTCCCTCTCCCATTCCCTGTTTTTGTTCCCTCTTTCACTGTGTTTCTCTCTGTCAAATAAATAAAATCTTTAAAAGAAAAAAAAAAAAAACAACTCTCCAAAGTATAGGGATAGAAGGAACATTCCTCGATCTCATAAAATCCATCTATGAAAAGCCCACAGCGAATATCATTCTCAATGGGGAAAAGCTGACAGCCTTCCCTTTGAGATCAGGAACACGACCAGGATGCCCACTCTCGCCACTCTTGTTCAACATAGTACTAGAAGTCCTAGCGACAGCAATCAGACAACAAAAAGAGATAAAAGGTATTCAAATTGGCATAGAAGAAGTCAAACTCTCTCTCTTCGCAGATGACGTGATACTTTATATGGAAAACCCAAAAGACTCCTCCCCCAAACTGCTAGAACTCATACAGCAATACAGTAATGTGGCAGGATACAAAATCAATGCACAGAAATCAGTTGCTTTCCTATACACTAACAATGAAAATATGGAAAGGGAAACTAGAAAATCATTCATTCATTTTTGCAAAGGACATTTAATTGTGCAGGTAGTGTTTATTGAAAAAACTATACTTTCTCTACTGAGTACCTGTGTGCCTCTGTTAAAAATCAGGTGACAACATTTGTGTGTGTCTATTCCTAGGCTCTCTAGACTGTTCCACTGATCCATTTATTTATTCTGTTCCCAGATTATAACATACTTTCCCCAATACCATACCATTTTGGTTACTGTAGCTTTTTGTAAGTCTCAATCAAGCAGTGTCAATCCTTCAACTTTGTTCTTCCTTTCTCAGTTCTTTGTCTTTCTGTATAATTTTAGAACCAGTTTGGTGATACCCACAAAATAAAAATCATGCTGGGATTTAGGTTGGAATTTTGTTGAATCAGTAGATAAACTAGGGAAAATTTTGTTGAATCAGTAGATAAACTAAAGAAAATTGACATCTTAATGTATTAAGTCTTCTAAACACAGAATATATCTCTATTTATTTGGATCTTTTTGCTCCACCTGGATCTTCACCAGGGTTTTGCAGTTTTCTATATATGTTTCCTGTACGTATTTTAAGATGTGTACCTAAGTATTTCTTTTTTGTGTGTTTTTACAGGATTTTGAATTCCAAATTATTAAACATTCAGCTTCTTACCAATGAGAATATTATAGAAATTTTGTAAATAGTTCTCATTAGGTTAAGAAAATTCTTTTTTATTCATAGTTTATTATTATTTTAGTGTCTACTGACTCATTAGTGAAATGCCTCTTTCATTCCTGGCGTTAGTAATTTGTATTATCTTTCTTCTTAGCCTGGCTAGAAGTTTGTAAACTATTAATATTTTAAAGAAGGACTTTGGTTTCCTTTTCTGTTTTCGTATTTTTATTTCATTGACATATGCTCTAATTTTTATTATTTCCTTTCCTTCTATTTGCTTTAGGTCCAACTTGTTAATACGTCTTCAGTTTCCTGGGGTTCAGGCTTCAATTAAGTGCTTTTAGATCTTTTGTTTTTTTTCTTCTAAACACTGAAATAATATGCCATAGCTTTTGATGAATTATTTTATTTTATTGTGATTGTAAATCCTATTCTTTCTTAAATGTTTATTTATTTTAATTTTTTCATTATTTTTTTTTTAAATTCAAGTATAGTTAACATACAGTGTTATATTAGTTTTAGGTATATGATCTAGTGTTTCAACAATTGTATACATTACTCAGTGATCATTGTGATAAGTGTACTATTAATCCCATTCAGCTATTTCAATATCCCCTCACCCACCTCCCTCTGGTAACCACTAGTTTGTTCTCTATAGTTAAGAGTGTTTCCTGGTTTCCCTTTTTCTTTCCTTTGCTTGTTTTATTTCTTAAATTCCACATATGTGTGAAATCTGATGGTATTTATCTTTCTCTGACTGGCTCATTTTACTTGCATAATAATCTAACTCCATCCATGTCAGTGCAAATGGCAAGATTTCATTCTTTTTTTTATGGCTGAGTAATGTTCCATTGTATGTATATGCAATATGTGCATCTTCTTTATCCATTCATGTAGCAATGGACACTTGGGCTGCTGTCATAATTTGGTTGTTGTAAATACCCCTGCAATAAACATTACTGTGCATGTGTCTGTTTGAATTGGTGTTTTTGCATTTTTGGGTAATTACCTGGTAGTGTGATTACTGGATTGTAGGGTGGTTCTATTTTTAATTTTTTGAAGAAACTCCATATTGTCTTCCACACCTGCTGCACCAGTCTGCATTCCCCCAGGGTGAGAGCATTCTTTTCTCTCCACATACTCACCAGCACTTGTTTCTTGTGTTTTTTATTTTAACTATTTCCACAGGTGTGAGGTGATATCTCATCATAGTTTTGATTTGTGTTTTCCTGATAATGAAGGATGTTGAGTACCTTTTCATGTGTCTCTTGGCCATTTGGATGTCTTTGGAGAAATGCCTATTTATGTCTTCTGCCCATTTTTAAATTAGATTGTTTGGGTTTTTGGGTGTTGATTTTGATAAGTTCTTCATATATTTTAGATACTAATCCTTTATCAGATACATCATTTGCAAACATCTTCTCCCATTCAGTATACAGTTTTGCTTTTGTTTCCCTTATCTCAGGAGACATATCTAGAAAGAAGCTACTGTGTCCAATGTCAGAGAAATTATTACCTATGTTCTGTTCTAGGTTTTTTATAGTTTTTGGTCTCACATTTAGGTCTTTCATCCATTTTGAATTTATTTTTGTGTGTGGTGGTAAGAAAATGGTCCAGTTTCATTCTTCTGCATGTTGTCATCCAGTTTTCCCAGTACCATTTGTTGAAAAGACTGTCTTTTCCCCCTTGGATATTCTTTCCTGCTTTGTTAAAGACTTATTGACCATATAAACACAGGTTTATTTTTGAGCTTTCTATTCTATTCTGTTGATCTCTGTGCTTCTCCTGATTAGGGAAGTTTTCAGCTATTATTTCTTCAAATACATTATTTACTTCCCTTTCTCCCTCTTCTCCTCCTGGGACTCCTATATCATGAATACTATGTTTTGATGGTGTTGAGTTCTCTAAATCTATTCTTATATGCAGTATTTGCTTGTCTGTCACCTGTTTAGCTTGATTGCTTCCCATTACTCTATCCTCCAGGTCGCTTATTTGTTCTTCTGCTTCCTATAGCCTACTACTAATCTACCTGTTGTATTTTTAATATCATTTATTGGGTTCCTCATCTTTATGTCATTTTTTATCCTTTTGTCAAGAGTTTCACTGATATCCTCCACCCTTTGTTTGAAATCCAGTTAGTATCTTTATAATCAATTTAAATTCTCTACAAGGCATGTTATTTCTGTTTTGCTTAGATCTCTTGCTGTGATTTTGTTTTGTTATCTCGTGTGAGACATACTCCTTTTTCTCCTCATTTCGTTGCTTTTTCTTTCAGTCCAGACATCTGCACTAACTTTCTACCTATTGTGGGCTGTGCTTGCTCTGTGGTGTTAATGAGATCAAGGAAGGCTGGCTTTGAGGAGGCATGACCATAGGAGGGCAGGGAGGGCAGGGCAGTAGTATTAGCAAAATTTGCAGTGAGCTGCTGGTCTTAGGCTGGATTCCCCAAAGCAAAGCAGCCAGAGCCAAGTGGCAGCCAGGTGTGTGAAGCAGTGTGTCCTAGGTGTTGGAAGGTGCGTGGTGTATGGCAGGGTATAAGCATGCACCATTGACAAAATTTACATTGAGCCCAGGGTTGAGGCCAACAGGTTTGGAGTTAGTGAGTCCTCAGGAGAATGCATAGTCAGGGCACACTGCTAGCATGTTAGTTAGCAAATGTCTGTCCAGCCCAGCCTCTTGCAGGTGGCCTTGTATTTATTCTGGGGGGTGTGGAAGAAATTGGTGTCTGCCAGCTCCTTTGTTCCCAGAGAAGGCTCCCAACATGCTCTAAAATCAGTATAAACAGATCTTCCTTCTATTTGCCCCAGGCATTGTGCAAACTGTCATTTCTATGGTGCCTCTCTATGGCTGCTGTCTTTTTAAGGTGGGGACCCAGCTATCACTTGCCCTCTTGGCTTGCCCAGTACTGAGTCGGCTGACTTTTAAAGCTCCAGACCCCAAGTCCTGCTGGTTATAGAAACTCAGGGAATTCTGCCCCTCTGGTTTTCAAAGCCAGACATTATGGGGATTCATCTTTCCCATGTGGACTCCCTGGTACGGGGGGACTGTTTCCCTTTTCTGCACCTGCAGTTCCCTTCCTTCTGCAGGCAGCTCCTGATCACATTTCTGCCCTTTCTAATCTCTTAGAGGAAGCTTCATCCTCTACATTTAGTTGCAGAGTTTGTTCTGTTAGTCTTCCAATCACTCCAGTTTGTTTACACAGATGTGAGTGATATCTAGGTGCAAACATATGATGGGGTGAGTATAGGGTCCTACTATCCTGCCATCTTCCCAGGCTTGACTAGTTTATTTTATTATTATTTTGTTGAAAAAATTAGAAACTTCTCTTTATACTTCTTTTTTGACTTAGAGGTTACTTAGAAGTTTGTTATTTAACTTATAAATATTTGAGGGTTGTCAAGATATCTTTCTGTTATTGACTTCTGGCTTAATTCTGTGTGGTGGTCTGAGAATGTATTTTTTATGATTTCTCTTCTTTAAAATTTGTTAAGATGTATTTTGTGGCCCAGATGTGATCTATTACAGTGAACATTTTATTTCTAATGAACTCTTACTTTAGTGGAGACTTG
The DNA here is from genome assembly GCA_028534135.1 of Potos flavus. NCBI lineage: Eukaryota > Metazoa > Chordata > Mammalia > Carnivora > Procyonidae > Potos > Potos flavus. Next base: position 22,316,795 of record CM052896.1, on the reverse strand, counting down.
GTGTGAGGGAAGGGGAAGCCTATGCTAGATTTTGCCAAATTCCCATCTAAAAAGGAATTTACATTTTTCCAGCAATGTATTATAGACCTATGTTTTTTCAATATTGCCCATCTGATAGATGAGAAATTATATTTCAGAGTAGTTTTCCTTTGCATTTCTTTTATTGTGAATGAGTTTGATCTTACTTTCATACATTTAAAGAATACCTACATACATTTTTCAGAATTGTCTGTATATTTGGCCATTTAAAATTTTCTTTATAATTTTCTTTTGAAAAAGACAAGAATATTTGTCTATGTTTTATGCATTAGTCCTTTTCCTTTCTAAAAATATATTTTTTATATTTTTTAAAAATAGTTGTGACTAATATAGTTCTTACTCAGATTTCCCAATTGCTACTGCTTGCTTTATCATTCTTTCTATCTAAATTGAGACTTTTTCCATAAACTGCCTTTGCATACATAATGTCCTTTTAGCCCTAAATACTTCAGTATGCATTTCCTTAAAAAAACGACACCTTTCCACGAAAAGACCACAATAAGACTATCAAACATAAGCAAATCTATATTGATATAATACTACAATCTAATCCATGGTTCCTATGCAATTTTGCTCTCATTACGGAATACAGTTTGAGATCATGCGTTGAATACAGTTGTCATGCCTTTGTAGACTCCTTCCGTCTGGAACAGTTCCTCAATTTTTCCTTACTTTCACACTTTTGACCAATGCCTTTGTAAAAATAATGTATCATAAAGGAATATACATCATGTAGATTAGTCCCATTACTGGAATGTTAATTTTATCACTTGGTTAAAATGATGCTTTCCAAGTTTTCTGTTGTAAAGTTAATGAATAAGTATTTCTTATTTATTAACTGGAAACTGATAAATATGGTCAGCACACAGCACACAGCACACATCCACACACCCACCGACACCCATCCCACACACTCAGTATTAGAAAGCTTTACCTCATGCCCTTGTTTTCTTTTGTTCTTTGTGTGGTTTTTACCTTTTACATTTAGGTATCTAATCCATTTGTAATTTATTTTTTTGTGTCCTGGGAAATATGGGTTTAGTTTTAACTTTTTCCAAACAACAAATGGCTTGCTCCAATACAATTTATTTGAAATTTATTTTGCCTTTTGTGTTTTCACTTGCAGTTTCTATCATATACTAAGTTATGTGGGTCTATGTGCTTTCTAATTTAGTTTGTTGGTCTCTGTCTATTTGGATTCTAATACTAGACTGTTTAAATTTTAGAAAATCAGATATTTAGACAATTTTAAAATACCAGATCTTATAATGTCTAGTAGAGTTAGTTGCCTCTCCTTAGAGTTTTGCTTTTTCAGTGTTGTCTCCCAGTTGTATGTTTATTTTTCCATATGAAATTGTATATCAATACAAAATTTGCAAATTTTATGGATTACAAAAAAAGTTATTCATATTTTCATTGAAATTGCCTTATACTCATGAATTAATTTTTGGAGAATCGATGAGGTTGAGCCTCCTACACAAGGAAAAAGGACACATTTCTATTTGTGCAAGTCTACTTTTGTGTCCTTTAAGAGTACTTCAGTATTTTGATCTTATAGGTTATACATATTCTTATTAAGTTTATTCCTAAGTATTTTATCTTCCTTATTGTTTTTGAATATTTCCTCTACCATTATATCTTCCAACTGGTGTTTTTTAGTACATATTGAAACTATTGTTTTTTTAAATTCATTTTTATCTTTTTCCTTGCTAACTTATTGTTTCAGTTATTTTTATCATTGATATTCTAGGATTTACAGGTATACTATCAAATTTTTGGCAAATAGTTTTACTTCTTTTTTAATTCTCATGCCTCCAACTGATTTTTCTACCTAAAATTAGCATTGATCAACACATCTAGTACAGTGTTCAATAGTAATAGAAGTACTGAGCATCCTTGTTGTTTATCTGATCTTATTGGAATTATCTCTTATATTTGACAATTAAGCAAGATACTTGTTTAACAAAATATGCATAGATCTCTATTTTTTGAGTAATTTTATCCATAATGGGTGTTAAGTTTTTTCAGTGACTTTTTCTGGAAAATGGAGATAATAATATGATTTTCTCTTTAGACCTATTAATACCATCTATTGTATTAATGAATTTCAATTATTGAAACAAGATTATATTGTTCACTCCAATCTATTCAGTCACATGATATTATTAATGTGGTGTTGGATTTTGTTGAGTGATAACATTTAATATTTTTTGTTGATAGTCAATGATATCATTTTCTAACTTTTTTTATTTTTTTATTTGTTTTTTTTCATTTTCTAACTTTTTAACATGCTATATTTAAAATGTTAATGATCAATGTCATACTTGATTCAAAAAGCCATTTTCTTTTTATTAGCTATTTTTTTTTTGGAAAATTTAATGTAACACTGGGACTATTGGTTCTTTGAAAGTGTATAATTTCCTTTTGAAATGATCTGAGCTTGGTGCATTTTGAGAGTAGCTCTATGATAACTTTCTCTTTTCTTCTACCAAAATTGGTGCACCTAAGATTTCTATTGCTAATGGGATCAATTTTAGTAAGTTAATTTTATTATTTTAGGTTCCAAATTTATTTGCATTTCTTTTAGGTTCCAAATTTATTTGCAAAAAGTTACCAAGTAATTTCTTACTATTAAATTTTTTTTCCTGTGTTAATGATTATTTCCACCCTTTTGTTTCTTACATTATTCTGCTGTCCTTGTTGGCTTTTCCCCTTTATTAATTATTTGGAGAAAAAGGGAGGATTTAATTTAATATTTAAAACTTGTGTTTTATATTCCCTACCTCATTAGTTTCAGTTTTTATCTTTGTTATATTATTCCTTGTGTTTTTCTTTTGCACTATTCCACTGTTCTTTTTCTGGTCAAGTGGGAAAATTAATTATTTATTTCACTTTTTATTGACATAAAATTGACATTATTTAAGGCAATGGATTTTCCTCTGATCAGTGCTTTATATTTATCCCACAAGCCCTAATATCAGTGTTTCTATTATCATTATTTTTTTAAAAAAACTTTGTAATTTTGGTTTGCATTCCTACTTTCCCCAAAATGTTGTTAATTAATTCTTCTATTCCAATTTTGCATATAGATAACCTGATTAAAATTTGCTGCTAGTATCTTATTTTTTGCATTGTGGTCATTGAGTAGTAGTATTTGTAAAATTTCTACTCTATAGAAATTGCTGATTCTTTCTTTCTTAATATGTCAGGGGTCCAAAAAACAATAGCCCTCAGGCCAAATCTAGCCCGCTGCCTATGTTAAATCATAAAAAAACCTAAATCATTGGAAAAAATATTTTAAAAGATTAGTATTTCATGACCTATGAAAATTATGAGAAATCCACATTTCAGTGTCCATAAGTTAAATTTCATTGGAATACAGTCATATTTATTTATGTATTATCTATGGCTGCTTTTGTGTGGCCTTCGAGGCCTAAAATATTCACTATCTAGTCCTTTATAGAAATAGTTTACTGATTCTTACTGTATGTAATCAATTTTGAGGAATAAAATATTTAAGAAGAAGATCTGCTTTCTAGTGTCAGGATGTAAGATTTGTTATAAAATTATGTTTTTATGTCTCATATATTCTGAGCATGGTATGGTAAAGTCTACTGTTATTCTGTTTCTGTCTATGACTCTGAATCTCCTCCAGTTTTTTTTCGTGTGATGGTAGCTGTGTTACTTAGTGCATGGAAATTTATAATTATTATATTGTCATTGTGAATTATGGCCTTTAACATTAAAAGGTGCCATTTTCTTTCTATCGCCAACATTTTCATCTTGTATTCTATTTTTTAGGCTTCCATGTCCACAACCTCTACTTTGTTTTTGTTCCCATTAGCTTGAAATATTTGCTAATTATTTTATGTTTTATTTATTTTTTGCTCAAATAGAATTTCAAACATATATAAAAGGTTTAGGAATAGTACCAGAAAGCCCTGTTGGACATTGATTTTTGTTTTTGCACGTAATCAAAACCTTCAGGCTCTCTCTCTTCAATTCATGCTGAAGATGTGAGGTTGCAATGATGTTACTTGTTTTCTGTTGATCTGTGTTGTTTTTGGAGGATGTGTGGAGAATTTTGCTTTGGGCAGTCAAAATTACTTTGACCACTGATAGGTTTCTAACTATGTCCATTTTAAATTAGAAAAAAAATAAAGAATAAGTAGAAGCGGAAAATAGGGATTAAAATTATTATAATTCTATGTTTTAATAATTGTTTTGTTTTTTAGCACTTATAGCATGCAAAAATTGATTTAATTTTAGTTACTTAATTAAATTTAGACCATAGTCTTACAGAATCCCATTTGGCAATTATTCCCACATTCTTAGAATGAATTAAAAGCAAAATGTCAATTTTGTTACCTCAGATGTCACGAAGAAAACAAACATCAAATTCATGTACACAAAATCTATGACAATTTATTTCTGATCCAAATATAATGAAGAAAAAACTACTCCTTAAAATGTAGTTTATTTTCAAAGATACTTTAAGGATACAACATTTAAGGAACATTTTTTTTTAAGATTTTATTTATTCATTTGACACAGAGAGAGAGATCACAAGTAGGCAGAGAGACAGGCAGAGAGAGAGAGGGGGAAACAGGCTCCCTGCTGAGCAGAGAGCCCGATGTGGGGGTCTATCCCAGGACCCTGAGATCATGACCTGAGCTGAAGGCAGAGGCTTTAACCCACTGAGCCACCCAGGTGCCCCATAAGGAACATATTTTTTAAACACTATCTTTAAAAGGCAGTTTCTTTTAGTATATATAGGTGGAGTATGTCAAAATATTTGCTTTTACAAGAATCGATGATAAATTCACAGGAGTTGATGATAAATTTGTCTTAAAATATGTCCAAAATACTAATCCTTAACAGATCATTATATGTTACTAAAATATTTTTGTGAATTATATTCTGCTGCAGATTAAAAAATTTGTGACTTTTTTTTGAGTGAGTTGAAAGTGAATGTCTGTTTGGTATGACAAATACTTAGTATAGTGATCCAGAAGGTGTACAATAATATTCTTTAGCATAATTACAAACTTTTAAAGTATAACTACTCAAATTTATAACAATAATATTATAATTATAATTTTTGATATATTTATTTGTGTATTCTAAAATCAGTTTCACAAAGGTGACAGTTGGCCGTGTCCGTGAAAATTTGATTTTTACTATTTGGGCATTCAGAATAAGCTAAAATCAGGTTTTAGAGCATTAGTAAATGGTTCCCTGAAGCTTATGACATCCGAGGCACCCAAATGGGCTGTCAAGATAACAATCAGGCTTTGGAGGTGAGGATGAGATCTTCCTGTTTAGACATGAGCCCCTTCACCCTGAAGGCCTCTCTAGGAACATAAGAACAGTGCCAAGTGTGGCACTGATTCAGTATGTGGCTTAAATGAGTAACTGGGCTTCTCTATGGTAAAATTAAAATGAGCTAGGAACTGGGTATATATTTACTTCTGTCTTTTCTGAAGTCTATTTCAGGTATTGGCAGAAACTATCAACAGTTAGATTCTATGAAAATATTCACATTTATTTACAATGAGACAAAGTCAAATAAAAACTGGATATTAGTCTTTATTCATCAGAATGACAAAGATTAAATATCATTGACCTAATCCAATATTGACAATGGTGATATGGGGAACAAATGAAGAAGAAAATGTAGATAAAATTAAATTTCCTTATAACATGTAGCCCACTGAAAAATACTTGAGGCAGGCAGAGTGTGACATTCCTCTAGGAACTCCCAACTGTCTTAACTTTAATGATTTGCTAGAGGAGAAAACAGTTTTAGCTTGACAATAGCTAGGCCTCCAGGATCCTGTGTCTTCTTTAGCATATGAAAGTCCTTTTAGAAACTTCCCTTTGTATTTACCTCCCCTACCTCCAAAGTATATAATCAATTGCTCCTCACAACCCAAGGGCAGCCCTTTCTGCCCCTGGTCCTATCCCAAATGTTTCAATAATATCACCTTTTTGCACCAAAGATGTTTCAAGAATTCTTTCTTGGCCATCAGCTCTGAACCCCAACCAACATTCCCACATCATTTAAATGCCAAAAGTGGGACTTTGAATCTTCTCATCTAGACTCAGAGATTTTTTTTTTAATTAAATTTTATTTTTTTCAGTGTTTCAAGATTCATTGTTTATGCACCACATCTAGTGCTCCATGCAATATGTGCCTTCCTTAATACTAACCACCAGGCTCACCCATCCCCCCCGTCCCCCTCCCCTCCAAAACCTTCAGTTTGTTTCTCAGAGTCCACAGTCTCTCATGGTTTGTCTACCCCTCTGATTTACCCCAATTCACTTTTCCTTTCCTTCTCCTAATGTCTTCCATGTTATTCCTTATGCTCCACAAGTAAGTGAAACCATATGATAATTGACTTTCTCTGCTTGACTCTGAGTCTTGGTGTGAACTTGGTGAGTAAAAACTTTCATTTCACGGGCTTTTCAAAGAGTATGGTCTTATGAAACACTTTCATGTCAGTTTCTCAGGTTGCAATCCTCTAGCCTATGGCTACTCTACAGGGAGGAGAAAGCCTGTCTTTTGGCTGGTAGTTAGTACCATGGCCAGAATGGTAATAAGACCCAGAAACTTGACGCCTTCTCTTTGTTTCTGTCTCTATACAAAGTTGTCTGTCTTGGGCTTGGGACAGCCACCTAAGTGACTCCTGTGGCTGTTGATCTTAAGACTCCCATGGAGGGTTTCCTTCTCATTGGTTGACATCCCTGGTCTAGCTTCTTCTGGCCATAGGACCTATACTCAGAACCTGCCAAAACCAGTATTCAATTGAATTAAAACACAACTGGGGACCATTTCCTAGAGAAGTTGGCTATAAAGACTACATATTTTAGGGGCGCCTGAGTGGCTCAGTCATTGAGTGTCTGCCTTCAGCTGGGGTCATGATCCCAGGGTCCTGGGATCAAGCCCTGCATCAGACGCCCTGCTCCGCGAGAAGCCTGCTTCTCCCTCTCCCACTCTTCCTGCTTGTGTTCCTGCTCCCGCTATCTCTCTCTCTGTCAAATAAATAAATAAAATCTTTAAAAAATCTTTAAAAATAAAAGACTACAAAAAAAAAATAAAAGACTACATATTTTAGAACGTGGCTTAGATCATGTTGGATCTCTATCGTTATGGTTTTCCATCAATGTCTTCTACTATTTAAATTACAAAAATGAGTAATTTCTTATTTTAAAACTTATCTGTTCTTTTCTGTGGGTTAAAAATGGTAGGTCCTTCACAGCCCTCATGACAAGGCAAGCCAAGGTTCAGCATGGCCTTCACGGTATGGCTTTCACAGCAAGGCAAACTCAGTTCATATGCTGGCACCCATTGTAGTCTAGAATGTGATGGGGAAGTTGGGGAAAGGATGGTTTCCCTCCTACAGGGCCTTTATGGCAGGGTGGTGATCATAGCGATTTTGTTCAAGGGACACCTCAGGTCACTTTGACACCAGGAAACTCTGACATATCCTGAGTTTGGGATGCCAGCTGGGAGTCAGGGGGTATTTTCTTGGTAATGGCCAGTCTCTACTTTTCTAAGAGCATGGAGTTTCTACTTTAGTCCCCAAGGACTCTCCCTTAGGATGTCTTTTAATTCACTGGAAACAATTCGGGTTGTATGATTTAAGGAAATAAAAAAAAACCTGATTTTTTTTTTTTTTTTTTGGTAACACTGTATGGCCTCTGTACTCTTTAGGGGATAGGGAAAAATGGCCCACTAATAGGACATTAAGCTTCAGTATGATCTATCAGTTAGATCTCTTTTGCAAGAAACAGAGCATATGGACAGTTACCCTATATTCAAATCTTCATGTCTCTAGATTAGGACCTCAACCTAACGGCCTCTTGCAGAATGTGTTTGCTTGAATGTGTTTGGCTCTTAAACCCCTCTAATATATTGGGTGATGATTATCTAAATAGACCTCCTCTGGGTAAAATCCAGGTTGCTGAAGGAAATATAGGCCATCTCTGATGAAGGGGATGCTGACTCTCTCACTCTTCCTCCTAATAGACTCAGGTTACTCTAGCTGTGTGTGGGGGCTTCTCCTTCATTCATTTCCCAGGTTAATAGCTATAATTGGACCCAAATGTCTCTGATTAGTATGCCTCAGGATGGAGACTTTATGAAATGTTCCCAAGCAGCTGCTGAAGCTCCTTTTGTTTTAGGGAAGTTTCTTGTCTTCTCTGGTCTGACATGGACTGCTTATTTCTACTCTGGTGGAAAAAAAACAAGCTGCCTTCTCATCTGTCTGAGCTGACAAGTTTCAGAACATGGAACTGTTTTTCTCTGCCTTCTAGTGGCACTTCACGTTTTCTGCCTTCCATTCCCCTTCCTATTTCTGCACCACCTAGGTATGGCCTACACAACTGGCTTCTATACCATCTGGATGGTTCCAGCACCATTTGCTCCTCCTTCTACCTTCACAATCCAGGAGCAAAGAGTACCCATTGGACTTATGTCACCCACTTCAGATTTCCCCAACAGTGTCCCAGGTAAAATTTGACAGTGAGGAACAAATTGATTGACTTTCAAGTGGACACAAGTGGAACACAATTCAGTATTTAAATTTAAGTTTGTTTGTTTAATTAAGATAGTCATGTCTTTAGAGTTATCAGCATTAAATATGAAACTTTTCCCTATGTAGGTTGACTAAAGGTCTAATAAGCTTATATTATCTTTGTTGCAATTTGTCAGCAAAAAGATGACTTAAAATGATGGTTAGTTTTGTCTGTCTCAAAATTTTCATGGGTCATTGTTAAGATAGATTTCAAAGTCTCTGGTAACCTAAAACTTTAAAGTTTTCTTGGATGATAAATTGGATTGAATTCATTGGACATCAAAAAGAAGAGAAAGGGCATAAATAAATAAGCTCATGAATGAAAGAGGAGAGATCACAACCAACACGAAGGAAATACAAACAAAAGAACATCTTATGAAAAATTCTATGCCAACAAATTAGATAATCTGGAAGAAATGGGTGCATTCCTAAAAACTTATAAACTATTGAAACTGAAACAGTAATAGAAAACCTGAACAAACCCATAACCAGCAAGGAAACTGAAGCATAATAAAAAATCTCCCAATAAACAAGAGTCCAGGGCCAGATGGCTTCCCAGTGGACTTCTACTAAACATTTAAAGAACTAATACCTATTCTGAAGCTGTTTCAAAAAATAGAAATGGAGGGAAAGTTTCCAAAATTGTTCTGTGAGGCCGGCATCACCTTAATCCCAAAGCCAGAGAAAGACCCCACCAAAAAGGAGAATTACAGACCAATATCCCTGAAGAAAATAGATGTCAAAATTCTCACCAACATACTAGCTAATAGGATCCGACAGTACATTAAAAGGATTATTCACCACAACCAAGTGGGATTTATTCCTGGGCTGCAAGGGTGGTTCAACATTTGCAAATCAATCAACGTGAAAAATCACACTAACTAAAGAAAGGACAAGAATCATATGATGCTCTCAATTGATACAGAAAAAACATTTGGCAAAATGCAGCATATTTTCTTGATTAAAACTCTCCACAGTGTAGGGATCGAGGGAACATACCTCAAACTCATAAAAACCTACTACAAAAAGCCCACAGCGAATATCATTCTCAATGGGGGAAAACTGAGAACAGGACAGGGATATCGACTTACCCCTGTTGTTTAACATAGTACTAGAAGTCCTAGCCTCAGCAATCAGACAAAAAGAAACAAAGAGTATTCAAATCAGCGAAGAAGAAATCAAACTCTTACTCTTCACAGATGACATGACACCTCAGGTGGAAAACCCAAAGACTCTATCCCAAAATTGTTAGAACTCATATAGGAATTCATCAAAGTGACAGGATATAAAATCATTGTACAGAAATCAGTTGCATTTCTATACACAATGAGACAGAAGAAAGAGAAAATAAGAAAAAAAATTTACAATTGCACTCAAAACCATAAGATACTTAGGAATAAACATAACTAGAGAGGTAAAGGCTCTGTACTCTAAAAACTACAGAACACTTACGAAAATAATTGAGGAAGTCACAAAGATATGAAAAAACATTTCATGCTCATGGATTGGAACAATAAATATTGTTAAATTTATTATGCTACCCAGAGCAAACTACACATGCAATGCAATCCCTATCAAAATACCACCAGCTTTTTATCACTCCTATTTTGAATGACACCCTAGCTGGATAAAGTATTCTTGGCTGCCTATTTTTTTTTCTCATTTAGTTTCTTGAATATATTATGCCAGTCCTTTCTGATCTGCCAGGTCTCCATGGATAGGTCTGTTGCCAACCTAATGTTTCTACCCTTGTATGTTACCACCTCACACCAGTCAGAATAGCTAAAATTAACAAATCAAGAAATGCCAGATGTTGGTGAGAATATGGAGAAAGGGGATGCAAGCTGGAGCGAGGGAATGCAAGCTGGTGCAGCCACCTTGGAAAAAAGTATGGAGGTTCTTCAAAAAGTTGAAAATAGAGCTACCCTACAACCTAGCAATTGCACTACTGAGTATTTACCCCAAAGATACAAATGTAATGATCTAAAGAGGCACCGGCACCCCAGTATAGCAGCAATGTCCACAATAGCCAAACTATGGAAAGAGCCAAGATGTCCATTGACAGATGAATGGATAAGAAGTGGTATACATACACAATGGAATATTACTCAGCCAACAGAAAGGATGAATACCTAACATCTACATCAAAGTGGTTGGAACTGAAGGGTATGTTTAGTGAAATATGTCAGTCCCAGAAAGACAAGTATCCTATGGTTTCACTCATATGAAGAATATAAGAAACAATGCAGAGGATCATAGTAGAAGGGAGGGAAAAATGGTAGGGGAAAAAATCAGAGAGGGAGACAAACCATGAGACACTCTTAACTATGGGAAAGAAACTGGGTTGCTGGAAGAGAGGTGGGTGGGGAGATGGGGTAACTGGGTGCCCTCCATTAAGGAGGGCACATGATGTGATGAGCATTGGATGTTATAACTGATGAATTACTGAACTCTGCATCTGAAAGTAATGATGTTCCATATGTTGGTTAATTGAATTAAAAAAATAAAATAAAAATGAGGGTTCTTATAGAGAGAAAGTATGTTTTAATAATACTTTTTAAAAGATATTAGATCTTAAGCACTCAAGATTTACTGGATTTATAATTGTTCCAACCATTAACATATTTTTTCTTTTGTTTCCATAAAGGTGTCTCTTATTAATTGCCTGATTGCTTGCTAAACAAAAGAGTAGATGATAGCTAACATCACATGCTATACAACTAAGGCCTTAAATGAGTCTCAAAATGGCATTAGATATTTTAACTTGTGCATGAGGTGGAACATGTACTATCATAAAAGCAGAATTTTGTGTATATATTCCAGAGATCACAAAAATGTAACAGGATTCCTAAAAGATATAAATACTCAAATCAGCACTTTAAAAGATCTCTCTCTTTCTTTTAGTGATTAGCTAAATTTCTGGACTGGAGGAAGATTTTGGTCTATTATCAATGCTGTTTTTACTGAACTTCTCTTTCTCATTATAATATTAACCTCCTTTTGTCTTCTCCCATGTCTCCCTTCCTGGTGGCAGAACTCCCTCATTGTAATAACTTCTAGCTGAGAGAGGATCCTATCTATTCAAGGAAGCTCATATATGTTGGATTGGCTGCCTCTGCCTTTGGTAACTTTTTTTTTTTAAAGATTTTATTTATTTATTTGACAGAGAGGAGAGAGATCACAAGCAGGCAGAGAGGCAGGCAGAGAGAGAGGGGGAAGCAGGCTCCCTGCTGAGCAGAGAGCCCGATGCGGGGCTAGATCCCAGGACCCCGAGATTATGACCTGAGCTGAAGGCAGAGGCTTAACCCACTGAGCCACTCAGGCACCCCTGCCATTGGTAACTCTTCTATATAAGTTTCCTCAACTGACCAAAGTGATGCATAGGTTGGAACATCTCTATGCCCCTATTCAATAGGAAGAAGTTACAGGAGATAAGACCTTCCACCCTCAGCAACTTTAAAGATTAAGGGTCAGAACTGTTCAGTGGGGAATGATGTGGGGAACAAAGGAAGATGGAAATGTAGATAAAATTAAATTTCCTTACCACCTGCAGCCCATTGACAAATACTTGAGGCAGGCAGAGTAAGACATTCCTTTAGGAAACTCCCAACTGTCTTAATGTTAATGCTTTGCTAGAAGGAAAAACAACCTTACCTTGATAGTAGCTAGGCCTCCAGGATCTTGTGAGTCTTTTTTAGGATATGAAAGTCTTTTTGGAAACCTCCCTTCGTCTTTACTTCCCCTAACTCCAAAGTACATAATCAGTTGCTCCTCACAACCCCACTGAAGCCCTTTCTGCCAACAGGTCCTGTCTCCATGCTTTAATAAAACATGTTTTTGCATAAAAGATATCACAAGAATTCTTTTTTGGCCATCAGCTCTGAACCCAAATGAACATTTCCACACCAAATAGCATGAAGAAATTTTAAAACATGTTGGATTGTGAATTTGTCTAATATTTATGTAAAAATATGTATCAAAATATAAAAGCTTCATAGTTTGAGTCAATCAGCCATTGTTTCGTAGAAAAAATTGCTGAAATAAAAAAAGAATTACGATAGGGGCGTTAGTGGGTGGCTCAGTGGGTGGCTCAGTGGGTTAAAGCCTCTGCCTTCGGCTTGGGTCATGATCTCAGGGTCCTGGGATTGAGCCCCACATCGGGCTCTCTGCTCAGCAGGGAGCGTGCTTCCCCCTCTCTCCCTGCCTGCCTCTCTGCCTACTTGTAATCTGTCTCTCTCTCTGCCAAATAAATAAATAAAATCTTAAAAAAAAAAAGAATTAAGATGTTAACTGAGGCATTCTAATAGTAAGTAGTGTGAAAATAATAATACTCAACATTACCAAGTTAATTTCAGGTTGTACATACATTGTAATACTATGCAGACACTAGAAAGATGGTTAAGAATTTATAACGATTAGTGACTCCAAACAGATGTTGGTAACACATTGTTAGGCTTAAAAAAAGGATAGGTCTTACAACAGGAGAATAATCAGATCCTATTATTGAAAAACTTCTTCTGCCCCATATGTATGGACTTGAAGATATTCTCTAAAAAGATAGAACATATTCCTTTGTATCCTAGAATTGTGTATGATTTCAAATTTCTTTTATTTCTCTGAATTGTGCTGGGACATTACTATAGTAAGATCATTTTAAAATAAATATTTAAATAAACCTTTACTTAGAGATTTTAATACTGTTGGTTTATGAGGGTGCAGGCTATTTATGTTAGACTCAAGAAGGACATGTTTAAATAATAACTTTCTTAGGATGGTACTGTGATCTCAATACATATTTTTTAAAGACAGAAAATATCATCAGAGATGTTGAGGTTTTATTTTCTCCTTATAATAGAATTTTAATAGAAGTTTAAAGTTAAGGTTAATAGGCTTGCCATATTTGAAGATTTTATCTTCTTTTGCAGTACTTGTCTGTTCTTAAAGGTGTTAAAATGAAAATTTTCTTAAGATATCTAAATACTGATGACAGCCATTCCTTTCAGAAATCTCAAGTTGAAGCATTGCCTAAAGGTCATTGTATGCTATTTGTGTTTCACAGAATAAAAGGAGTTCAGTGGACATAAAATTTAGGAAAATGGTGTGTTAAACAAATAGAAATATTTCTTGCTTCAGACAACTTGTATGTGTTACTAAATGTTCATGAGCATTGCAAATCTCCAAGAGGGGGATATATTTTGGAGATTTTCTCAAACTTGTTGGACTATGTTCTCTCTTCTCTTTTGGAGGTTGTTGAAAACAAATGTACCCTCCCCCCAACAACAACAAAAACTCAATTTGAGAAATGTCACTAGGTAATGTATAGCTTGTATTATTAAACAATCTTCATAAACAGGTTCTTAAAGATTTAAGTATATCAGAGTTTCTCAATCTCAACACTGCCACTATTTTGAATCTGGTATTTCTTTGTGGTGGGGGCTGTCCTGTCTGTTGTGAGATGTTTAATAGCATGCATGGTCTTTACCCAGTAGTGTGCTCCCTGTAGTGACAATCATCAATGTCTCCAAACACTGCCAGATGTAACCCGGGGGGCAAAACTGCACCCAGATGAAAACCACTGATGTACAAAGACACCTGGGAAGGAGGTTAGTTTAACTTGGATCTACATATAGAGGAGCTGAGTGTGGTTGAAGACCTCTGAACTGTTAAAAGGAAATATGTTCGAGTCTGAACTCCTGTCTGTATTACTATGAAGTCAGATAGCTCTTATTACCTGAGAGTCTCTATCAGTGTATAGTACACTACCTATCCTGACTGGCCATGAGCCTGGGTGAGGTCATGGTGAAGTCCTGTAAACCAGAAAGTTAGAGTTAAGAGGCAGAAAAACATTGATTATTAAAGGTGGGTCACCCTAAAATGATGTACTGGTTTAAGTTGTAAGGAAATTAATATTACAGTCTTTCTCCTACTTAGGGTGTGCAGCCCCCAAATTATACAAGAATTTCTTTTTAGTACTGGTGAGATAAGGACAATTTATTGCTTGTTCCAACAAATACAGCCTTGACTTTTGAAAGGAATGGAGACCTTTAAGGAAGGTAGTTTTTCAGAAGGTAGAAAAAAGGTATGTCCTCCAGCTTCCCCCAGGAACAGTATTTTGAGGAATGTGTGCATATTTGAAAAATTGCCTTCATTGTTAGAATAAAATATATTTCTCTTCAGAATTAAATAAAATGACCTATTTTTTTCTGACATAAAGTGAAACCATAAAGAGTTCCTGGCAGTGAGCAAAGACTGTCAGTGGGAATGGAAGGAAGGAAAGAAAATAACCCCATTAGAGGAGGTTCTATCAGAAACTCTAGGCAAGCATACAATTTCTAATCTGAATTTTTGAAAAGTATCTTAAATTCCACTTCCAAGAAAGTGGAGTAGATATTCTTTTCTCTATTCCTATTACTAAGTACAACAAATATGAAGAAGGCTCTGAAAGGTAAAGAGAAGAAGACAGACCTGCCAGGGACCTTGGCACTCAAAGAACATGGTAGTGCATTCTCTGGGTTTTCGTTTTACCTCATATGTCCCAGATTGTGTCCTGAAAAAGCCAGAAAAACAGAATCACGAATAAGCACAGACTAAAAAGGGCCCCAAGCCCAAGGACCAAGGAAAGGCCAGCCAAGTAAGAGAAAATATTTGGACAGTCAATGTTTGACTTCTGCCAAACACCACAGGACAACTATGGCCCTACCCCAATCCTGCCAGCAAAGGCCTTGTGGGTAGCTTGTATTTTCCACTCTCAAGAGGCTATCATAGATCGCCCCATGTAGAATGTCAGGACACTACTCCTCTGCCAGCTGGAAATGAATACCACCACCACCACCCCCACTTCCCCACTCCCACCACCCCTACCCTCACCCTGCGTCAGTAGAGACCATGTGGGAGTCACAATTTCCACTCTGGCAGGCAGTAAGGAAGAATTCCAATGACACAAATGTTACAGCTTTTGTTGTGGTTCCTTCCCAAGCTCCCTGAGGCTTGGATCATTTTTCTTCTATTTATGTCCTGTTCACATTAGGCAGTTCTATTGTTTTATCTTCAAATTCATTGATTCTTTTCTCTGTCTCCTCCATTCTGCTGTTGAACCTATTCACTGAGTTTCTTATTTTGATTATCTTGTTTTTCAGTTTTCAGATTTCCATTTAGTTCTTTTTCATAACTTCTATATCTTTGCTGCAGTTTTCCATTTTTTTAAATTTGTTTTAGCATATTTGTAATTGCTCATTAAAAAAATTTTATGTTCTTGTCTTTTTTATACTTGTTAGTTAATTCTAACATCTCTGTCATCTCAATGTTGGAATCTTTTGACTGTCTTTTGTCACTCAGTGTGAGATCTTCCTGGTTGGTGGTATGAAGAATGAGATTTCATTGAAACCTAGACATTTTTGTATTATGGTATGAGACCATGGAGCCGCATCCATATATTCTGATTCAGTACCTCTGGGCAGGGTCTTGGAAATCAATATTTTTAAAAAATATCTCTGGGATTCTGATGCTCAGTCAGATTTGGAACCATGACCATCATGGTCTTAAGACCTTTCCAGATCTGAGTCAATGAGCTATGGCACGCACCAGTTTCTTTTTTCTTTTCTTTTTTTTTTTTTAAAGACTTTATTTATTTATTTGACAGAGAGAGAGATCACAAGTAGGCAGAGGGGCAGGCAGAGAGAGAGGGGGGAAACAGGCTCCCTGCTGAGCAGAGAGCCCAATGCCGGGCTAGATCCCAGGACCCTGAGATCATGACCTGAGCAAAAGGCAGAGGCT
Source organism: Potos flavus (assembly GCA_028534135.1). NCBI lineage: Eukaryota > Metazoa > Chordata > Mammalia > Carnivora > Procyonidae > Potos > Potos flavus. The sequence goes on along the minus strand of CM052896.1, from coordinate 22,300,404 downwards.
TTAACCCACTGAGCCACCCAGGTTCCTCCACACATCAGTTTCTGCCAGGTGTTGCAAATGACCATTTTATTTATAAGGTCCTCTCTAGACTGTGAACCAAGTTTGACATTTATTTGTATCCCTTAGAGTGTGTGACACATAGAGTTCCCCCCCCCAAAATGCCTATAATTTGTGGATTAATTCATTTCCCTCTGAGTGTCTCAGACTAATAAGGGAGGGGGTTGAGTTTATCCTGAATGAGTCCCTGTGCCCTCCAGTTTTTGGATCCCTATGCTGCCACCTCTGCTGATTCCACTTGGCATGTAGTGGGTGGGATGCAGAGCAGATGAACAACAAGATGGTTGATCACCATTCATAAACACACACACACACACACACACACACACACACACACACACACACAGTGTCATTCATTCTGTACATGTTTTTAAAAAATTGTTGTGCAAAGGGGAAAAAAAAACAAAACCTGTGGGATTCTTTTTGTAGTTTTCATGCTGATTCTTGGAGAAGTGAGGTATGGTCATAGAACATAAGACTTTTGTCCAGACTCTGATTTTAGAGCCCCGGCTCTGAAAAATAGTCTCCAGCCATCTTTTGTGAAATCCTTAGCTATACTTTCTGCTTCTGTGTCTTTATAAACAGATGTAATGAAACAGCTTATGAGGATTAATTGTGTGGCATTTCAAAATTGAACACAAAGGGGGAAGTTGCTGCCTGTCAATTCAAATTTAAAATTGTATATTGTGTTTTTATTCCACTTGTTCTCTGGACTCCAAGCTAAAAATCTCCTTTTCTGAAGACAGAGAAACCTGCCTCTTAGGAGGATCTGAAATGTTTCCTGGCATTAATATGTGCTATTCTTATTCAAAATATTTCTTACTGAACCTAATATAAAACATTTTTAAAATGCAGAGATAGCTGCAATTCAAAACAGAATTGGTAGCTTAATATTAAAAAAATTAACATCATAACATTTTACATATACTCTTTACAATTGTATTTTCTAAGTTTACTTGGCTTTTTATGGATATTTATTCTTCTATATAATTTTAGTGTGTTTTCAGCTTCTCAAAAACTCCAATTGGAATTTTTATCAGCATCACATTAAACTTATAGAATACTTTGAAGGAGACATAACATTTTTATAATACTCAGTAAATCTGAGGACTTGAAGTGGCCCTTATGTCTGATGGAACCTGGGGACAATCAACAAGTATGATGGGTCTTGTGAAAACAACACTTTCCCTAAGTGTGCAGGTTTAGATTAGAGAGCTCATAGAGTTCAGTTCTTTCAATAAAGACTTACAGCTTCTTAAAACATAAAGCTATGCATATCCTTAGTATTGATGAATCTTCCTATTTCTGGGGATTCCAGCTGGGTCCATACTGCTGTGCTTGGCTCTGGGCAGGCATGGTCCCAGCATGTGTATCTTCATGGCCTCAGGGAGCTTGGCCAGTCATTTTCACTCCCATCACAGATTCATTCCAGAGCTCAGAGAGGAAGCCATAAAAGCACACACATTTGTGAAAGATGAAGAAATTTCCCTTTTCTTCCCAAGTCAGAGAATGACATAACCAATGTCTTGAACAGTTAGTAAATACCCATTGTTCCAGGCAACATAGGCAACATAAAATGTCATAACCATGTGAGAAGCAGCTGACATTTACTGAATGTGCTAAACCCCGTGTTAAGTGTTCTAGCATTTATCCATCCCAAGAGATCATCATGGTGGGTATCATTATATTCTCAAACTACCAATAAGGGAATTGGGACCAGAGAATTGAAATGTATTGTCCGAAGTCACCCAACTAGTAATGATGGACCCAGGATTTTAACTCAGAGCACTTGGCTTTAGAATTCCATCTTACCAACTCACTTCAGCCAACCTCAGGCTTCAATTTCCTAAGATGGACATAACATACAGGTGGACAGCTGAGCAATCATAGAGATCAAGGTATATGACAGGTATCAAACAAATGGCTCACTCTCTGAGTGCAAAGAACAAAGGTTGAGATGACCCAAGAAACTTTCAGTGCTATATCCACTCGTAGATTCCTGGAACACAGCTAATTTGGAGATAGTCATCTACATGGTGATGGCTTCGATTATGGTTGGCATATACAAAGTTAGAAGGTTGACTTTAACCTTCTAATCAACTCCCATGCATATTATCACCCTTTGCCTTGCAAGAAAGAGGATTGGGATGGCTCATTTACCAAATGATGCAAAAGCACTGGGGACAAGACAGTACGAATGGTATCCTTCTTATTAACACAGAATGAGGAGTCAGGGATCTCAGCCCAATGCTACCTCTGCTATGGCCCACCATAAGCTGAATAAAGACCTATGTTTGTAACAGCGTATGCCTAAGGCCTTAGCAGGTCTGTGATACCATACGTTTTGGAAGGTCTCTCTTTGTACTTATTAAAAAGATGAAAATGTGTTCTTAGGAAATTTTTAGCCCCTAAAATAATGGGAATGGGGGTTTGTTCACACATCCTTGTTTGAAGGTATTAGGATAAATCCCTTTTCTAATCTCTGTAAGAAACAATGACATGATGAGCTGTTATTAAGGCATTTTGTCAGGACCCAGAAATGACAGAATTCTGCCCTTCTCCAACTCTTCAGAGGAGGTACCCACTGAAGACAAAGGCGGAGAGGATGGGCAGATGTGAGGCCCAAGCCTGAGTGTGGGTGGGTAGAATGCATTAGTTCTGTACCTGGCACGTTCAACCCTACTCACCTTAAGCCAAGATGCAAGTCTCAGTCCTAAATTGTCTGGTGTGAGAAAAGTCCCAACACAGAATTCTGTGGGGATGGCAAGGAAGAAGGTACACAAGTGGCTTCTACAAGGCACCAGGTAGCAGCACCCAAGAAAAGGAGATGCCTGGGATACTTGGAGTATGATGGGGCAACTATGTGACTCCTCCAGTAGTAAGTGAAGAGGGTCACCATCTACTGGGGTTGAGTCCTACTCATATCTACTTCTCAGCTCAGAAGAGAGAATCCAAAATGTTAGCACCCATGCTCTGGGCAACATCCTTCAGGACAACAACTCTCCAAAGCAGCACTTCATGGCGAAGTACATTCCTCAACCTCCTCCAAAAGTGTTCATCTTCCCTGCAAAATTGATAAGGGGAAAGGATGGGGACCTGGGCCATATGTGGAATCTAACATACCAAACTCATCCTCTCTTTTTTAAGCTGAAGCCCTCATCTTGGACCATTCTTCTGACATGGTGTACTGCATGCAAAATGGGAATTGTACAAAAGGAAAAGTGTTTCAGTAGAGCTGCTGATGAGTGATACTCTGTGGGGGAAGTAAGGGCCATGGGATTGGAATTTCCTCCTCTTCTTTCTACAAACAGCCCTCACTCTACCTGTCTTCATCCTTTGCTCCAGCTCATTGCTCCCCTGTGTCTTGATTCCCAGCCTCCTTCAGGGTCTTGAACTATCCACATCCTCACCACTGGAAGCTGCCTGTGTGTTCAAGCCTCTCCCATGAAAAAACTCCCACTCATAATTGGCACCGACCCTGGCTAGCTGCCCCTCTCCTTACCAGGGAAAATCTCCATAGAATTGTCTCATCCACTGACACCATTTCCCAAATGCCCCCTTTCAGACAGGTTTTGAAATATCTCCTTGTCAAATCAGCTGTTGCTATGATCACCAATGTCCTCTTTATTTGTAAGTCTAAAGGACATTTTATGTTTAGTTTTCTGTTGTCGTTAAAAAAACCCCATGGAATCGATCATTTTAAACACTTTTGAGGGGCGCCTGGGTGGCTCAATGGGTTAAGCCTCTGTCTTAGGCTCAGGTCATGATCTCAGAGTCCTGGGATCGAGCCCCGCATCGGGCTCTCTGATCAGCAGGAAGCCTGCTTCCCCCTCTCTCTCTGCCTGCCTTTCTGCCTACTTGCGATCTCTCTCTCTGTCAAATAAATAAATAAAATCTTTAAAAAAAAACACTTTTGAATGTGTAATTCATTGGCATTAAATATATTTACAATGTTGTGCAACAATTACCACCATCCATCTCCAGAACTTTTTCATCTTTCCCAATTGAAACTTTATCCCATTAAGCACTAGCTCCCAGTTTCTCCTTCCCCCAGTCCTTGGCAATCCCCACTCTACTTTCTGTCTCTCAATTTGACTGCCCTAGGAACCTTATATAAGCAGAATCATATGGTATTTGTCTTTTTGTGATGGTTTATTTCACTCAGCATAATGTCCTCAAGGTTCATCCATGTTGTAGCATGTGTCAGAATTTCCTTCTATTTCAAGGCTGAACAATATTTCATTGTATGTATATGACAGAGTGTTTACTGGTCATCCTTTCAAGGCCACTTGGGTTGCTCTCTCCTGTTGGGCATTGTGACTCATGCTGCTGTGAATGTGGTATACAGAAAGGACATTTTTTTTTTTAAAGATTTTATTTACTTATCTGACAGAGAGAGAGAGATCACAAGCAGGCAGAGAGAGAGGGGGAAGCAGGCTCCCTGCTGAGCAGAGAGCCCGATGTGGGGCTCAATCCCAGGACCCTGAGATCATGACCTGAGCCGAAGGCAGAGGCTTTAACCCACTGAGCCACCCAGGCGCCCCAGGACTTTTTTTTTAATTTAATTTTAAAGATTTTATTTATTTGAGAGAGAGAGCATGTACAAACAGGGGGAGTTGCAGAGGGAAAGGTAGAAGTACGCTCCCCACTGAACAGGGAACCCAATATAGGGCTCCATCCCAGGACCCTGAGATCATGACCTAACCTGAAAGCAGATGCTTAACTGACTGAGCCACCCAGGTACCCCACAAAGGATGCTTTTAAAGCTTATTTGGCCAATCACAGCCACCCCACATGGCTCACTGATCTTTTCTTTCTTCTTTATGAAATATTCTCTTTTCTCATCTTCCATGACATTACATTATCTTAGACACTTATGAGTTTCTGGCTGATAATTCCTGTCTCTTTCCTTGAAGTGGTGTCATTTTCCAGGTCAGTCATCTCTGATCCTCTTCCTTTTCAGCTTCCCTCCACAGACCACTACATTTACGCTACACCCTTCCTGCCTCTGCACAGGTGACACCCCTGTGTGTTCAGATGCAAGCTTCTAGCACAGAGATTGTAGTCTTCCCCACAAACAGCTCCTAATCTTCCCCTGCTTCTTCTCCCCCTCTTGGATGTTATCATCAAACAATGAAATTTTAATAGTAAAAAACAAGCTTTTCCCCTTTAGAACCAGCACCAGGCATTTTGTGCATGCTTCCTGTCCATTTCTCTATTATAAAGCTGGGCAGACCTACCTAGTCATACACAGCTTTCTCCTCTTGACTCCGGAGAGTGCCGAGCCCCCGCCCTTTGATGTTCTTAGCCTTTATTCACACTCTTTTCATTCTGCTATGCAAAGGCAGAGCATTAATTGGTTAAGTAAAACAGAGTCCTGCTACTGCTTTTTTTTTTTTTTCCTGCTACTGCTTTTAATGTCAATTTCCCTTCAAGCAGAAAAGTGGGCCATTGTGGAATGACAATTGAAGATGATGGGAACAAAAACTTAACTCTTGGAAGCCAGCACTTCCACAAATGATCGAAAGAAGGCGATTCAATATACTCCTCCAATTCAAGACACCTCTTCTCCCCCTCCTCCTTCTACCACTTTCTCTCTCTCCTCCCCTCCATTCTCCTCATTTTTACCCTCCATGCTTCCCATTCTTTGTGCCCTGCTCAGGACTGTCAATAAGCAACTCCCCTTTACATCTGGGTCCACACTTCCTCCACTCCTTGGCAGGATTTCCTCATGGTAGAGATACAGAGATGGAGTTCCTGAGGCCACTCCTGCAATACCCTTTTGGCTGTCCCACCCTGGTGTACTCTCACCCAGATATCTAACCTGCTGAACACACACCTGTCAGGTATTCTGAACCTCATATACCCCCTTTTCCTATTTCTTCTTGTTTTGACACTTCCATGGCCTCCTGGTGCTCCAGCTGTGAAGACATATTCCAGGAGTTTGTACATTCCACCCTGCCTAATCCTTCTCATTCGTGTCCAGAACAGCATCCTCTGTGCTGCAGACTCACAGTTGCTTAAAACCTGGTTTTGATTTGTCTCACCCCTCCCACTATAGAGCTTTTGCACTTGCTCAAACTCATGCCTCTCCCACCTAATTGTGTTCATTACCTCTCATCCTGGAGATCTCAGCTTGCTTTAGTGACACCTTGCTGACGTCCCAGGCAAGGTCAACCTCCAGATGATAGGATTCTAGGGCCTCATATATCTTTCAATGTGAATTATCATAGTTTCTATTACATCTGTATTTTTGTGATTATTTTGTGAGTCAGTTTCCTCTATAAATTGTGGGCAATCTGAGGGCAGGAGCAATATTGGACTGTTCACCATAGTAGGGCCAGTGCCTAGCATGCTCCAGTGCCGATTAAACCTCCTAGATTATCATGAGTCCTTATGTGCATGTCCTTGGGGTGCACATTTTTTAAAAAAATTCCTGTCTGGCAGTGCCCTGGGGTCTCTGCTGAGGCCACATCTCAAGACTTCTGGGGGATATACCCAGTTTCTCCTTGGCTAGCCCAGTCCCTGCATGGGTTTCCTTTCAAGCACATGCACGTGGTTGTAATTGGCCTGTGAGCAGGAATTCAGTTTCTGTTAGTGACAGTACCCCTCAGGCATGTAATAAGTGCTCCAATAATCCATGTGATAGAAAAAAAGGGAGCCCTGGAGAAGGGAACTTCCAGGAGGTTGCTTAATAATGAGAACATTATTTTGCTAAGGCCCACACTAGTCAGATATGCCTGATTGTTTTTGGCCCTCTCCTTGCCCAAGTAAGGGTAAGAAAGTGGGCCTGAGTGTTTGGTTAATGACTGTTCTGTTAATCCCTAGTGCTTTAGCCTTATGGTGAATTAGAGACTAATTATCTCCCTGTTTTACAAAATGCTGACAAAATATGGGCATTGTGCAAGAATATTGGTTGTATGCATTGTAGCAACAGCTTGAAAGATATTGGCTTTTTCCTCAATTCTACAGTGTTTCAGATAGAATTTGGTAAAAGCTATTTCTAACGCACTCCTTTATGTATTCAGCTCAATTTATAATTATACCTGGAAGCTACAATGTTGTGTAAGGCTTAAAATTAGCAGTATGTGCTGCCTTGACATCCGACAAAATTAGGAAGACCTTGAATGGCCTAACCACAAGTCCTCTTACCCACTCTGCTCCCAAGGATAAGGTTGCCTAGCCAAACAACTCTTGATCAAATGGACCACGTGCAGGTCCTGTTTATATCCTTCAGTGATGGGCTACAGTTCCTTGCTAGCTTGTTGAATTATTCAAACAAATAAATCCCATTCTTCAGTGAAAACTAGGGTCACGTCACCCTCTTCTTACTACAAAGTCTGCCTCCCACAGGCCTTGGTTGTTCACTCGGTTCCCTAGTAAAGCTTTTGTGTGTCCCTGCACGAGACATCCCTCCTCAGACTCTGGTATATGTGACTAATACACTACTGACAATCTCAGCTATCCAGTGTTGGGTATCATGTGTTCAATAAGCCTAGGGTGGGGAACTAAGTTCTCCTTGGCTATGTGACTGGTTTTATGGTACAGTGATAGGCACCTGGGATAGATCCACCAATTGCTAGTGGACCTGCAGTTTGCCTTATGTGGCACTGTGTTATCTCTCTGTCACATGTTATCATCTCTTCCCACCCCAAAATACAAGATAAGAACTGTTAATTCTATCACAGCATGACCTGCTTTCAGATTTGGCCTGTATGACAGGAGGTCTCTGAATCTCCCACATGTGAAAACAGCAGCAACCCGACATCCTAACTGGTCAGCACTTGAGTCCTGATTACAAAGGTTAAAGACTATATGGTTAAAGACTCTATCCTGGTGACCACCACTGATTGCTTGAGGCAGCCACACAGATATGGTTTGTGCATTCCTAGGACAGACCCATGGATGGCCCTATTTGAGATTTTCTAGAAGGAGACCACCACCCTGGAGGAATTAAACATAGCACCCCAGTGGCCCAATATTATTGTTCAGGCAAGAGTAGATCCTTTTTCTTGTGCTTTTGCTCCCTTGATGCACTGTGTATGCTCTCCTGACTCCCAAGGATGTCCAGGTGCATATCCAAGGGAGCCCATGGCCCAGCCCAAGGGGCAGGCAGAAAAGCATTTGGTACTCAACTAATCTCTCAATGTACAACCCCTAGCCAATGTGCCTGTACTTTGCTTTGTACTTCTACCAGCCCAACAAAAGACTAACCTAGTGATCACAGTGCTTGACTTCCCATGTCTGTTTCATAGATGAAATGACTACTGGATGTGGACCCTGACCCTGGTGAAATTGACCGGAATTTCCTGTAGGAAAAGGCAGGTCATTAAGACCCCCAATTTTTCCTGTAACTACTCAGAAGATCCTCACTATGGGTGATTGAACAGAGACATAAATCAAAAACTCTGACTTTATGTAACTAGAAATTCAAAATACTGAGGGAATTTGTGGAGAGAGAAAGAAAGAAGAGGAAGCCCACACAGGGTGAAAAGGTGAGGCTGCAGCAGAAGGTGGTTTCAATGCATTCACCTCTGGATTGTTGGCCCTGTGCTCTTTCACTGCACCACTCCACTGCCCATCCTTTGTCACCGCAAGATCCTGATCCCAAGGGGTGTAGAGAAAACACCTAAGGCAGCCAAGGGCACAGTAAAGGAGATAGTTCAAGTCCAGTGTAAGCTCAGGATCCTTAAACCCTATAAAGTAACCTTTGCCATGAGAAGGCTCCTAACCCCGAAATATTGAGTTGAAGCTCTCTGGAGGAAACAAACAAAACAAAAATTAAAACAAAGGTCCACAATTTGACCCAACTGGAACTTCAAAGTTTACTGAAAAAATTTATACAACAAAAATATAAAAAGACTTTTGTGTCTTTATGACACACATTCTGAATTAACTTTAGTATATGCTGAAGTTAATTGGCAATTGACAAACATTCATGGTCAGTGAATATTTACTTTTTAAAGAAGCTGTCAACCTGTTTTCCAGAGTCTGTACCAGTATACACTTCCACCAGTGATGCATGAATGAGCTTGTTCCTCCTCACTAGCATTTGGTGTTGTCACTCTACCATGTTTGTCATTCTGATAGATGTGTAGTGGATATTACCTCTTTGCTTTTAGCAGGAAGGAGCAAGTTCCTGCTTTCCCTGAATACTTGTCTTACATTGTTGCCTCTGAAGGGTCACATGATGACCTTGAACCAGTTTCATTTCCATGTTGAGTACACATGTGCTGAGGATGAGGGAGCACTTCCTTTCCCAGAGGAAAAAACGAATGATTGCTACAAAGTAAGTGGACGCTCAACGCCAAGAAATAAACAACACAGAAAAAATAGTTTTCTACAACACTGTAGCGCCCCTCAGAGAATTCTATTTAAGAGGGTTTAATCCTGAGTTAATGTGCTAACAGAATTCAAAACTGGATTTTGAAACACAGAACACTCTACAGTTTGAGGTGCTATAGTAGGTTCTGTGTTAGAGAGATGACAAGGACTAGTCTGGGACCTGCTGTGGAGGCAGAGTGGAGAATAGGCAAACAGGGAAGTTATTTACATTTACACAGTAAGCTGCTGCCTTAAGGGACTCTTTCTGAGGAATAATTGAATATGTGCAGTGGGAATATAAAAATGTGGGTCATTTATTTGTCTAGGTGCATTTCACAACAGTTTCCTAGTTTTAAAAATTATATAAGCCCCTAATGTTCTCATCAGTTTAAAATCATCTCGTTCTCTTGAATTCCTCTGCTGCTTTGCTAATATAGTCAACAACAAATTCATATGTAATGGGCAATAGTTCACATGCCTTTATTATTTTAAAAAGATATGCTGTTATTATATCCAAAGCAAGTTTTCTTCGTCAGAAAATTACTTTCCTGGGACATTATTAAAGAATCCAAGCTTCAAATTCTGGAATGTTGATTGTGTAGTTAATTTGTTTTATTTATAAGTTTGCTGGTTTTTTACAGCCCATGTGAGTTGCTCTGACTCAACTTGGCTGTGAGCAACTAGTCACACCTTCCACAGGGAATCACTTGTTAATTCAGTGACAGCCACTGAAAGCATGTTAGCACATGCAAATTCACAACAGTGGTTATTTTGAGGCTCCGAGTGAATCCAGTTAAATCTCCTTGAGCCTCAGGGGGAAAATTTTTGTTTTGAACTATGCTGAGTCTAGAAAACTTGTTTCAATCTTCAATAACAACACTCAAGAGAACAGACACTGGCTACAATCTCAAATTAGATTTAGCAAATCCAGTGAGTTGTAGAAGAAAGATTTAGTACACCTATTTGAGAGTATCTAGGATGTTGTCAAGGACTTCAATATGTGCCCCTTAAACTGAATTCTCTAAAGGGAAATAAATAGTTCTGCTCCTTGGAGGTGGACCTATAGAGGAAACAGGTACAGTTCTGGGTGCTTGATTCATGAACTTGTGGGTGAAGTTAACCAGTCAAGGGTGCATCTATCCAGGTTATGAAAAGAAACAAGGAGTTGGAAAATTCCAATTTTGCCTACATACTGTCTCACTCTATAGTAGATGCATTACTCACATATTTAGTATCAGAGCATGATAGGCTCTTAAAATCTGTATTTCTTGTCCCTGAGCATTCTAAACATCTCATTTTCTACCACCAAAGATAGATATTTTTCCTCTACTATCAACATACAATGAACTCCAACCATAATCTCTATAAAAATGTACACGTCGACTGCTCATGCATGCATGAGTGTCAGTGGCCCTATTTGCCCCACAAGCAGCCAGCATACCCCAGACATGTGTCTTTCTTGCCCTTGTTTGGAAAGATTGCTCTTCTCCACGTGCTTGCCTTTCTAGTCTCTAGCAGACTTCCTTGTTCACTCCTCTGTCCTCCTCTCCCGTCACCCTCATCCAGTCTCCTGCTTGCACGTTGGCTTCTCCTTGGCTGTGATTCACTGCTTTCCTCTACTGGCTCTGGTGACCCTCAACTCTCGCACTGCCCTCCAATGGAACCAGGTGTGAACCTCAAAATTCTTCGGATATCTTTGGAAAACATAGGTACATCTATTTCTGTTCAATGTTTATCTACTAGAGGCAAAGCATCATCTCTCCGTATAGTCAGCAAGCCCAGCAGGGGACCATCACAAGGAGTGACAATATTTATCCATCGTTGGCTCTTTGGTCTTGACTTACTGCTGTACTCCTTGGCCTCCCCTCATCCTGCTGAGTGACATCCCATGCTTCAACATCAAAGGCAGTCCTTTGGACCCCATACTAAAACTCCCTTGGTGTTCAAAAAGGATGTGTATTTTGTTTTCAGAAGTGTGCATCCTATGAAGTGAAGTGCCGTGAGTTGGGGAATCCTTGAGGAGAAAAAAACAAACAAAGGATCATCCCATCAATTGCTCGGGGACTGTGGCCATCTCTCAGTGTGTTGTAGATATTCAGAGTTATTTTTACAGAAGCAGCAAGCAGCCTCGCTGAAGTTTCAACTTTCTTAATCTCAAGATACGTTTGTCTATTAGCTTTTCTTCCCTTAGTCACTATTATCCCTATAGTTACCAATGTTGTTTCCATTTCCTTTGGGAAACTTCTCTGGGCATTTTCTGTGATTATGCTTGACATGCAAAAATCTGGCATTGAATCACTTACATTTTGACATGCAGCTGACAGTCTAATTCTGACATCAGATCTCACGGAGAATGTTCTTTCTATACTGTAATATAAAACAAGCACCATAAGATAGACTTGAGCCTAAAGCAAAGCTGGATGCCATGTGAAATGGAAACCTGTTCAAGATTGCTACTTTCAGCTTTGTCTCCAGCACTTCCATGAGGTCATTGTGAGGCTGGTACCGTTCTTGCATTGCTCATTGTGAGGGTGATCTTATTCTTACATTCAACCTTGGCAAAACCTCTTCTCAAGGCTCTTGAGGATTGCTGCTTGCTTTCGTGAATATACTCTGGGGATTTGACTTTATTCTTTCTTCTGAAATTAAGGATTCTCTCATTAAAGACACATTTGACTTTCCATGGGATGTGTGTTTCAATGTTGATACTTCGTCACACCAATAAGGATGAAATGAGAGTCTGCCTGCATTTTACTTGCCCTGAGAAGTGCAAAAAGCTCATTGAATACCCCAGTAGAGTTCTCTTTTTGCCCTCATCTCCTCTCCTTTTTCTTTTTCAATTGAGCTCTAGAACAGAGATATAAAATCTCTGTGGTAGAGACAGCTACTTGTTCCCTGCAGTCTCTGCAATTGGGCACATGATACTGGATGTAAGAGCTTCCCTTGAGGAGAAATGTGACTGAGTTTTGATCATGGAAGGTAGGCCAAAAGATGTACATTGATTTCAGGCATGGGCCATGAGAATCAGCTGCTATTTTTCACTATTTCTCTTAACACAGGTGCAGATTACTTTCTATTTGCCCCAATAGATCCATTCTCCACCTTTGTGTTCCCTGCTGCTAGGAAGCTGACATTTAGACTGCATGTTTAGGCTTTTGTGCATTCTGGCTTCAGGTTGGGTTTAGCCAATGGGGACACCAGCAGGAAATTGAGGACTGGTGGAGAGAAATGTCAGGGTGTCAGGCTGACCTGACCTGCTCCTGCCTGATGTGGGTCTGGCAATGGCTGCGTTCCTCCATGTCCAAATCTGCTATCAGATAGCCTTTCTTCATGGCTCCAGCTTCAACCAGCCTCTGGCAACAATCTTGTCTCTTCTTGTCTATACCAACATGGTCAATGTTTCTATTTCTATCCCAGGTATCCTAACCTTACCATCTCTTGTTGGCTCATTACTCTATCTGCATCTCTATAAACTGCTCCTTCATACAACTATCTGCATTTGGCCATTTTGAGAGTACCATCTGTTTCTTGTCAGGATTTGATTTATACTGTGATTGGAACCATGAGTAGCTCCAGAAGCCAATCCTGAAAAGGGAATTCAAGAAAGGGAATTCAAGAATTGAGTTGTTCATATATTTAATGAATGATTACAGGACCTCTCTGGTGGGGAAAAGGCAATGCTGGTGGCTCATATGTGCAATAAGGTGCTGGAGGAGGGCCAGGCTAGGGAAGGCAAAGTATCTCAGGCACACAGTAGCTCAATGATGAAGGGTGTAGAGCCATGGGAAACCTGCTTCTTACAGTTCTAGAGAGATTTTATAAAATGAAGGGCAAGGTTAGGACTGACCACCCAACTAAAGACACTGATGGAGTTATGAGAACCATTATGGAGGCAATAAAAATATCATATATAATGCTCAAAAGGCATGTGGTAATAACAGAGAAGGAATGATGGTAACAGTAGAGGAGGCAAGACACAGGTTCAGGCTTACCAAGGAATGAGTTTAATGGTGCTAGTGGTGAGGAAGCCCTTTTTGACTGGCAAAGCTGGGTGTGATTTTTCTTTGCTCTAGAATTTTTCCTGGTAGCGCTCATTTTTCACTCTGGCATAGAGAACCACTTTTTGCTCTTGGCACTCAACTCACCCCAGTGCAGAGCTCTTCAGAGCAACGTACAACATACAACAACAGCCATTCTATATTTACTGATGTGGAAAAATGCTGAGCTGTGACGATATGATGTCATATGGTGAATACTAGCAATGTCTGTGTGTCCACAGATCAGCAAGAATACTCAGTGAAACAGAAAAATGTAGTTATGTTTAAGTAATGGGTTTTAAGGGTAAGTTTACCCAATTCTGTATAGATATAGTAGCATGAATTTGCCCCATGAAATTGTAATATTGTTATAATCAGAACAAGTGATTAAGGTCATTTTGAAAATAAAAAGAAGAAATTTGTCCTTTTACTGCTGTTGAGTTTCTGCAGCTGTGCTCCACACAGACATGCCTCAGAGGAGGGCTGAGCAGGCTGCTGCTCTGTGAAAAGGACAGGGGCATAAAACAAGCCCACAGTCTCTTTGACATTTCTTCCTTACTCCATCAAAAAGCCTTCCAATGCTTGAGAACCAGGAGGATTCTATCTTGCCTCCCCTTTGCACTGTCAGGGTTGGCCCAATGTGGCATGTGCTTGGGTTGTTGCCCTTACCCTCCAGCCATGAGGCCGTGGCTTTAGGAGGGGGTGGAGTAAGGCTGGAGGACCTGAGAGGTCAATGAAACAGAGTAATTGAAAGACCAAAGGAAAAAAATGAGGAAAGAAAGAAGAAAAAGGAATAGAAACAAGACCAGATTTTAGTTCTCCTAACATTCAATTAAGTGATTTTTCTGATACCCTAAATGTGCTATAATAGCTACTTTTAAAAATGCAATGATCAGGGGAATAAATGTTGTGCCTACACTTGTTGGCTAATGGAATTTTGTAAACATGAAAAGCAGATGTTAGTTCAATTTCTATTTCCCTGGACAGTTATTCTCCACATCCTTCCTCCATCTGAAATTATCCTTTCTGATTATAAAATAAAGTAAGAGATTAAAAAATATTAAATGTACAGAGTTTGATAAAGAAGATGAAAATTTTCATGGTTCTAGTCACTCACATATTCTGCCAATATTTCCTATTATTTTTACATGGCATATTCTACATTCTCTTTGTAATTTTATATCCATATTTTGGCGAAGCATTATAAACATTTTTTACTGAACATTATTAACACGAGTATATTATACATGAATATGACTATGAATTTTAAATGAATTTTCCTAACAATTTTATATTCCATTCTGTGGCTATACCATAATTTATTAAACATGTTCCTTTTGGGAGGACTTTAAATGGTTATATGCATTTTCAAATAAATAATGTTTTAATAACATTTAACAATTTTTAGGATAGATTCTCAGAAGTAAAATTATAGTTCTTAATCATATCAATATTTTAAAGATAGTGGATACAAATTTCTAAATCACTTTAAAGTATGTACCAGAATTCATTTTAAATATACTTCCAACCATATCGTGTTAGACATTGAACTAGGCAGTGGAATACAGTCATGAGCAAACATAGAAATGGGAGCAAGTAAGGTAATGAAAAGCGTAGAAATTTAACAAATAACCTTACAAAATGAGCATTGTAGACAGAGCTAAATGCTAAAGAGATCAGATTGGGAACCCCACCACTCTGAGCCTCCAAGACTTTCTCAGTAGAAACCAAGCAGATCCCCCAAATCTGCATGATCACAACAGTCTGCTTCATCTCTCAGTTTAAAGGGACCAGTTCCATTATACCATTTATCCTTGTTGGTCTTGGTCACACAGGGACACAGCACTAATCAAAGGGTGGCTGATTTTTCTTTCACATGTGTATGGTCCCTGGGGTGGTGAGGGCATAGGTGTCCTTGCTGCCTGCCCTTCACTGCTTCTTCTGGACTAACATCTTCCCTCCACCTTACGAGCCTCCAGCTTTGCATCTTCTGTTCTGCATTATTTCTGCAATAATAGCTCTCATTTGTCCTTTGTGAATTTTATTCTCTGGCTCACTATCATTTTCTCCCAAGCTATTTTTGTCATAATTTTATTTTCTTCCAATCAATCTATTATCTTATATTTAAGTAGTACAAAAACTATATCAAGCAAAGAAAAAAAAAACAACCACAGAAGAAATTAGGCACGGCTATGTTAAAATCAGATAAAATAGACCTCAAGACAAGGAATATTACCAAAGATAAGTAGAGACATTTCATACTGATAAAAGGGTCAATTTATCCATAAGATACAACAAATTTTAATGTGCATGCAACTATTCGGAGTTTCAAAATCCATAAAGAAGAGCTGATAACAATAAAAGGACAACTTCACAAACCCAAATCTGTAGTAGAGATTCTAACATGTACTCTCAGCAACTTACAGTATTAGTAGAACAATACATCAATAAAAACATGGTTATGAACACAACAACCGACCCCATTGACTTGATAATTATAAAAACATTTAATCTCTGTCCTGCAGAATCTTTCTTTCTAAGTGAACCTGGTACATTCCCCAAATATGTTCAATAGAGTTAAATGATTGAAATAATGCAGAGAATCTTTTCTGCCTATGGTGGAATTAAATCAGAAAACGAGGACAATAAGATATCTAGGATAGACTTCAAATAAAATGCAAAATAATTTAGAATATATTTTAAACTAAGTGATAGTGAAAATGCAACATATCACAATCCTTTGATATGCTAAAACAGAGTGCGCAGTGAAATTTACAGTTTTAAATGATTTTACTGGAAAAGAGGGAAGGTGTAAAAACAATGATCTAATGTTCTACCTCAAGAAGCTAAACAAAGAGTACAATAAACCCAAACAGACAGGGAAAAAAGAAGCATGGGTCTATGTATTAGAAGACAGACAAACAATGAAGAAAAATAAATCATAAGCTGATTTATTTAAAATAAAAACAAAACTGATAGACCTTTAACTAGTCTGAAAAGGAAAAGCAGCAACACAAATCACTGATATTAAGAATAAAAGAAATCACAGACATAAAAAATATAATAAGCAAAAATTATAAACAACTTATGGCAACACATTTGAAAACTTAGGTGGGATAGGTGACTTACTTTATAAATACAACTTAAAATGAATAATGGATGTTGGAAAAATATGAATAGCTCTGTATCTATTAAGGAATTTGAAATCATTATCAAATACATTCCCACCAAGCATTCTCCAGGTTCAGAGTTTCACTGGTGAATTCAATCAAACATTAAAACATGAAATAATACTAATTGTATTCAAGCACTTCCAGAAAATATGGATGGGGAAACATTTCTTAATTTATTTTGTGAGGCCAGAGTAACTTCATCACCAAATGGTGAGAAAGATAATATGAAACGTAAAATTTCAGAAAAAAATCCCTCACAAACATAGATAGATACAAAATTACTTAACAATAGTATATTGAATCCAGTAACATGTAAAATAAAAAAAATGCGTCAAGAGTAGGGTGATTCCCAGCATTACAGAGTGTGTTCAACATTCAAAATTCCATCAATGTACTTGCCACATTAGGGAGTTATGGAAGGAACCATATGACCAACTACAATGATTTGTAAAAGCATTTGAAAAGAAGTTAACATCCATCAATGACAAAAACATAAGTAACCAAGAATAGATATAAACTTCATAAATAGGATATAGAGTATCTACAAAAACACTACAGCTGATCATGCTTATGTTGAAATATCAATGCTTTCCCATGTTAGGAATGGAGGAAAAGATTCCCAATATCACCACTTCTATTCAATACTGCATTAGAAGGCTCATCACTGAATTAGAGCAAGCAATAAAAAGGAATAAAAAGACCTAAGTTTTAACGGGAAGCAAAACTGTCTTGTATCTCTGTGTTAAATAGATGATTATTTATTTATTTGGGTAGAATATATATAACACAAATTTTAACATTTTAACCATTATTATGTGTGCAGTTTGGTGGCATTAAGTACATTTAGAGTGTTGTGCAACTATCATCACAATCTATTTCCTAAAATTTTTATCACCAAAAACAGAACCTATAATTGTTAAGCAATAACTCCCCATATGTCTCTCCACCTACTGTCTAGTAACCTATATTCTACATTGTGTCTCTTATGAATTTGTTTATTCTAGATATCCTATGTAAATGGTACGCTTCTCCTTTGTTAGACTTATCTCAGCATAATGTTCTCAAGGTTCATCCATTTTGTAGCATGTGCTGGAACTTCATTTTTTTTCATTGTTGAATAATACTCCATTTTATGGGTATACAATTGTTTCTCCGTTGATGGGCTCTTAGATTATTATTATATCTTGGTTATTGGGTTATAATGCTGCAATGAACAATGACACACAAATATCTGTTTGAGTCCTTGTTTTCAATCCTTTTGCATATATACCTACAGTGGAATCTCTGAGTCTTTGGTAATGCTATCTTTAACTTTTAAAGGAAACACCAAATTATTTTTCATAGTGGCTGTACCATTTTACATTCCTACCAGCAATGTACAAGGGTTCCAATTCTCTATATCTTTATTGACACTTGGTTTTTTAAATTTTTTGTTAAATTATTTTTTTGGTAATAACCATCTTAGTGACTGTGAACTGGTGTCTCATTATGATTTTGATTTGCATGGCCCTAATGATGTTGAACATCTTTTCATGTGCTTATTGGCTGCTTATATATCTTTTTTGGAAAAATGTCTGTTCAAGTCCTTTGCTTATTTTTTTTCTCCTTTGCTTATTTTTAAGTTGGGTTGTTTTATGTTGTCAGTTATAGGAATTCTTTATATATTTTGGATGTTAATATATATATGTAATTATATACCTGTGATATAGAGATAAATGACTTCTAGATATATACAAATCATATACATAGACAGATAGATATGACTTATAGGTATATATAAATCATATGTACATATGTGATTTATGATTTGCAAATATTTTCTTCCATCCTGTGGGTTGTCTTTTCACTCTCTTGATAGTGTACTTTGATGCATAAAGTTTTTTTCTAGGAATTTATTTATTTATTTGAGAGTGAGAGAATGAGAAGGAGAGAGCATGAGAGTGGTGAGAGTCAGAGGAAGAAGCAGACTCCCCGCTGAGTATGGAGCCTGATGAGGAACTCTGTACTAGGACTAGGATCATGACCTTAGCTGAAGGCAATTGCTTAACCAACCGAACCACCCAGGTGCCCTTGATGCATAAAGTTTTTAATTTTAATAAAGTTCAATTTATCTATTTCTTATTTTGTTGTCTGTTTTTGGTGTCATATTAAAGAAATCATTACAAATCCAGTGGCATGAATATTTTCTTATATTTATTCTACTCAATGTTAGTTTTATCTCCTAAGTTTAGATCTTTGATCTGCTTGAGTTAATTTTTGTGTATGGTGCAAGATAGGGACTCAACTTAACTTTTTTGGTACGTGGATATCTAGTTTTCCCTGCACCACATTGAAAAGACTGTTCTTTCCTGATTAAGTGATCTTGGCACCCTTGTTAAAAATCAGATATAAGAATTTATTTTTGGGTACTCTATCTATTCCATTGGTCTATGTGTTTGTACTAATGACAATAACACATTATTTTGATTCCTGTATTTTTGAGACAATGATGGCAGTCAATGATGGCAGTCATTTTTGCTATCTTATTCTGCCATGTTGATCCTGGCACTAGTGGGTGCCATACTGGAATCCTCCCTCTAGACACACCCTGCCGAGAACCCAGCACAACTCTGTGCCTTAGCTGGGCCTCACACCCAATGGAAGGATAACTTGTCCAAAGGCACACCCACAGGATTGGCTACCAGCAAGGCTGGGTGCCAACCTTGCCCACGAATGTGCTCACAACCTTTGTAGTATCACAACAGTAGGAGATTGAACACAGTCCACATATGGTACATCCCTGGAGCACCTAGTTCTGATGGCTATAGATAATTGCATCACTGGGCCACACAGAACATCTCCTATATAAGGCCAATCCTTCAAGATGGGGAAGTGCAGTTGAAATATATAACACATAGAAAGAAACACACTGTGAAAAACAGTATGGAGGTTCCTCAAAAAACTAAAAATGAAACTATCATACAATCCAGCAATTCCATTTTTAGGTATTTATCCAAAGAAACAAAAATGACAATTTGAAAAAAAAAGTGCACCCCATATTAATTGCCACATTATTTACAATAGCCAAGATATGAAAGCAATCTGTGTCCATCAGTAGGTGAATGGATAAAGATGTTGCATGTATATACAATGGAATTACTCAGCCATAAAGCTGAGATCTTGCTATCTGCAACACCATGGATGAACCTAGAGGATCCTACGCTAAGTGCAGCAAGTCAGACTGAGAAAGACAAATAGCATATGATTTTACTTATATGAAGAATCTAAAACAAAACAAATGAACAAACAAAACAAAACAGAAACTGATTCATAGAACAAACTGGTGGTTGCTATAGGGGAGCAGATTGAGGGATGCATGAAATAGACAAAGGGAATTTAAGAGATACAATCTTTCCTTATGAAAAAATAAGACAGAAGCACCTAGGTGGCACAGTCAGTTAACTGACCCACTCTTGGTTTTGGCTCAGGTTGTGATTTCAGGGTTATGGGATCCAGCCCTGCATCAGGTTCTGCACTGAGTGTGAAGACTGCTTAAGACTCTCTCTTCCTCTCCCTCTTTCCCTCCCCCCACCCTGCTCTCTCTTTCTCAAGTAAATGAATAAATCTTAAAAAAAATAAGATGTATGTACATATATATTCGAAGAGAGTTAGTTTCTTGTGTATACAGACACACACACACACACACAAGCATATATGCTTATAATCACATCTTTATCCATTCGTCTATTGATGAACACATCTTGGCTATTATAAATAATGCTGCAACAAACATAGGGCTGCATGTATCTTTTCAAATTAGTGTTTTTATTTTCTTTGGGTTAATAGTAGTAGAATTACTGGATCATGTGCTGTTTCCATTTTTAATTTTTTTTAGTTTTGTTTTTAGTTTTTTGAAGACCCTCCATATTGTGTTCCACAGTGGTTGCACCAATTTTTCTATCAACAATGTATAAGGGTTCCCGTTTCACCACACCTCTGCTATTCTGCAGAGGCAGTGGGATGAATAAAACGTTGCTGAGCTAAAGGGAACCATCAAAGACAGAAGACTCATTCTTTCTGATGTAGGAAAGTGAAAATTTTCTCTTACAGGTGTGCAAAGCTTAAGAATAATTCAAATAAGGATGGGACTGCTGAAAATCAGGGAAACATAAAAATTAATCTCACCATTGTAGATTTCGTGCTACTTTTGCTACAGAATACAGGTGACAGCTTCAATGATTCAAGATTCAGATAAGACCCATTGACAGAGAGTTATGGGAAGAAGGAAAATCACAGATGGTGAGTGACTGAGCATGACTTATGCCCCGCCAATTTTTTACCTTTACCTTTTCAGAAGGGCCATGTTAGGCTTTAATCTTCCTTTGCTGCATGTGTGCCTCTGTGTGTACATGTATGTTGTGTTTCATTGTGTTGCAAATTGTGTTATATCAGTGGGAAGTGATATGCTTAATTTTGAGGCTTTCAGACCATTCATAATGATGCAGCTGTTTATATATACTCTTATATTCTTCAGAACCTCTATGAAGGGTACCTGGGTGGCTTAGTTGGTTAAGTGTCCAACTCTTGGTTTCTGCTCAGGTCATGATCACAGGATTGTGGGATCAAGCTCCATGTCAGGCTCCATGCTCAGCAGGGAGTCTGCTTGAGATGCTCTCTCTGCCTCTGCCCCTTTCTCCATGTATGTGCATGCTTTCTCTCTCATAGATAAATCAATAAATCTTTTTTTTTTAGGAACTTCTGCGAAGATCCAAGTATACTTTTTTTTAATGCTAAGATTTTTTTTTTTTTTTTTGCTCAACCTATTTCTTGGGTCCTCTTCAATCCTATACTGAATAAAATACCAGGATACATGAGGGATACCCACTCACTGTGGTTAAGAACTGCTGTCCATGTGTGCATGTTCCCTACCAGGAGAGCACCCACAAGCTGCTGGGGCCAGGTTGTAGGCCCTAGTTTCTGTCATTATTTTCCCATCAGAGCTACACAGCCCATGATGGCTGGGTCTTCCTATTTGTAAAGACTAGGGCCAGCATGGGCATGATCCCTGCCTTTTCATATCTAAGGCAATGCAACCAATGTGTTCTGTTTCTCTCTATAAAAATAATATCTGTATACCTGTTCCTGATATTTCTTTCTCCCAAGGCATGAAACAATATATTCTTTTCTTCCCCTAGAAGCCTGAGCCATCATTTGTTGTTTGTGGGTTTTTTTTTTTTTTTTTTTTTTTGTCAGTGCAGATAAGATAAAGGAGGAATTAGAAGATGGGAGATTATCCTTTTTCTAGATGAAAATAACCTTAAAATGTCAAATTTTCCATAGTCAGAAAAAGTAAGTTGTAGAAATAATTGAAACTCTCAATTAGAAAGGAAAATAATATATATATCAATTTGTCCCAATCACATACATGGACCTACACAATTTGAGACATTAACAAAACTTTCCCTTTAACCAGCAACTAGCCCTCATCAAAGCCTAGTGTCACAGAGATCAGGGCTCTCAACCCCAAAGGAGATCAGGGCAGAAGAAATACACAGCTAACTCTTATATTTTAGGCTTAAAAATACATGATTTGGGTGAAAGCAAAAAAATAATTAGTAAAAAATATGTATATTTACATAAGCACACACATATTTTGGGAACAGTGTCAATCCAATATAACCTGTATCCATCTCAACTAGAAAAATAACCCATCTTTAATAAAAGGAAAATAGATTTTTTTAAAAAAAGGAATAGTCTTGGGTACCTAGGTGGCTCAGTCAGTTAAGCATCTGCCTTATCTTCTCCCTCTACCCGCCCCCCACTCATGCTCTCTCTCACACACACTTTCTCTCAAATAAATAAAATTAAAAAAAAAAAAAGAAACAGTCTTGGAGGAGGAAACTTTGGGACCCAAGAGATTGAATCTGTGCCTTTTCCACCTTTAGTTTCAGAAATTATTATGAGTCCCAGAGGTCCCCATTACCACATGAGTTAGAATCCATAGAGATGGCAATGTGACAGGTCAGGACCTCAGCTCCCCTTTGGTTTCCAGACTCCAGAAAAGCCCCATGTAAAATCTGAAATTCAGTGAGGCAGAAAGAGAAAGCAGGTGCTTGCTGGTGTTAGAAAGGCCATATGAAGGGCAACTGGTAGAAGGATGTGGGTAGATAGTCCTTCATTGGGTGGGTGAGGATGAGCTCTGTGTCCTGGTCCTCATGCTAGAGATGAGTGTGGAAATCTGTGCCCTCTCCTGCTTCAATCATGGAGAGAGCCCACATCACTTATCCTCAGTACCAAACCAGATACGTCAGCGTAACTTAAGAATCACTGTGGCTCTAAGGGAAAATTAATGGTGTGGCAACAACTGCCTTATGACCTGAAACATAAAAACAATTGCAGGGATAACAAGGGTCAGAAAACTTTCAGAGGTTAAATAATCTCTTAGAGACTGTGTTCAAACCTGAATGGACCAATGCATCATTTTACTGTCACTGAACTCACCTGGAAAGAGGTAGAATTATGCCCCTGCCTTAGGTAGTTTGGAAGATTGGAATCATGCAGTCATCACAAATTTGGGAGAATGAAATTGCACTTCAGTACCCCTGGGTCTAGGACCAAGGAGTTTTAGCTGTTGCATGCTGTGCCTTCAAAACCACTTCTAAGAATCCTTGTGTTGAATATCTCTGTGGTTGTCCTGTTTGGTGGGCTAAACAGTCTCTTTCCTCCCCCCCCCCCCCATGATGTGGTTTTATTCAAGTTCTGAGATTTGGAGCTGTCATTATCCCTAAGAATAATTGTCAGATTGGGGAAAACAACAAAGATATCACGTTCTGAGACCAAGAAAAGATTTTGAAAATAGATGAATTATGGGAAAACCAGCCCTGTCCCCACCTCAGTCTTCTGCTCACTCCGTCCTCAGATTAATGGCTTCCCCAAGTGGGGAAGAAAAGGCAGATTTAGAGAGATGTCGGGTTCCTATCCCTGCAAACCATATCCCAGTGCACAGAATGGAATGCTGGTGTGACTTAGGTAATGCTAACTGCTCTAAATTGCTAAGCTTAGTGGCCTAATGTGATAGAGGCTTAAATGGTGCATACACTGTTTGCTTAAATGGTGCTTACATTGTATGATAAACCAGTGAGTAGCTTATCACAGGGGACGTTGGCATTCAGCCTTCTTGACAGAAGGCTCTGTCTTCTCCTAGGGTCCAGTGTCCTCTGCATGGGAAGGAAAATGAAGGATGGTACATGGGAGTTATTTATGGGCCAGAGATGGGCATCACTCCTGTTCATGTTTCACTGGCCCAGAGTATGAAAGCTCTGTAAGCTCAGTACTCAGGATAATGAGGAAATGCTGGTCCTGTCCCTGTTAAACTTCATTACAGGTCCAGGCATCTGAGGGCAGAGGTGGCTTTTGCTCTGCATCATAGGGTCACAGATAAAGTAACAGTTTGAGAATCCTAGGCAATGAGACTTTCCTATGGCTTGGGAGGAGGGCCAGTAGCCCTGCGAACCCATGGACATTAGATAACCTAGGATGTTTGCCTAGAAGGACTTGCATATTAATCCTTCAATCACAGTGGTATATTTTTGATAAGTAAAAAATATCCTTTTTACTTTTTAAAAAATGCTTAATATGGAATGATAGTATTATATTCAATACAGCTGAACTCAAGTAATTACAACGGGTGGTATCTTACACAAGAATTATGTTCTAAATGCATCCTTTAAAGTAAAAATCATGTTCAGACAAATTTTTCCTTTACTTTACATGACCACAAAATAACTAAAACACAAATCCTGGATGCTTAAGATCTGTATAACTGAAACTCACAACAATAATATTAAGCACAGGATAACAAAGGATGGATTTGCTTACTGGCTTTCCTTCATTTACAAGTCATATGAATATTTGCACTAAATATTAGATTAAGAATCAAAGTCCAACTGCAATTAAATCCTGCAAGTTCATAATGATTGACAGGAATTATGTGATTTAGCTAGTTAAGACAGATATATGGATATTATAAGATAAACATGTAATACATGCACATACACTGATAAGCACACACATGTATTTTTATGCTAAGGTTTATAACCCGTATACTACTAATGATCAGCAAATTGTTTATTTAATTGCTCATCAATCTAATGACTTATTCAATGTCTCTTATTAAGGGATCCTAAGCATGTGAAAAAGATGCTTATAATCACTGTTTGGCTCGGAGGAAGATAAGCACAGTAGCGATGTTCTATTTTGTTAGTTTGTCATCAGTTGTGTCAGTATGTCAGTAGGCCCACCTGAGAATATTACATAAATAACACTGTAGTCTGAGAAGATGTGTCCTAGGAGTACATCATATTCACTTGGTGACAAATTTGGTAAGAAATTGACATTATCTTTGGAAGTCATATAGTTGGTCATGAAATGTTGGGAAAAATAACAAGTAAATAAAACAATGAGCCTGAAGTGACTTTGTTGGTCTTCCAACCACTTCTGAGGGTTCCCATGGCAGGACATTGGCCTCCCTCTGCAGTTCCTCCCCACAGCTTGTCCCCTTACACATGCTCTCCACAAAGATGGTGGGATTTCAGTAACCTGAACTCCATTCAAGGTGACAGATATTTCATGTCAGTGAATTGACACTGGAATATGAAGTCAATCTGGAAAATAGAGTGCTAAACAGTTGTATTAAGTGGATATAAGAAAGTAGGAAACTCTGATCAGGTCTGACAAATGCATAACAGATGGTCTGTGCTCAGGGCAGTGTCTCATCCACAAGGGTCCTCTTCTTCACACACCCTGTACATAATCACCTCCAAACTATTCTAGGGGCAGCACTGGGGCAGATACTCCCAGTTACTCGTGGATGCACATAAGGAACCTCAAAACTTCCCCTCCATTTCTCTGATCCTAGGCCCACCATTCTGTTTGCTAGATTGACCTTTTAAATGTAGCAGTGCAAGAGAGGGGATTCACCTCTGGGTGAACAGAGGGATTCTAATACCTAAGGTACAATGACCTTGGAAACAAATATATCAGATCTGGTATTTGTCTTTTGAACTCTTAGGAGGTTGGTATGAGTGAAATTTGTCCTTGACTCAATAAACTCTGGGATACCAAGGGACTGAAAAACATTTTGAGTGAGATCAAGTGCTCTGAACTACTTCTTTTATAATAAGATACAGGTTGTTTACTTTTATTACCCAGACAATTCCTTCAACTCTCTTCTGTAAACCTTTGCTTCTCTCAACAGGGACTGATTCTACAAACTACAATAGATGGGGTGTGGGGAAGCTCATGAACACAGTGGTCTGTTAGCTCATTCACCTCGCTTCCTAAATATGCCATTTCTTCCCATTTCAAATGTGCTCTTATAATTTATACAAAGTGATTACTTAGTATTTAAAAAACACAGTTCCTTTGATACACTCAAAAGAACTGAAAGTAGCCTTCATTTTGTTTTCAAATGTGGGACCAGTGATCCCTTTCCAGTGCAAAAACTTTCTTTATACTCATTCTAGATATTTGGGAAATGATTTATAGCAAACAACACAATGTGTGGAATTATTGAAATAATAATCTAAGGTCTAGAAAATCATTAGGATTTGCAACCAGATAAACTGAACATACCAGGAGAAAGAGACTCATAGACCCAGTTTCTGAATCCTAAATGAACTGTTTGATTTGGCAAAAAGAAGGCTGCTATGCTCCAATCAGCGCCTATAGATCTGAGGCCTGGTCATGCCTGATTCCGTGACTCAGGTACATTTGGGAAGAAGCTAACTATACTTTCAGCACTGTTATCCTAGGGGGAAGCTATCACATAACATATACTGACTGAGTGTCCCGTCCTGGCCTGACATCCTTTATGCACTGAGCACAATAATAGTGTCAAGGAGATAATAAGCAGGAAAGGGCTTAGTGTTTCCAATTTAAAATGGAGTCATTTGGGAAGACCTCAGAGAAACTGGTGGGCATCTGAGTAAAGACGCTAAGGATGGATGCAATGTTTAGCAGCTAGCCAGGAGGCAGCAGAGAGTGAATGATGTGAAGACAGAAGGGAAGGTAGATCAGAGCAGTAATGTGAAAGTGAGGTGTCTGTCATGAAGGGCTGGGGGGCCCCCTGTGAAGGATGTTCTGGTACTTCGAGATGGAAACTCCTGGAGGGCTTTGTGAGGAGAATGGTTTCCCACTTATAATTGCAAAATTGCTTGGATTAACTGATAGATACTTATTTGCAAGGCAGGGTGTCGCGGCTGGCGCGACAATCTCGAACCAGGGCTGAGGGTAAGGGAATGAGGAAAAAAGAGTCAAGAGACAAAGTATGGGAGCAGGAGGGACACAGTGGATGATGTCCAAACAGTGCCGAATTTTATTTCAAAGTGCACTTGATTATATAGTATAAGTGAAACAATTACAGAGAAGTGTTTATATTTAGAAGTCACGTAATGCTCTTTTGAGCTTCTTCCTTATCTCTGTTTACAGCACTAAAGACAGACCCCTCAGACCCTTGGCCTTGAGAAATCTGGTTAGTAGTTCACCAAGAATGCGTGGTTGCACATTCTTCAAGGACAAGTAGAGTCAGCAAGCAGGAGCAATTTTTAGCCCGGGCAAGGACAGCACAGACTCATAATGGAATTATGATAAGGCCAGTTCTCAAAATTCCCATTACGGAAATATGAGCAGTCACGGACCAGCAAGCTTCAAGGCCCATTGCACAAGCCCTTTCTCTAGCGCCCGCATTCCCCCACTCCTTTTCTGAGCGGGCTGCGGGCACGAGTCCGGGCTTGGTTTGGTCCTACCAGCAGCTAGCTTGCGGATGCCCACAGCAGGGCAAGGCAGCAAGGGCTTTCTTTTTTTTTTTTTTTTAATTTTTTTTTAAAGATTTTTTATTTATTTATTTGACAGAGAGAGAGAGATCACAAGCAGGCAGAGAGGCAGGCAGAGAGAGAGGGGGAAGCAGGCTCCCTGCTGAGCAGAAAGCCCGATGCAGGGCTCAATCCCAGGACCCTGAGATCATGGCCTGAGCCGAAGGCAGAGGCTTTAACCCACTGAGCCACCCAGGTGCCCCCAGCAAGGGCTTTCTTCAATGAGAATTAATACTAAGAGGAAAAAAAAGCTTACTTAGTAACAGAGCCTCAATTGTCAAAAAGAAAAAACCCAGGCAGATGAATTTGTATCAGCTGTCCAGAGGTCTGGACACTTACTTCTGAAGCCCCTGCTTCCTGCTCAGGCCAGCTGTTCTGTGTATTATCCTAAGCAGTGACTAGTTCTTAGAGTAGACTATTTAACTTCTCAATGCCTCAGTTTCCTTACCTGTAAAACAGGCTTAAAATAAAACTTAGTTCAAGAGGTTATTATAAGGATCCAATGAAATCATATATGAAAACTGCTTAGAACAATTTGGCACATATGGCAAGAGTTTAATGATTGTTAGATATTATTTTTGTTGTAGCAACAGCCATTTACCACACTTAGCAGCAGAAAGGCATATAGCTTTAGCACTAATGCTCCCAGAGCCTCAGCGAAGAGTGAAATAGGGCAAGCATGAAGACATACTGTCTCTGGTGGAAGAACCACAGAGACTGAGAACAGAGGTCTCTTGTGCAAGGTAGAATGATCATGCAATAAAAGTGGTCAATGCATAGATTGTTTGAGGAAAGGTATGAGACCCTCTCACTTTCTGTCCCCATGTACATACATTGTAGGCTACCATTTGTGAGAGCAAAAGATCTGACTTGAACAGGCAGGCTCTCAAGAAGAACCAAAAATTAGGTCATATTTGAGTAATAATACATATTAAGTAATTTTTTAGTGCTTGCTAAACACTTTTAGTGTTTGGTGATAACAAGTGCAGGTTTATAAGACTAAAATCTAAAATGACAATTGAATGTGGACTCTAGCATTTTGATTCATTTTTATTTGATTTCTTTAGGAATTTAAATCTGTGTCATTACACAATAAACTGTATTTGCAGAATATCAAACCACCCAGGGAAAAGATTTGTCAAACCAAGTGACTGTCCACAGACGTTTTAACAGAAATGACTAAGTTCTATAAATATTAATTTCAATGTTGTATATTTGTTCCAGATAGGTCTTGACATTCTCTTAGCATATTGATATGTGGATCACTAAAAAGAGTATAAGATCAAAGCAAATCCTATTTGGAGAGTAAAATATAGAATAAGTGATTTTTTTATCCCTATAATAATGCCAAGAATAATATCAGGTAAAATAAATTTCAGAGCAAGAAAAATTACCACGGATAGAGGCAGCCATTGTATAATGATAAAATGGCAAATTTACCAAAAAAATATAGCAATCTAAATATGTATGCACCTAACACAAAAGATCAAAAAACATGAAGCAGAATTGAAAGTAGAAGTAGGCAAATCCACAATTATAATTGGAGATTTCAATACTCCTCATTCAGCAATCAAAAGAGGAATTAGACAATAAATAAGCTTATAGAAAAACTGAATAATACCATCAATCAACTTGATTTAAATAACAGTTACAGAAAATTCCACCCAAAGACAGCAGAATGTCTATTCCTTTCAAGAAATAGAACACATTTCAACAGAGAACATATTTTAGTTCACGAAAGAAACTTGAATTTAAGATAATTGAAAATCTATGAAGTATGTTCTTTGATCATAGTGAAATTAAATAGGTATGGATAACAGAAAGGAGAAATTCCCCAATACTCTAAAGTTAAATAGCACACTTTTAGAAATTCATGAGTCAAAATAGAAGCTTCAAAAGAAATTAGAAAACATTTTTGAACAAAATGAAGTGAAAATATGACATATCAACATTTGTGGAATGCAGCTAACAGTGTTTGAGAGGGAATTTACAGGATTAAATTCTTACATTGATAAAGAAGAAAGCCCTCAAAACAATGAAGTTTTGAACTTAAGAAATTAGAAAAAGAACAAAGCAAACCCAAAGTAAACAGAAGAAAGGACTAATAGATATAAAACAAAAATCTATGACCTTGAAATAGAAAAAAATATAAAGTCATTAAAAGTAGGTTTTTTAAAAAAAATCAATAAAATTCACACATCTTAGGGGAAAAAAAAGAACATGAGGAAAAAACACATCAATTACCATTATCAGCAGGGACATCACTACAATGCCCATAAGTCATAAGGGATACTAATGGACAATACAGACAATAAGGGCAATAAGGAAAATTTGTTTAAAGATTTTATTTATTTATTTATTTGACAAAGAGAGGGAGAGAGAGAGGCCACAAGCAGAGTGAGTAGCAGGCAGAGGGAGAGGGAAAAGCAGGCTCCCCACTGATCACGGAGCCTAATGTGGGGCTCGATGCAGGGCTCCAAGGTTTGATGTGGAGCCCAATGTGGGGTTCCATGAGGGGCTTGATTGCAGGACTCTGGGATCATGACCTGAGCTGAAGGGAGACACTTAACTGACTGAGCCACCCAGGTGCCCTGCAATAAGGAAATATTAAAAGAATCCTATGATTGTTTTTGATAATTTTTTTGATAATACATTTATGTTTTTGATAATGTTTTTGATAAATACATTTGATAATTTTAGTGAAATGTACTGATTCCTTAAAAACCACAAACTTCCAAAAACTCTTATATAAAAAAAAATCAGTAACTTTTCTGTATCCACTTAATAAATTTAATTCATAATTAAGGAACTTCCAAAAAGATAGCAGGTCCATGCAGTTTTATTGGCGAATTCTACTGAATATTTAAAGAAAGAACAGAAATTCTACACATAGCTTCCAGTAAATGGAAAAGAGAGTAATTTCCAATTATTTTTATGTCTGATATAAATATTGGAGAAAGTAAAAGAAAACTACAGTCTAATATCTCTCATAGACGGGCACAAAAATCTACAACAAAATAGCATTCCAAGTCCAATAATTATAGGGATATAAAGGCTGATTTGGTATTTGAAAATAAATCCATGCAACCCATAATACTAATAGATCAAAGAAGAAAAACCACAAGATCATACTAATTGATGCAGAAATTTGACAATTTC
Source organism: Potos flavus (assembly GCA_028534135.1). Lineage (NCBI taxonomy): Eukaryota > Metazoa > Chordata > Mammalia > Carnivora > Procyonidae > Potos > Potos flavus. Next base: position 22,269,804 of record CM052896.1, on the reverse strand, counting down.
AACATCCATGCATAGTAAAAAAAAAAAAAGTCAGCAACCTAAAAATAGGGAGGAGGGAGAAGGGGCAAGATGGTGGAGAAGTAGGAGACCCTGTTTCAACTGGTCCCCTAAAGTGAGCTAAATATCTACCAGAACACTCTGAACACCCATGAAATCAGCCTGAAATGTAAGATTATACACTTCTGGATCTCTACAGGAGCAGAAGACAGCAGTGGAGAGGTAAAGCGGAGTAGCAATGCTTGGACTAATATCGGAGGATAAACAGAAGGGGTAGAGAGCCACCAGAAGTGACCCATTGGAAAATAAAACTTCAATACAAAAGTGCCCTGTGACTGGGGGCCAGCATTAATTTGAAGACTCGTTAAAAGCATTCAAAAAGTGCAAAATATCTTAAGGGGCAACTGGTGGAATCCGAAGGTCAGGGGCATGGGCCTGGGCTCACGTTCCCAGGAAGGACACCACCTGCAACCACCCAGGGCAGAGAGAGTCTGGTGGGGCCTTCAGTCTGTATCCCTGAGTCCGCGGCTTTCTGCTGCTTGCACCATCACTTGGGCTGGGCACACGCCCGCCTGCACCTTAGGAAGTCTGATTTGGGCGCCGGCCAGTGGTCTTTAGGACAGCGACCATCTGCGGCCTATTGTGGGGTCTGAGCGCACTCCCACCAGTGCCTGAGTGAGCCTGGTGTGGGCGCAGGCCTGCGATCTCTGGGTTCGCGGCCCCCGCATGATCCCAGCCCGCACCTGAGAGAACCCTGCAGGATCTCAGGTCGGGATCCCTCCACCAGCAGCCTTCTGTGACCTGCCCTGGGGTCTGTGCTCACCCAGCGTGGGCCTGGACCCTGGAGAGCAGTCCTGGCAACAACAGCCACCAGAAGCAGGTTCCCCAGACCAATATCGCTTGAGGTTTTGGTGGTGCAGGATGCAGACAAGCGGGAGCCTCAGGTGACCACTGGGATGGTGGCTGGGGTGTGCACCACCTGTGGGAGGTTGTGGTGTGCAGCAGAGTTTGCAGAGGGGGAGTCTGGGTGCTCTGGACCACCCAGAGGGGAGCAGACTGAGACTCTCTGAGGTGGAGGTCTGGGTGCAGATTCTTTGCTCTGACCCTCTGAAAAGCCACAAAAAGCCACTAAAGAACAAAAACCTCCAGAGAGCAAAAGCCCAAAAAACCCATTACCACAGAGCCCTGCCCGTTGATGGCCAGTAGGGAGACTCAACTCAAGCAAGATTGACTGGAAAACAACACAGCAGGCTCCTCCCCCAGAAGACGAGCCAAAAGCAAGAGGACAATAACCACAGGGTCCCATAAAACTGTAAAACCCCAAAATCAGGGGAAAACAATATATTAAGCTCCCGGTATTGTCCTAAAACCTGTATATTTCATAGATACAAGTTTTTTTAATTGTTCTCACAATTCTCGTTCTTTTAATTTTTTAAAACTACTTAACATTACAACAAGAGGTTTAATACATCATATCCCATAATAACTTTTTAACTTGAACTTTTTTCATATATATACCTGTGTTTCCTTTTCTTTTTCTTTTCTTTTTTTTTTTAAACATACAAAAAGATATAAGCTTCAAGGCAATCCTTTTTCCTATATAAACCTGTTTTAATTTCCCTGTATCTCTGGAAAGTTGAGTCCTTTAACAAAGATAACGAGATACACCCAGGAAGAACCAAAATAAACTTCCTCATCCACATTGAGGATTTATAACCACCCTCCCATCTTATTCTTCTGTCAGTGTTTCAGTGTATTTGTTTTTGTTCTGATATTATATAAATCTTATTCTTAGGGCTCGTTTTGGTTGGGTTCTTGTTTTTTTTTCTTGTCATTTACTTTTGTCAGTCTTTTTGTTTGTTCATGTTTGTTTTTATACCTTATAGATCTTACTTTTGGGGCTCATTTTGGCTGAGTTTTCTCTTTTTTTTTTTCTTTTTCTCTCTGTTTTTTTCTTTTTTCTTTATTTTTGGTGGTGACTTCTAATTGCTCTGAAACGTTCCAGGGTGCACCTTGCCTGGATCGTGGATATATTCAGCTATACGTCCCCCAAACCACATCTCATCAAAATGACTAGGAGGAGGAACACTCAACAGAGGAAAAATTCAGAGACTGCACCCTCTCCCTCAGAACTATTGGATGTGGATATAAACAGTATGTCGGAAAGGGAATTCAGGGTAACAATTATCCAGGCAATGACTTGGTTGGAGAAAAACATTAGTGACAACATAGAATCTTTAAGGGTGGAAGTGAGAGCCTATCTGGCAGAAGTTAATAATGCTATCAATGAGATCCAATCTAATCTAAGTACTCTAACAGCTAGGGTAACTGAGGCAAAAGATAGAGGACAAATCTAGAGGACAAACTGATAGAGAAGAAAAATCAGGAGGAGGCCTAGAACAAGCAACTTAGAAGCCATGAAAACAGAATTAGGGAAATAAATGATGCCACGAAACATGCAATGTCAGAATTATTGGGATCCCTGAGGGGGTGGAGAAAGAGACAAGACTAGAAGATATAGCTGAACCAATTCTGGATGAAAATTTCCCCAATCTGGGGAATGGAGCAAGTGTTCGTGTCCTAGAGGCAGAAAGGGCACCCCCCAAGATCAATGATTCTAGAAAGACATACAGACACTTGATTGTGAGATTCACCAATTATAATTTTAGACAAGAGGTCCTGAGGGCAGCTAGGGGGAAGAGATTCCTAACGTACAGAGGAAGGCCCCTCAGAATAACATCAGACCTGTCCACAGAAACCTGGCAAGCCAGAAAGGGCTGGCAAGACATATTCAGGGCACTAAATGAGAAGAACAGGCAGCCAAGAATACTTTATCCAGCAAGGCTCACATTCAAAATGGATGGAGAGATAAAGAGCTTCCAAGACTAGCAAGGTTTAAAAGAGTATGTGACCACCAAGCCAGTACTACAAGAAATATTAAGGGGGGTTTCTATAAAAGAAGAAAGAACCCAAGAGGGATATAGAACAGAAACTTACAGAGACAATCTATAGAAACAAGGACTTCACAGGCAACATGATGTCAATAAAAATTTATCTTTCAATAATCACTCTCAATGTAAATGGCCTAAATGCTCCCATAAAATGGCACAGGGTCACAGACTGGATAAAATGACAGGACCCGTTCATATGCTGTCTACAAGAGACACATTTGGAACCTAAATATACATCTAGACTGAGAGTGAAGGGATGGAGAACCATCTTTCATGCCAATGGGCCTCAAAAGAAAGCTGGAGTGGCGATTCATCTGATTTATATCAGATAAATTAGATTTTAAGCTAAAGACTGTAGTCAGAGATACAGAAGGACACTACATCAGTCTTAAAGGGTCTATCCTCCAAGAAGATCTAACAACTGTAAACATATACGCCCCCAATATAGGAGCAGCCAACTACTTAAGTCAACTGTTAATCAAAATAAGAGTCATATTGATATGAATACATTAATTGTAGGGAATCTTAACACACCACTCTCAGTAACAGACAGATCATCTAAGCAGAAAATCAATAAAGAAACAAGAGCTTTGAATGACACATTGGACCAGCTGGATCTCATAGATATATACAGAACATTCCACCCTAAAACAACAGAATACTCATTCTTGAAGTGCACATGGAACTTTCTTTAGAATAGACCACATACTGGGTCACAAGTCAGGGCTCAACTGATACCAAAACCGATACCTGCATATTCTCAGACCACACACTTTGAAACTGGAACTCAATTGCAAGAAAGAATTTGGAAGGAATTCAAACACTTGGAAGCTAAAGACCAACCTGCTCAAGAATGTTTGGCTCAACCAGGAAATCAAAGAAGAACTTAAACAGTTCATGGAAACCATGAGAATGCAGACCCATCAATCCAAAATCTAAGGGATATAGCAAAGGTGGTCCTAAGGGGGAAATACATAGCTATCCAAGCCTCATTAAAAAAAATGGAAAAATCCCGAATACACCAGCTCTCTTTACACCTTAAAGAACTGGAAAATCAACAAGAAATTAAGCCAACCCCATGCACAAGAAGGGAAATGATCAAGATTAGAGCAGAGATGAATGAATTAGAAACTAGGGATACAGTAGAACACATCAGCAAAACCAGAAGTTGGTTTTTGAAAGAATCAGTAAGATTGATAAACCACTGGCCAAACTAATCCAGAAGAAAAGAGAGGACCCAAATTAATAAAATTATGAATGAAAGGTTATAGATCATGACTAACACCAAGGAAATAGAAACGATTATGAGAAATTATTATGAACAGCTATATGCCAATAAGATAAGCAACCTAGAAGAAATGGATGCATTCCTGGAAACCTATAAACTTCCAAGACTGAAACAGGAAGAAATTGACAACCTGAATAGGCCAATATCTAGTAATGAGATTGAAGCAGTGATCAAAAACCTCCCAAAAAACAAGAGCCCAGGAATTCCCTGGGGAATTCTACCAAACATTCAAAGAAGAAATAATACCTATCCTCCTGAAACTTTCAAAAAATAGTAACAGAAGGAAAACTTCCAGACTCTTTCTATCCCCTCATCCCCAAACCAGCCAAAGACCCCATCAAAAAAGAAAATTTCAGACCAATATCCCTGATGAATAAGGATGCCAAGATTCTCAACAAGATCCTAGCTGATAGGATTCAACAGTACATTAAAAAGATTATCCACCATGACCAGGTGGGATTTATCCCTGAGATGAAAGGGTGGTTCAGCATTTGCAAATCAATCAATGTGATAGAACAAATCAATAAGAGAAGAGAGAAGAACCACATGGTCCTCTCAATTGATGCAGAAAAAGCATTTGACAAAATTCAGCATCCGTTCCTGATTAAAACTCTTCAAAGTAAGGGATAGAAGGAACATTCCTCAATCTCATAAAATCCATCTACGAAAAGCCCACAGCAAATATCATTCTCAATGGGGAAAAGCTGACAGCCTTCCCTTTGATATCAGGAACATGACAAGGATGCCCACTCTCGCCACTCTTGTTCAACATAGTACTAGAAGTCCTAGCGACAGCAATCAGACAACAAAAAGAAAAAGGTATTCCAACTGGCAGAGAAGAAATCAAACTCTCTCTCTTCGCAGATGACGTGATACTTTATGTGGAAAACCCAAAAGACTCCACCCCCAAACTACTGGAACTCATACAGCAATTCAGTGGCAGGATACAAAATCAATGCACAGAAATCAGTTGCTTTCTTATACACTAACAATGAAAATGGAATGGGAAATTAGAGAATCAATTCCATTTACTATAGCACCAAAAACCATAAGATACCTGGGAATAAACCTAACCAAAGAGGTAAGGATTTGTACTCAAGGAACTATAGAACACTTATGAAAGAAATTGAAGAAGACACAGAAAGGTGGAAAAGCCATCCATGCTCATGAATCAGAAGAATAAACATTGTTAAAATGTCTATACTGCCTAGAGCAATCTGTACTTTCAATGCCATCCCAATCAAAATTCCATCAGTATTTTTCAAAGTGCTGGAACAGACAGTCTTAAAATGTGTATGGAACCAGAATAGACCCAGAATTGCTAAGGAAATGATCAAAAACAAAAACATAGCTGGGGACATCACGTTTCCTGATTTCGAGCTTTACTACAAAACTGTCATCACCAAGACAGCATGGTACTGGCACAAAAACAGACACATAGGCCAGTGGAATAGAGTAGATAGTCCAGATATGGACCTGCAGCTCTATGGTCAAATAATCTTCGACAAAGCAGGAAAAAATATCCAGTGGAAAAAAGACAGTCTATTCAATAAATTTTGCTAGGAAAATTGGACAGCTATATATAGAAGAATGAAACTTGACCATTCTCTTACACCATACACAAAGATAAACTCGAAATGGATAAAAGACCTCAATGTGAGGCAGGAATCTATCAAAATCCTAGTGGAGAATATAACCTCTTCAACATCGGCCACGGCAAATTCTTTCAAGACATGTCTCCAAAGGCAAAGGAAACAAAAGCGAAAATGAACTTTTGGGACTTCATCAAGATAAAAATCTTCTGAATAGCAAAGGAAACAGTTAAAAAAAACAAAGGCACCTTATGGAATGGGAGACGATATTTGCAAATGACACTACAGACAAAGGGCTTATATCCAAAATCTATAAAGAACTTCTCTAACTCAATACCCAAAAAACAGATAATCATGTCAAAAAATATGCAGAAGACATGAACAGACACTCTTCAGTGAAGACATTCAAATGGCTAGCAGACACATCATCATTAGCCATCAGGGAGATTAAAATCAAAACCACATCGAGATACCATCTTATACCAGGTAGAATGGCAAAGATTAACAAGGCAAGAAACAACAAGTGTTGGGGAGCATGTGGAGAAAGAAGAACCCTCTTCCACTGTTGGTGGGAATGCAAGTTGGTGCAGCCACTTTCGACAACAGTGTGGAGATTCCTCAAAAAATTAAAAATTGAGCTAGCCTATGACTTGGCAATTGCACTACTGGGTATTTACCCCAGAGATACAGATGTAATGAAAAGAAGAGGCACATGCACCTCAATGTTCATAGCAGAAATGTCCACAATAGCCAAACAGTGGAAAGAGCTGAGATGCCCTTTAACAGATGAGTGGATAAAGACCTGGTCCATGTATACAATGGAATATTACTCAGCCATCAGAAAGGATGAATACCCAACTTTTGCATTCACATGGATGGGACTGGAGGAAATTATGCTAAGTGAAATAAGTCAAGCAGAGAAAGTCAATTATCATATGGTTTCACTCACTTGTGGTACATAAGGAATAACATAGGACATTAGGTGAAGGAAGGGAAAAGTGAATTGGGGGAAATCAGAGGGGGAGATGAACTAAGAGAAACTGTGGACTCTGAGAAACAAACTGAGGGTTTTAGAGGAGGGGGGTGGGGGAGGGGTGAGCCTGGTGGTGGGTATTAAAGAGGGCACATATTGCATGGAGCACTGGGTGTTGTACATAAACAATGAATCTTGGAACACTGCATCAAAAACTAATGATGTAACCATCTATTTTATGGTGACTAAGATACCACAATTAAAAAAATTAAGTAGAGCAAGTTCTTAAAAAAAAAAAAATAAAATGCTTCTGCACAGTGAAGGAAAACATCATCAAAAAGAAAAGGTAATCTTCTAAATGAGAGAAGATACTTACAAGTCACATATTCAATGGGGGTAAATACACAGAATATATAAAGAACACCTACAACTTAATAACAACAAAAGCAACTCAGTTAATAAATGGTCAGAGTATCTGAATAGACATTTTTCCAGAGAACACATACAGATGGCTAACAGGCAAATGAAAACATGTTCAACATCAGTAATTAATGGGGAAATACAAATTTCACCAGGAGATATCATCTCACACTTCTTAGAATGACTATCATCACGGGCGCTGAGTGGCTCAATCGGTTCAGTGTCTGACTCCTGATTTTGGCTTAGGATCATGGGATCGAACCCCATGCTGGGGTTCACGCTCCCCACTCAGCAGGGAGTCTGTTGAGGATTTCCTCTCTCCACCTCTGCCCTTCCCCACCTCTTGGAAAAAAAAAGAATGGCTATCTATCATCAAAAAGACAAGAAATAACGAATGTTGGAGAGTATGTGGAAAAAAAGGAACACTTGAGCATTGTTGGTAGGAATGTAAATTGGTGAATACGCTATGGAAAACAGTTTGAAGCTTCCTCAAAATTTAGCAGTAGAACTGCCATATGATTCAGCTATTCTATATCTGGATATTTTTCCAAATAATATGAAAACATTAATTCAAATAGATATATGCACCTTGATGCTCATACATCACTGTTTACAATAGGTAGGATATGGAAACAATCTAAATGTCCATCAGTGGGTGATTGGATAAATGTATGGCATGTATACACAATGGAATACTTTTCAGTCATTAAAAGAATGAAATCTTGCCATTTGTGACAACATGGATGGATGTTGAGAGTATTATATTAAGTGAAATAAACAGAAGGAAAAAATTTAAAAAGTAAAAAAAAATAGTATTTCACTCATATGTGAAATACAACAAAAGAAACAGAAGAAACAAAATAAAACAAAACAAAAAAATTCATAGACATAAAGAACATGTTAGTTGTTATCAGAAGGGAAACCCATTGAGAGGTGGGTAAATGAACAAAGGGGGTCAAATTTATGTTGGTAGATGGTAATTAGACTTTTGGCAGTAATAAGTTTGTAACGAATGCACATGTTGAATTATAATGTTGTACACCTAAAACTTATGTAATGTTATATATCAATGTTACCTCAATAATAAATAGATAGATAATATATAGACAGACAGACAGATTGGGTAGAGATAGGAATAATGATCAGGGTAGCAGGACCAACTATTTATAACACTGGAGTGTGTCCAAATTCAAGGTGTGGAGAACATGAATACTATTTGTTCTCTGTTTTAGTCTCCAGTCCCCAAGTTTGGAACTAGGGTAGGTTCTTAATGATGGGGATAATGATTTTCCTACTCTTCCTCTCCAAGGGATATTTGGCAATCTGGAAACACTTTTGTTGTTACGACTGGGAGAGGGTACTACTAACACCTAATGGTTAGACACCAGGGATGCTGCTAAACGTCCTATAATGCACAGGATTTTCCCCCACAAGAAAAATGTCAGTAGTGCTGAGGTTGAGATGTCTTGGGTCCAGGGAATAGTTCTATTGAACATTTATTCATATAAAAAAGGGTTTTCCCCACTATATTATGGGTCTTTTTTATTCCTGATTCTTGACAGGCAGTGGTGTTGTTTAGTGGATTACTTATTGAATTACTAATATACATGGTCACTGTGGCTCAACTTGAATTTTTCTTCATAAAATGTAGTTTTCTTTATAAAATGATACGTGCATACTATTCAATTTGGCAATGCTGAATTCTGAAGACCCTGCTTGCATGAGACCTGGTGCACTGAAAGGAACCACACTAGAACCCTTTCTCCTCATTTTCTGCTTTCCCACCATTGGCAACTGCTGGGAGTTGATAGGAAGAGGGGTGTAGTTCACACCATGACAAAAGAATGATCTCAATTTTGGAGTCTTTTGGATCAATTCTAAGGTAAAAACCTTAGAAGCTCCATTTGGACACATCAGCACACAAATGTTGTCCCATGTACATCAGCTGTATTTCTCTACAAATGCATAGCTATGTCCCAGCATCACAGTGCTCACACCTTGGGGTAGGACAACTTTATCTGCAGCAGTGGCCAGATTGGAACACAGCTGGGCCCTTGGAGGCAGTATGGAAGGCTCTTTCCCAACCTGTGTTCCTGATTCCACTTCCATTCTTGGAGTGCTGGGTGGGGTATCTCTGAGCCACAGGGATAGGAGCCCATGCCTGATGAAGACAGAAGAGATTAAGACAATGTCAATAAATTAATATGTCTTGAGGAGCAGTGCTTTATACTTTTCCATGTACAATCTCATGAAATCCTAAAAACCATCTATCTTATATCTCTATTTTCCCAATGAGGAAACAGAACTCAGAAGGGTTAAATAAGTATCTAAGATTATCTGTCTAGCAAACAATAGTTGGGCCCAAACACTACAGTCCCTTTCTGCTCACCTGTCCCAGGTATGGGGTTCCTTGGCATTGGTTTCCTGGCTTCATTCAGAGTGATTCAGTTTTGGTCATCTCCACTGTATTTTTGATGCTGGTAAAATCAGTTTCATGAGCTCTGAGAAATTTACTGTAGGAATTCTCAATTTTATCTGTAACCCAAAACTGCCGCTCTGGTCTTCCCATGAGAAATTAATAGATAATAAGAAGACTGTGCAAGAGATAAAAAGATGTTTCCGCAAATAATGTGAAAGCTGTGGCACAAAATGAGTCTTTATTATGATTTTCAGATACAGTCTCCTTGGGGGAAATTCTTTTCATTTTTCCGTCTCCTGCTTTCCCAACTTTAGTGAAGAGAAGGGAGGGAGTGAAAGACAAGTGAGGGTGATATTAAACAGGACTTTGAACTGCAGGATCCCCTAGCTGCTAGAATGAGCTAAGGGATAAGATGCTCCTTACCTATTCCAATGCAATTATAGCTCAAGAACATCACCTTAACATTGAACTTACATAATAGGAAGGCTCTGAACATTGGACTCAGCAATGGAGAGCTGCCTCAAGCCAGGGAAAATACATACAGCTCTGAGAGAAAGATCAAGTAGAATTTATGATTTACTGCAAACATACTAAGCAGCAAACACTTTGTTTTTCATATGGTTTAAAATACATGGTTTTCAAGCACATTTTAGTGCTTGAAAATGTAAAAAATAAAAAAAAATGTTTTAAATATTTACTTGTATCATGAAAGAACACAGGTCCATTTTTTGTTGCATGTTTATTGAATATCTAGTTAGCATCAGATAATTTTGGAAATACAAAGATAAATCAAACATGGGCTCTTTATTTTTAGAATGGCCAGCCTTGTAAATGACATCCTATGAATCCTGTTTTGCTCACCTCTCTCCATCATAGAAAAAGGCTCATATATGGAAATCCCAATTTCTGGCCCTTTGGTTCAACATTTCCTCACCAGTAAGGAAGGAAGGGAAAACAGGAAGTGACTTTAATGGCATCATTTACGGCTCCTGTGTAACAGACCACTTAGGTAACCCATGTCTAGACTGGTGGGAGAGACAGAAGAGTGAATCCCAAGTAGACTGGAGCCTGTGGGATAATCCCAAATTGGGCCTTGGGACTCTTTCTAGCACACGTTCCTGCCTTGGAAACAAGCCAGCTATATCCTTGATTTGTCTCCAAAATGTCTAGTTTGTAGGAGTAGCGATACCGCTAATAAACTTGAAAAAGTTTGTGCTGGTAAGATCCTGAGCCCCCAGCCTTCTAGGATGATCTGTCCTTCAAATTTGGGAGATGTTCTATTAAGAAATGGTTAGGTAACTATAATCTAAAGCAGAAAGCGTTAATTTCTAGAAGGCATGCACTGATAAATTATTCTAGAAGATCAGCCAAGGATTATTCCTGCTGGAGAAATCCCACAGTGCTTATGATATTTAAGCAGAGCCTTAGAGTATGGGTAAATCGAATATGTCCAGACTGAGGGTATGGGAAAATCTTTACAGACTGGGGAAACAACATAAGTGAAGATATTCATGTGGAGAAATGAGAGTCGTATAAAAATGGTGGATATTTAGTTTGATTGGAATTTAGTCCACATTAAAAGAGATTGCATGGGGATTAAAATGTTTTGGTGTCAGATGACGGGAAAGCTTAACTGCCAGAGAAAGAAAATAGATGTTATCGTTTAGATAAGGAGAATTAATGAAAATAGAGCAGTAGAAATATCAGAAGTATGTTTTTGGAAAGTGGTAGATTTCAGGGGGAATCATCAATGAAGATTCAATAAGTAGCTGTTGAATTAATTCAACCATACAACTATACAGTGTTCATGGAAGAACAAACAAAAACCACCTACAAGTTTCTGCAAAACAGATTTTATCTTAGAGTGAAATACAGATTTAGCTTTAATTCTAGCCCAACACCTGGCTTCCTCTCTGCGAAGCTGGGATGGCTTGACCCTCATCAGATCCAGCTCTTCCTTGAGTACTGTCTTCCCCTGAAGAGGACTCTAACTTTAACTTATTACTATGAAAATTAATATCAAGTCACTCTTCATTCTAGCCTTGCAATCCAGTCCTGATGAATGTACCAAAACAAGATAAAGACATTATAATTTAAGACTAATATCTCGGGGCCCCCTGGGTGGCTCAGTGCGTTAAGCCTCTGCCTTCGGCTCACGTCATGATCTCAGGGTTCTGGGATCGAGCCTCACATCAGGCTCTATGCTCACTGGGGAGCCTGCTTCCTCCTCTCTCTCTGCCTGCCTCTCTGCCTACTTGTGATCTCTCTTTCCCTGGCAAATAAATAAATAAAATCTTAAAAAAAAAAGACTAATATCTCTTACAAACATAGATGCAAAAAGTCCTCAATAAAATATTATTAAATTAATTTAACAATGTATAAAAAGAAAAAAAAAAACTAAACCATTTATGTGAAGACATCAGAGAGATGCTGAGGCAGCCAGAATGAAGGTCTTATGATTCTGGAGAAAAGTAAAGCTTATTGGAATGACACAAACATTATACATACCATTTCTCTTGGGATATATGCACAGTGCAAGAATATTAAAAGAAGGTAAAAGGTAGATTACAGAAAGAAAGATGCAGAGATACCTCTTGGCAATTTCATGGGGGTTCTGGAGACAAAACCTTATATTCTGGGTTTGTCAAAATAGCCAGAACATGATTAACTAAGTTCACCTAGAGAAGGACACCTCAAAGAAATAAGCACAACATTTTGCTCTAGGCTTTATTTCAGGCATTTGCTTATTCTTAAACTTCACAGGGTGAGAAGCCAAAAATAAAGAGAAATTTGATTAAAAGCTGAGTGGAGCTTCCAGCAGTATCAGGGTGGCAGAGAGAGGAAAAAAATGGAGTTTACGAGCCTCCAACTAGAAGAGTCCATGTTGAAGACAAAGGTTTAATATAGAACCCCCAAAAGCTGTACCCTAGAAGTCAGAATATAACAATGTTTACTGAGCATTAAAAAGTCTGAAACATGGCCCAAGTCAAGAATCAGGGGGCTCATGACTGATTAAGTTGAAGAGATCTCTCCTATAGTAGCTACTTCCCATTTAATAGGGTGAATATTTTCTTGGGAAGATAATATTATCTAGAGCCTCTATAATCCTCCATGAAGAATTTCTGCCGTTGAATCTGGCATTTAACAGGTATGCCAAGAAGCAGGAAAAGATGATAAACAGATGATAGAATAGGCCCATCAGTGATACAGACATGAGTTTTTAGGCATGACCTCTAAAGTGACAGTAATTGTCAATACTAGGAATATAGATGACAAGAAAGAAATGTTAGCAGAAACTATAATTTGTCAAGAAGAATAAAGCAGAATTTCTAGAATTGAAGTTAAGAACATGCATTTTTAACAGAATATTAAAAATGCCAGAAGAAATGATCGGAGAAATGGAAGATAGGTTGAGACAAAATGGTCATATTAAAGCACAAAGAAGAAAATTTTAAACTATAAGTTGTGAAGGAAAAAAGTATAAGAAGCATGATGAATACAAGGCAAGGATCTAAATTATATGTAATTAAAGGTCCAACAGTAGAGCAGCAAAAATAATGTAGAAAAAAATAATTTAAGAAATATTGGTTGAGGGTTTTCAAAACTGATGAATGACATCAAGCCCTAGATTCAAGAATTTCTAAGAAAGTCAGTAATAATAAATACAGCTGACTCCTGAACAACATAGGTTTGAACTGCATGGGCCCACTTATATGTCAATAACAGTAATAACTGTAATACTGTAATAACAGTACTATAGATGTATTTTCTTTCCCTTATGGTTTTCTTATTTCTTTTCTCTAGTTTGCTTTATTATAAGAATACAGTATATAATTTATAAAACATGCAAAATATGTGTCAACAAACTATTATCAGTAAGGCTTCCAGTCCAACAGTAAGCTTTAGTAGTTAAGTTTGGAGGGAATCAAAAGTTACAAGCAGATTTTTTACTGCATAAGGGGTCAGAACCAATAAACCTTGTGTTGTTCAGGGGTGAACCGTACAAAGAAAACACATCAAAGCATTCAGAGTTAGATGAAATTCGTGCACACTAAATAAAGGAAATCAAAGCTAAAACTGTCATACACACACACACACACACACAAAAACACAACAAAGAAACACTTACCCTCAAAGGAGTAATAAGTAATAAGGTTTACCTCAGACGTCTCAACAAAACAATGGATAGCATAGTACAATGGATTCAACTGATGGTATTGAAACAATTAGATATTACATGCAAAAAAAATAACATCAAAAAAGTTAAACTTTAATCTGTACATTGCAGTATTTAGAAAATTAACTAAAAATAGATCAAAGATGTAGATGCAGAATCCTATACTACACAATTACTAAGGAAAATATAAGAAATTTCACTTATACAAAGAATTCTTAGCTTCAAGACCAAAAGCATGATCCATAAGAGAAAAGAAAAAAAAAAAAAAAAGATAAATTGGACTGTACAAAAGCCAGAAAATTCTGCCCTTTGTAAAATAATTTTAAAAGAATGAAAATCTGAGCCATGAACTGGGAAGAAATATTTGCTTATCATATATCCTACAAAAGATTTGTATGTAAAATACATAAAGAACTCTCAAATCTCAGCCATATAAAAACAAACAACCCAATTTAAAAAAAAATGGACAAAAGACTTGGATAGACATTTCACCAAAGTGGATATAATTATGGCAAATAAACCCATAAACAGCTGTCAAACAACACTGGCCATTATGGAAATGCAAATTAAAGCCATAATGAGAAACTAACACACATCAATTAAAATGGTTAGAATAAAAAAGACTGAGCATACCAAGTATTAGCTAGATTGCAATGTAGAGAACTTTGATAAGCTGATGGTGGGGGTCCAGAATGGTACAGTCACTCTTGAAAATAGTTTGTTGGTTTTTTATACATTGAAATGCACACTCATTATATAGTCAAGCAATTCTATCCCTGGGTAGGAAAATGAAAACTTGTGTTCACACAAAGCCTGCAAATGAATATTCATAGCAGCTTTATTTCTAATAGTTGAAAACTGGAAATAGTCCAAATGTCTTTAAATTGTTGGATGAGTAAACAGACAGGGATATATCTATAGAAAGAAATAACTACTCAGGGGTGCCTGGGTGGCTCAGTTGTTAAGCGTCTGCCTTTGACTCAGGTCATGATCCTGGAGTCCTGGGGTTGAGCCCTGCATTGGGCTCCCTGCTCAGCAGGAAGCCTCCTTCTCTCTTTTCCACTCCCTCTGCTTGTGTTCCCTCTCTCGCTCTGTGTCAAATAAATAAATAAAATCTTTAAAAAGACTTAAAAAAAAGAAATAACTACTCAAAAACAAAGAGGAACAGGCTATGAATACATGCAACAACCGAGATGAAGCTTAGGCATTATGTTGTGTTAAAGACATAAATTTGAGGGGCGCCTGGGTGGCTCAGTGGGTTAAAGCCTCTGCCTTCGGCTCAGGTCATGATCCCAGGGTCCTCGGATCAAACCCCACATCAGGCTCTCTGCTCTGCGGGGAGCCTGCTTCCTCCTCTCTCTTTGCCTTCCTCTCTGCCTACTTGTGATCTCTCTCTGTCAAATAAGAAAAAAAAAAAAAGACATAAATTTGAGAAGATTACATAATGATTCCATTTATATGACATCTATGAAAAGATTAAACTATAGGGATGGAGAACTGATAAGATATGTTACCTACAGGGGAATAAGAGAAATAAGTTGGAGACTTATTATTTTTTTTTTTTGAGACTTCTTATTAATACTTATGCAAACCAGGAGACAATGGAGTGACAAATTTAAAGTTTTAAAGGTAAAAATTAGCAATCAAGAATTCTATAAGCCACAAAAATATCTTTCCAAAATAAAGGCAAAATGAAGACCTCCTTATATATAAAGAGAGAGAGTGAGAATTCATTGCTAGCAGAACTACTCTCTAAGAAATTAAAGGAAATTTTTCATGCAGAAAGAATATGATATCAGACTAAAATTTAGATCTACACAAATAAATGAAGAACACTGGAAATGGAATAAATATATTTTTAACTTTTAATTGATCTAAAGGACAGCTAATTTTCTAAAACAAAAATAGTAGTAATGCATCATGTAGTTTACAATATACGTAAAAGCAGAATGTATGACAAAAATAAAAGATTATAGAGAGAAATTTGGAATATATTTATATAAGTTTCTTACACGACATAAGAACTAGTATATTATTCAAAGTTGGATTCTGATAAAAGATGTGTATTGTAAACCTGAAGACAAGCACTAAAAGCAAAAATGTTAAAATAATCTTAGAATATAAAATGGAATAATAAAAATTGACATTAAATATCACAAGGCAGATAAAATGTTTAAATAAAATAAATACGGAACTAATATAAAATTGCAATCAAGATGGTAGTTTTTAGGGCACCCGATTGGTTCGGTTGGTTAGTGTTTGAGGCAATTTTGGCTCAAGTCATGATCTCAGGGTCCTAAGATTGAGCCCCACATCTGAGTTCCTGCTCAGCAGGGAGTCTGCTTCCCTTCTCTCTTTCCCTCTGCCTTTCCCCCAGCTCGTGCACTCCCTCTCTCTCTCTCTCTCAAATAAATAAGTCAATATTTTAAAAAATGGTAGTTTTTAATCTAGCAATCTTAATAATCACATTAATATGAATGTTTTAAACACATTAGTTAAAATAGATTTTGAGATTGGATTTAAAGAAAGATTCAATGATATGCTTTTTATAAAAAAAACTCACTTTAAATGTATTTATTGTATTTATTTCAAAATAAAAGGAGAGAAAAAATAAGAATTCAAACATGAACATAAAGAGAAGCTGGTGTAGCAATACTAATTTAAGCAAAGCAGACCTCAGAACAGGGAAAGAAGTCAATTATATAGGTTAGCTTTACCTATGTATCATAACTGAACAAAAGCATCACTGTAGAGGACACCATGTAGATGCAGGCCTGAGCAAAATAATAGAAAATCATGTCCAGATTATAGATAGTACAACATGATCAAGTGGGGCTCTTTCCAGGAATATAAAACTTGTTCAACATTATAAATCCAATAAAATTATATCAACAAACTAAAAAGGATTAAAAAGAAGCAGAAGAAGCATAAAAGAAAATTTAATATACATTCATGATAAACAAACAAAAAAACACTCTCAGCAAAGTAGGAATAGAAAGGGACTTCCTTAATCTAATAAACACAATTTTCCAAAACAACAATAATCTTGCAGCTAACATAATACCAAAAAGGAGAGACTGAATGCTTTCCCACTACATTTTAGAATAAGCCAAATTATCCCTTCTTATCACTTCTACTCAACATTCAGATGGAAGTTCTGGCCAGTCAATAAGGGAAGCAAAAGAAACAAAAGGAATACAAATTGAAAAAGAAAATATCAAGCTGTCTGTATTCATAAGTGAAATATTTATCTATACAGAAATTGCTAAAGTATTGATGAAAAGCCTCCTAGAACTAATAAGTGCATGTATCAGGATTATTATACAAGAAATTTAAAATTTTGAATACAATACAATTTAAAATACACCCCAAAAATGTATGCAGAATCTGTATATCACAAAGAATAAAATACTAATGAAAGAAATCAAAGAAGATCTAAATGAATGAAGAGATATATTGTGTTCATGGTTGATATTTGATATAATTTTATATTGTTAAGACATCAGTTATGCCTAATTTATTCTATAGGTTCGAAGCAATCCAGATCAAATTCCAGGATGCATTTTTTTGTACTTACAGACAAGCTAATTCTAAAATTTACATGGAAAGGCAAAGGAACTAG
The DNA here is from genome assembly GCA_028534135.1 of Potos flavus. NCBI lineage: Eukaryota > Metazoa > Chordata > Mammalia > Carnivora > Procyonidae > Potos > Potos flavus. The sequence continues at coordinate 22,252,365 of CM052896.1, read as the reverse complement.
AAAGAGAACTAGAAGGGACAAGACTATATTTGTCAATATATTTGAAAATTTACACTTAAAGAAATCCCGTGATGCATATGAGTAAATATGCCAGTTTGTATTTTCCTGCATTGGGAGTTTTTATGTCAGCTGTACAATATTCTAAGGGGGGAAAAAAGAAAGAAAGAAAAACATTTAAAGTAGTGGAGAGAGCCCACAAGGGAATATTATTCACTCATCAAAAAGAATGAAATCTTGCCATTTACAATGATATGGATGGAGCTAGAGAGCCTTACACTAAGTGAAATAAGTAAGTCAGAGAAAGACAAATACCATATGATTTCACTCATATGTGGAATTTTTTTTAAAAGATTTTATTTATTTATTTGACAGAGAGAGATCACAAGTAGGCGGAGAGGCAGGCAGAGAGAGAGAAGGAAGCAGGTTCACTGCTGAGCAGAAAGACCAATGTGGGGGTCAATCCCAGGACCCCAAGATCATGACCTGAGCCAAAGGCAGAGGCTTTAACCCACTGAGCCACCCAGGCGCCCCTCATATGTGGAATTTAAGAAACAATGATCAAAGGGAAAAAGAGCGAGAGAGAGGCAAACTAAGAAATAGACTCTTAACTTTAGAGAAACTGATGGTTACTAGAGGGGAAAGAGGAGGGGAGATAGTTACAGAGGTGATGAAGATTAAGGGGCACACTTGTGATGAGCATCAGGAAGTACTAAATCACTCTATTGTACACTTGAAACTAATGTTATACTGTATGTTAACTAACTGGAATTTAAATAAAAACTTAAAAAAATAAAATCCACATATTAGCATAACAAAATTGACTTAGCATGTCACTGGACTTAATATCAATGAAAAAGTAAACTATTTTCATAAACTGGCTACAAAACTTACAAGTACTTAACCCACTCGCCATAACATTAAAAATCTTATATTGCTAGTAATAAATCTAATAAAATATGATACCAACATAAAAAACTACAAAAGACTGTTGGGTAATATTATATACTCGAGTATTGCAACAAATTATTTTTTTGACCTGTAAATTCAGTACTATAAAGATATCAGTGCTCTGTGAGATCTATAGAGTCAATACAATCATCATAGAAATATCCCAACATTTTTCTTTTGTGGTGGTTGGATAATTTTACTTAAAAAGGCAAAAAACCAAGAATACCAAGATGATTATGAAGGTAGGAGAGCTTTGCTACTACATACCCACTCTTCTTGTTTCACTGACAAAATTCCAATTTTGTTTTCGTACCAATGTGCCCAGCTAGAGGTGACCATGGGACATAGTTCTGACTCATGAGATGTAAACACATGTTGTTCATTAGAATTCGAGGGAAACTCTTTTCAAGGTGGCAGACTCAGTTGACAGGAGAGTGTTTTTGTTTTTACTCTTTTTTTTTTTTTCATTTTTGCCTAAATGTGAAGGTAAAGTGACTGAGAATATGGGTGAGCAAATGTGGATAAAAGTGGCCCGTGGAGAATGATTGAATGAAATAAGAATAGAAGGTTGGTCCCCAAAATTATTTTGAAGCTGCTATAGCAACCCGAGTCCCAACCTCCAGAAATCTTGTCATGTGTGAAAAATAAGACAGCTATTTGCTTCATCCACTGTAGTTAGTTCTCTACTACTTACTGCTGAAGGCAATTCCTAACAGACATAAAGTTTAATTTTTATGTTAATTAAATTGAATTCACTGAACATCTACTATTTTTTAATTAACATATATTATTTGCCCCAGGGTACATGTCTGTGAATCATCAGGCTTACACATGTCACAGGACTTACCATAGCACATACCCTCCCCAATGTCCATAACCCAGCCACCCTATCTCTATCCCCCCCCCCACCCTCCAGCAATCCTCAGTTTGTTTCGTGAGTACAGGAGTCTCTTACAGTTTGTCTCCTTCCTGATCCCATCTTGTTTCATTTCCCTCCCCCAGCCCCCACGACCCCCCACCCTGCCTCTCAAATTCTTCATATCAGAGAGATCATAAGACAATTGCCTTTCTCTGACTGACTTATTTCACGTAGCATAATACTCTCTAGTTCCATCCACATCATTGTAAATGGCAAGATTTTGTTTCTCTTGATGGCTGCATAATATACCATTATATATATGTACCACATCTTTATCCATTCATCTGTTGATGGACAACTAGGTTTTTTCCATAGTTTGGCTATTGTGGACATTGCTGCTATCAACATTTGGGTGCACGCATCCCTTCGGATCACTACATTTGTATCTTTAGGGTAAATACCCAGTAGTGTGATTGCTGGGTTGTAGGGTAGCTCTATTTTCAACTTTTTGAGGAACCTCCATACTGTTTTCCAGAGTGGCTGTACCAGCTTGCATTCCCACCAACAGTGTAGGAGGGTTCCCCTTTCTCTGCATCCTCACCAACATCTGTCGTTTCCTAACTTGTTAATTTTAGCCATTCTGACTGGTGTGAGGTGATATCTCACTGTGGTTTTGATTTGAATTTCTCTGAGCCGAGTGATGTTGAACACTTTTTCATGTGTCTGTTGGCCATTTGGATGTCCTCTTTGCAGAAATGTCTGTTCATATATTCTGCCCATTTCTTGATCGGATCGTTTGTTCTTTGGATGTTGAGTTTGAGAAGTTCTTTAAAGATTTTGGATACTAGCCCTTTATCTGATATGTTATTTGCAAATATCTTCTCCCATTCTGTCAGACTAGCCCTTTATCTGATATGTCATTTGCAAATATCTTCTCCCATTCTGTCAGTTGTCTTTGGTTTTGTTGACTGTTTCCTTTGCTGTGCAAATGCTTTTGATCTTGATGCAGTCTCAGTAGTTCATTTTTGCCCTTGATTCCCTTGCCTTTGGTGATGTTTGTAGGAATAAGTTGCTGCGGCTGAGGTTGAAGAGGTTGCTGCCTGTGTTCTCCTCAAGGATTTTGATGGATTCCTGTCTCACACTGAGGTCTTTCATCCATTATGAATCTATTTTTTGTGTGTGGTGTAAGGAAATGGGTCCAGTTTCATTTTTCTGCATTTGGCTGTCCAATTTTCCCAACACCATTTGTTGAAGAGACTGTCTTTTTTCCATTGAATATTCTTTCCTACTTTGTCGAAGATTAGTTGACCATAGAGTTGAGGGTCCATTACTGGGCTTTCTGTTCAGTTTCATTGATTTATGTGTCTGTTTTTGTGCCAGTACCACAATGTCTTGATGATTACAGCTTTGTAATAGAGCTTGACGTCTGGAATTGTGATGCTGCCAACTTTGGTTTTCTTTTTCAACATTCCTCTGGCTATTTGGCGTCTTTTCTGGTTCCATATAAATTTTAGGATTATTTGTTCCATTTCTTTGAAATAAATTGATAGTATTTTGATAGGGATTGCATTAAATGTGTAGATTGCTTTAGGTAGCATAGACATTTTCACAATATTTGTTTTTTCAATCCATGAGCATGGAACGTTTTTCCATTTCTCTGTGTCTTCCTCAATTTCTTTCTTGAGCATTTTATAGTGTTCTGAGTACAGATTCTGTGCCTCTTTGGTTAGGTTTATTCCTAGGTATCTTCATGGTTTTGGGTGCAATTGTAAATGGGATCAACTCCTTAATTTCTCTTTCTTCTGTCTTATTGTTGGTGTATAGAAATTCAACTGATTTCTGTGCATTGATTTTATATCCTGACACTTTACTGAATTCCTGTATGAGTTCTAGCAGTCTTAGAGTGGAGTCTTTTGGGTTTTCCACATAAAATATCATATAATCTGCAAAGAGTAAGAGTTTGACTTCTTCTTTCTTGATTCAGATGCCTTTTATCTCTTTTTGTTGTCTGATTGCTGAGGCTAGGACTTCTAGTACTATGTTGAATAGCAGTGGAAATGGTGGACATCCCTGCCGTGTTCCTGATCTTAGAGGAAAAGCTCTCAGTTTTTCCCCATTGAGAATGATATTCACTGTGGGATTTTCATAGATGGCTTTGATGATATTGAGGAATGTACCCTCTATGCCTACACTATGAAGAGTTTTGATCAAAAAAGGATGCTGTACTTTGTCAAATGCTTTTTCAGCATCAATTGAGAGTATCATATGGTTTTTGTTCTTTCCTTTATTAATGTATTGTATCACATTGATTGATTTGCAGTTGCTGAACCAACCTTGCAGCCCAGGAATAAATCCCACTTGGTCGTGCTGGATAATCTTTTTAATGTACTGTTGGATCCTACTGGCTAGTATTTTGGCGAGAATTTTTGCATCTGTGTTCATCAAGGATATTGGTCTGTAATTCTTCTTTTTGATGGAGTCTTTGTCTGGTTTTGGGATCAAGTAATGCTGGCTTCATAAAATGAGTTTGGAAGTTTCCCTTCCACTTCTATTTTTTGGGAACAGTTTCAGAAAAAAAATAGGTATTAATTCTTCTTTAAATGTTTGGTAGAATTCCCCTGGGAAGCCGTCTGGCCCTGAGCTCTTGTTTGTTGGGAGATTTTTTTTTTTTTTTTATGTTGGGAGATTTTTGATGACTGCTTCAATCTCCTTACTGGTTATGGGTCTGTTCAGGTTTTCTATTTCTTCCTGGTTGTTTTGGTAGTTTATTTGTCTTTAGGAATGCATCCATTTCTTCCAGATTGTCTAATTTGCTGGCCTAGAGTTGCTCGTAATATATTCTTAAAATTGTTTGTATTTCTTTGGTGTTGGTTGTGATGTCTCCTCTTTCATTCATGATTTTATTAATTTGGGTCCTTTTTCTTTTCTTTTTGAGAAGTCTGGCCAGGCGTTTATCAATCTTATTAATTCTTTCAAAGAACCAGCTCCTAGTTCTGTTGATTTGTTCTACTATTCTTTTGGTTTCTGTTTCATTGATTTCTGCTCTGATCTTTATTATTTCTCTTCTCCTGCTGGGTTTAGGCTTTCTTTGCTGTTCTTTCTCTATCTCCTTTAGGTGTAGGGTTAGGTTGTATATTTGAGATCTTTCTTATTTCTTGAGAAAGGCTTGTATTGCTCTATACTTTCCTCTCAGGACCACCTTTGCTGTGTCAAAGATTTTGAACAGTTGTGTTTTCATTTTCATTTGTTTCTATGAATTTTTAAAATTCTTCTTTAATTTCCTTAACCCATTCATTCTTTAGTAGGATGCTCTTTAGCCTCCATGTATTTGAGTTCTTTCCAACTTTCCTCTTGTGATTGAGTTCTAGTTTCATGGCATTATGGTCTGAAAATATGCAGGGAATGATCCCAGTCTTTTGGTACCAACTGAGACCTAATTTGTGACCCAGGATGTGATCTGTTCTGGAGAATGTTCCATGTGCACTAGAGAAGAATGTGTATTCTGTTGCTCTGGGATGGAATGTTTTGAATATATCTGTGATGTCCATATGGTCCAGTGTGTCATTTAGAGCCTTTATTTCCTTGTTTATCTTTTGCTTAGATGATCTGTCCATTTTAGTAAGGGGTGGTATTAAAGTCCCCCACTGCTATTGTATTATTGTTGATGTGTTTCTTTGATTTTTTTATTAATTGGTTTATATAATTGGCTGCTCCCATGTTAGGTCCATAGATATTTACAATTGTTAGATCTTCTTGTTGGACGATTCCTTTAAGTATGATATAGTGTCCTTCCTCATCTCTTATTATAGTCTTTGACTTAAAATCTAATTTATCTGATATAAGGATTGCCACCCCAGCTTTCTTTTGATGTCCATTAGCATGGTAAATTGTTTTCCACCCCCTCACTTTAAATCTGGAGGTGTCTTTGGGTCTGAAATGAGTTTCTTGTAGGCAGCATATTGATGGGTCTTGTTTTTTTTATCCATTCTGATACCTGTGTCTTTTGATTGGGGTATTTAGCCCATTTACATTCAAGGTGACTACTGACAGACATGAATTTAGTGCTATTGTATTGCCTGTAAGGTGACCGTTATTGTATATTGTCTCTGTTCCTTTCTGGTCTATGTTATTTTTAAGCTCTCTCTTTGCTTAGAGGACCCCTTTCAATATTTCCTATAGGGCTGGTTTGGAGTTTGCAAATTCTTTTAGTTTTTGTTTGTCCTGGAAGCTTTTTACCTCTCCTTCTATTTTGAATGACAGCCTAGCTGGATATAGTATTCTTGGGTGCATATTTTTCTCATTTAGTGCTCTGAATATATCATGCCAGTCCTTTCTGGCCTGCCAGGTCTCTGTGGATAGGTCTGCTGACAATCTAATATTTCTGCCTTTGTAAGTTACAGACGTCTTGTCCAGAGCTGCTTTCAGGATTTTCTCTTTGTCACTAAGACTTGTAAGTTTTAGTATTAGATGATGGGGTGTGGACCTATTTTTATTGATTTTGAGGGGGGTTCTCTGTGCCTCCTGGATTTTGATGCTTGTTCTCTTCGCCAAATTAGGGAAATTCTCTACAATAATTTGCTCCAATATTCCTTCTGCCCCTTTTTCTCTTTTGTCTTCTTCTGAGATCCCAATTATTCTAATATTGTTGTGTCTTATGGTATCACCTATCTCTCCAATTCTCCCCTTGTAGTCCAGTAGTTGTTTGTCTCTCTTTTGCTCTGCTTCTTTATTCTCCATCATTTGGTCTTCTATATCATTAATTCTCTCTTCTGCGTCATTTATCCTAAGAATAAGAGACTTCATTTTTTATTGCACGTCATTAATAGCTTTTTTGATTTCAACTTGGTTAGATTTTAGTTCTTTTATTTCTCCAGAAAGGAATTTTATTTCTCCAGACAGGGATTCTCTGATATCTTCCATGGTTTTTTCAAGCCCAGCTAGCACCTTGATAATTGTCATTTTGAACTCTATTTCTGACATATTACTAATGTCCGTATCGATTAGGTTCCTAGCCATTGGTACTGCCTCTTGTTCTTTTTTTTGTGGTGAGTTTTTCCACCTTGTCATTTTATTGAGATAAGAATAGATGAATGAGAGAACAAAATACTAAAAGGGTAGCAACGACTCCAGAAAAATAGACATTAACCAAATCTGAAGAGAGCTGAAACTGGGGGTTGAAGAAAAGGAGGGGGGCGAAGAAGAAGAAAATAAAAAAAGAGAAAAAATATATATTAAACTTGTGATTAGAACAGAGCCCCACACTTGATTTTGGGTGTTTTTTGATCTGTTAGAAGAAACTACCTCCCAAAATTTTAAAGAAAGAAAAACTTATAAATATACAAAACTAAGGGTAAACTCTATGAAGTGATGGAATATGAGTGTAAAGATGAAAATTAAAAAAGATTCTAAAAAGGGATTGATAAGGTAAGAGGTTAGTTGAAAAAAGAAAAAAAAAAAAAGAAAAAAGAGGAAAGAATGTGATCATTTGGAGACTAGAACAAAGCCGTGTGCTAGATTTAGGGTATATTTTGATCTATTAGAAGAAATTGTATCCCAAAATTAAAAAAAAAAAATCCTATATGTATACAAAAAATAAGGTTAAATACAATGGGGGATAAATTATGAATATAACAGTGAAAATTGTAAAAGATTTTTAAAAAGGTATTGATAGGATACTGGTTAAAAAAACATTAAAATAAGAAAGAGGAAAAATAAAATAAAATAATAGAATAAGAAAAAAATAAAATTAAAAAAATTTAACTCTGAAAGACTAAAGGATCATGGGAAAAAAGCCATAGAATTCTATGTGTTGCTTTTTCCTAACTCTGGAGTTCTGCAGTTCTCATTGATCGATGGTATTGGCTGGATATTCTTGCTGATCTTCTGAGGGAGGGGTCTGTTGCACTAATTCTTGAACGTCTTTGCCCCAGGTGGAATTGCACCGCCCTTGCCAAGGGCTGGGCTAGGTAATCTGCTTTTGTTCCCTGAATGCTTTCTGTACAGCTTTGGAGGACAGGAATGAAAATGGTGGTCTCCCAATCTCTGGCCCGTAGGAGCCGAGAGCTCAGGGCCCCACTCCTCAGTGTGCCCTCAGAGAAAAGCAGTCAATCATTCCCATCTCCCTGGTCTCTAGCCACACCGAGGTCAGCCAGCCTGTGATAGAGTGTTTCTGTCTCTGGCATACAGCCCCATTTGGAGTCTCCAAACCCAACAGATTCCTGCAGTACCCTCCTGCGCCACGCCTCTCGAAGGAGGAAGGAATGGGTCTCTCTGGATTTGCCCCTTGTGGGGTCCCTGATCAAAGAGTAGTGGCCTGACTGTGCCTTCAATCATGGTTTAAGGTAAGCCTGAGCTGATAGCCCACTGCTTGGCTCCATCTCTGCCATTGGCTTCCCTGCTCTGATACCTGGGAGCTCTGCCACCCTCAGACACCCTCAGTCTTTTTGTATCCCCATGGGTCCTGAGACCACACTGTCCCGGCAAGGGATCCACTCCCCACTTAGCCTCTGGAGCGATGTCCCTCGGCGGAGCAGACTTCTAAAAGTTCCGATTTTGTGCTCCACTGCTCTGTGGCTTGCCAGGAGCCTGCTCCTCCCCCCGCAGTCTATCTTCCCATCGCTTTGGATTAACCTCCACACGTCCTACCTTACCAAAAGTGGTCAATTTTCTGTTCCTAGAATTGCTATTCTTCTTTCTATCTCCTGCTGTGTTTGTAGGTGTTTAGAATGGTTTGCTAACTATCTAGCTGAACTTCTGGGATCTGATAATATCTCAGTCTCCTACTCCTCTGTCATCTTGCTCAAACTTCAACATCTACTATTTTTAAAAGACTTCTTTTTAAAGAGCAACTTTTGTTGTGTCTTATGGACACAACAAGATTGAAAGGAAGGAGCAGAGATTTACCATATATCCTCTGCACCCACAAATATATAATCTCCCCCATTGTCAACATCACTCAGTAGGATGGTACCTTTTTTTTTTTCCAAGAATGAACCTACATTGACACATCACAATCACAATCATTCCAAGTCCATAGTTTTTTTTTTTTTTCCAAGTCCATAGTTTACATTAGGTTTCACTCTTCATCTTGTATGTTCTGCGGGTTTGAACAAAGGTATAATGACATGTACCCACCATTGATGTATCATGCAGAGTATTTTTGCTTCCTTAAAAATCCTCTGTGCTTTTCCTATTTATCTCCCCTACCCAATCACTGGCAATTACTACTCTTTTTACCCTCTCCATAGTTTTGCCTTCTCTAGAAATGTCATGTAGTTAGAATCATACAGCATGTAACTTTTTTACATTAACTTCTTTCACTTTCACTTGGTAATATGCATTTAAGTTTTCTCCATGTCCTTTCATGGCTTGATAGCTCATTTCTTTTTAGTGCTGAACAGTATTCCATGGTCTGGATGCATGTACTTATCCATTCACCTGCTGAAGAACATCTTGGTTGCCTCCAAGTTTTGGTGATAATGGATAAACTGCCATAAACATTCATGTGCAGATTTTTGTGTGGACATAAGTTTTTAATTCCTTTGGGTAAATACCAAAGGGTTTGATTACTGGAAAGTATGGTAAGAGTATGTTTGGTTTTGTAAGAAATCATCTGACTGTCTTCCAAAGTATCTGTACTGTATTGTATTTCCACAAACAATAAATGAGAATTTCTGTTGCTCCACATCCTCACCAGCTTTCAGTGTTGGACAGTGTTGGATAGTGTTTTGTATTTTAACCATTTTAATACATATGTGGTGGTATCTCATTATAGTTTTAATTTGAACTTCCCTAGTGACACCTAATGTGCAGCATCTTTTCCTATGCTTATCTTTCATCTTCTAGTATATCTTTTATGGTGAGGTGTCTGTTAAGGTCTTTGGCTCATTTTCAATCAGGTAAAGTTTAATTTTAAAAATTTATTATAGTTATTTATAATTCCACATTAAGCGATGATTTGTTGATAGCACGAATGGCTGATAGTATCAGTCACAATCTAATAAAACCTTTCTATGGTTAGAAAATGACTCCTTTACTCTCCTTACTATCCATGTAGCCTTGCGCAAGTTAAATTGTTCTGTGGCTTAGATTCTTTATCTTAGAATGGGGATCATAATAGGGTTGAGGTAATGATTAACTAAGTTCATGTCAGAAAAGTTCTTAGAACACTGACTTATCTTCCATTTGCTCCTATAAGATATATAAAGGCAGAAATTTTTTTTTATTCACTATTGTTTAGTACATAGTAATTCTAAGTATGCATCATGATGATTAGTCCATAACAAATACTCTTAATTATGCAACATATTGATTAGAAAAATGAATAAATGAGTGCATCTAGGTATAAATTAAACTCACACAAATGGTTGCTTTGCTATTATAAGAAATAGTGGTGGCAAATATGGTATGCTTAAAATAGTTTACAGTGTCATTAACTTCATTCCTTGTGAAATATTTTGGGATGTTGCTGTGTGTATGAGTGCCATGTATTCTGTAGTAGGACAACAGTTTAGACTCAGCATGAAGGATAGAAACAGCTTCATAATATTGGATGTGACATTTCCTATTTCCAGAAATAGAAATTAGCTATTCTTCATTCTCATTTAGTGAAACTCTTCACTTACCTAAAATTTTTGAGAAAGGCTGAGGCTCAGATCAGGAGGTGAATGACACCTGTAACTAGTTTTAAAGGGTCATCCAGGGCAGTTCCTTGAGGGGACACACCTGGGGCTAGGGGGGCCCATTAAGATATCTCCAGGGTAGGGACTGATTGTTAGTCACCAATCTTAGCTACACTTTTCTCAAAATAAAAGTTTGCTTCGAGGCTTAAGCAAACATTTCAGGAAATGATTAGTCAGGAAAAACTCACCATGAATTATTGCTCTATTAAATAGTCATCCTGACTGGGAGACTTTTGGTTGCAAATTGTCCATGAAAACCTAGCTCTTCTTCTTAATCCTGCACCTAGATCAGTGGCTACAGAAATTGTAGTGGCAAGAAAATGTGGAAAGAGCTATCAGAAGCTTCCTTCCCCCATTTTCCAGGAAAGTGGGTCTGCTATAGCACTCAGGAAAATACTGAAGCTCTCCTGCTCTGTCTCTCTCTCTCTTTACACCATCATTTAAGCTAATGTACTGAATCGTTTGATTGGTTTTACCTCCAGTGACTCCCTCATCTATTCTTTCTCCTCATCCCTTGCCACTGGCTTATTAAAGCAAAGCTCAAACTTACCTGAACCAATTCTACAGCTGATATGTCTCCACCTTCAGTCTTGCAAACCCTCCCCCAGTAACTTCTTTATATTGTCTTCAGAGTGATCTTTCCAAAATTCCAATCTCGTTGCTCATAGAATCTCATTTTCTTAAGGATGGATGGCATAAAAAGTTTTTCCCCATCTGGACCCAGCTTTCTCTCCCCAAATCCCTCTTCTGGCTAAAAATAACAACAACCTGCCTGGCTTTCCAATCATATCTGAAGACCTCATGCCCATGGACATTGGATTCCCATTCTCTGCCCTGAAGCACCTTTACTTCCTGATATTTTGGGACATCTGCTCATCCTTCAAACCCCTTTTATCTATCAGAGGTCCTCCATCAAACCCTCTTGGATGTTCCTGTCAGGTCCACAACCTTGAACAGATCACTACAGTTTCTCCTCCACTACGCACACAATTTGTCACTATAGAGGAACACTGCATTTGAATCAATGTAGTGTTAATCTAATTAACTCGTTCAAATAGGATCTCAGCAGATGCTGAAATGATCTATAATAGGGACCTCCACAATGGGATAAAAATAGTCTAGGATGCAGCTGTGAGGAGTAGATCAGGTTAAATAGAGTCAAAAAGGTGAAACAAGGGTAAATCTGTGTAACTAAAACAAGGACGCATTGGGGATGGGAGAGAAAGGAGTGTATGGAGAGGGAGGGACTGAGTGGCAAGGCCTGGGCTATGCCAGTTCAGAAATGTGAGAAATTCTTGGTGTTAGGGTGGTAAAAGCAGTTTAAGACTAAGCAAGGCCAATATCTAACTTCAGGTAGTTGAGTTACTCTGATGCAAACTCCTTTCTTGGTCCAAAATCTTTAAAATCTATTATATACCAAACAGCCTTGCCTACATGATTTTTTTTTTTTTTTTTTTTTTTTTTTTAGGGATTAAGAGAAAAGAATTAGTTCCAAAAGTAAAAGAACATTCCTGGAAGATAAATTATCAGTAGAATCTGGTGTTTAGGGAAAGTCATCTCAGCACTAGAGGGGACCAGGAATTGTGAGTTCCCCAGGGAATTTGCAGATGCTGAGCAGAGTCTAGTCAATTTTTCCCAGAATGAAGGACAGCAGTTAGAACCAATATTAGATGACTGAGAGCAGTGGTATCTAAGCTGGCAGTTGAGTTTCCACTTGTCTTGATCTTTGTATTCAGATGCCTGGGGCAGAATGATTGTTTAGTTGGACTGACCTGAACTGGATGGTTGTGATATATGCAAATTGAAATAAAGACATTTTCTAGACACTTAACACTAAAGCAAATTAAAAAAAAACCAAGCAAAAGAAAGCACTAGTTTAAAAGTTCAAATTAGGGTGCCTGAGTGGCTCTGTCGTTAAGCGTCTGCCTTCAGCTCAGGTCATGATCCCAAGGTCCTGGGATCGAGGCCCCTATCGGGTTCCCCGCTCAGTGGGAGGCCCGCTTCTCCCTCTCCCAGTCCCCTTGCTTGTGTTCCTACTCTCGCTGTCTCTCTCTCTGTCAAATAAATAAAATCTTCATAGAAAAAAAATAAAAGTTCAAATTATTGGGCTAAAAAGTCAATATGATATCTCGAGTAATTATAAACAACTTATAAGATTGCCTCATTTCTCCCTATCATAGTGTATCAGTGGTAAATCTTTGAGGGTCATTGAAGGTAAAGTTAAGGCCATGAGTGGAAGTGTTGGGAGAGGGAAATGAATTTGACTATGAATATTCAGTAAACATTTTATTTGCTAATGATCAAAAGCAAGTATGTCCTTAGAAACAATATAGTGAAAATATTTATTATGCAGTGGTTGACTCTGTTTTGTCCTTATTATGTTTTGCTATCTTATCCCACATTACAGATGTGGACTTTATGGAAATGGAGCAATAAAAATAATTGTTTTATAAGTTTATTGTCTTCTGAGATTTATGGGATGACCTCTGCATATAGCTAACACCTCTCATTTTCTCCAGTAATCGCTAAGCATATTAAATTTACTTCATGGAAAATACTAATAAAAACTTATATTCATTACAAACTTGCAAATTTTTCTTGAGGGGATTCATGAGTAAATGAAGCTCTTCTTCTCCTCATAATAGAAAGAGACATTCTAAAACAGTGACTGCCACAGCACTTGATACCATCCCCTTTTGTGTGACTGTCACATGTTCTGTGGAGGAGACAATATCAGAGTAGAAATGAAACCCCATTAGTGGTATGGATAGGAAGGACTGAAGCTCACAAAGCAGACCATCTTTGTTGGCTGATAAGTGAACTGAAGGAAAAAGAATTGATCAGATGGTAATAATCATCCTAATCATCAGGATAATAACTATTGTCATTGATGACTTACTATAGACCAGGCATTTATAAATACCTGAAACCTGAGAAAAACTTACCTAATGGTTACTAGCTTGCTTAGATAAGATCTTTAACATAAAAATACTTCCTTTTCCCACGCTCAAGGATGTCTGAGGATAATTGGGATTTGACAATTGAAACCCTGCTCAAAAGACATTAGTTCACATCCCCACAGCCTCTTCTTTCCTCTGCATTGACTATTTCTGAGGCTATAAATCCTTGAGGACATATTTCCTAATCAACTGCCAAGGCTGCTGCCACCTGCTGCTTCACCTGGGTCAAACTGTTTGCCACTGTGTGTGCTAAGGATTAATGATACTCAGTGCAGGAAAGGTGGAGAAAAGGAGGAGGATGAGTTGTCAGGGGTTATTTCCATTACTGTCCAGTATGGCAGCTTTGATCTCTCAGCATTAGAACTGAAAGATGCTAAAGAATGTTATAAATAATACAGACATACTGGATTTGCGTAAAAAACACACTTCAAAAGCTATGTATGAATGTCAGGGTTCATTTTTATTTCTCCTGAATGAAATCGTGTTTTAAATGCACTAGTGAGTGAAGCTTACTCTCTAGATGAAACATGGACAAGTGTATGTAATGTCATAACACTGATCTACACAAACATAAGTTTTTCTCCTTGATTTATCTATTTTATTATTTGGAGGTAAAAAAGAGTAGGCTTGAGCCCTGATCCTATCGCCAGTTGAATAGGCCTAGGCAAGCCATTGACCCTGACCCTGGCTTTCACGAGTGTTCAGTGGCCCAACTGGGGACTGGCTGAGAAGAGATTTTGCCCTCTGGCCATGCTGACAGCAGAGGGAAGAGGGCCAGGACTGAGGAAATTTGTGCTACTGTTTGCACTTAGGTTCTGGCCCTGCCCAGCAGTGCCAACACAGGGTCTGCCCTCCAGTGTAGGGGTGGACAACCAGAGCTGAGTTGCAAGGGGGAGAAATGTGCTTTTAGGAGAGCTGCATAAGGCTGAGAGAGGTCTTTGGCCACTTTCAAATTCTTCCAAGTTTGTGTGTGGTACAATGCAGGAAAGCATTTTGCCAGGGGTGGGGTGTCTTTTAGAAAATTTTTGGTAAAATAGACATAATGTGAAATTCACCATTGTAATCATTTCACATAAGTGATGGGTGTTGCCAGCCTTTTCGATCTCTTTGAAGCATGGTCATCTGCATGCTCTGGACCCCCAGCTCTGCCCAGCTGCCCACTTGGTACCTGGGCTGCACAGGCCCACCTGGACCCTGCCCTACCCAAAATTCTTGGGTTTTGAGATTTTTCCACCACAGCAGAGCCCTCCTCTCAGGGCCTTTCAATCTTCAGTCTTCATGCCATGGTTTCAAGAGAAGCAGAGACCCCTTAGAGCCTGGAGAAAAGTAGTCTCCAGCTCTCAATGGTTTTACACTGTTTTTTAAAAACATTACTTATCGCTTCTTAAAAAAATGAACATATCTACCTAAATTCTGATTTGTATTGCTATAAAAATTCTGCATTAATATTTTTCTGGCCAGTGAGAAAACCCTGGAACTGTATCGTGCCAAACATACTAGGATTAAAACTAACTTTTTTTTCCCCTAACAATTCTGTTATAGCAATTTACTTCATTTATTTTTTTATGGTTTTATTTCCATTACAATACTTAATGGCAGATTCCTTTAAATATGAAGATCATCTATAACAAAAAGTTGAATTATGCCACATTTGTGATGCTTTTACAGATTAGATTTGTCAGAGATAAACAAAGCTGGACACTATTTAAGGTGGTAAGGATAGATTTTGTGCAGTAGTAACTATCGCAATAGGCAGAGCATCCACCATGACGTAAACTCAACTTTGCTGAAACAAAAAGCCAAAGATTTTCTAAAGGCTGGGGTGTCCTAGGGAATAGACAATGAGAAGTGCAGAGTGTTTTAGTCTATGTGACTGGGCCATCAGGGCTTATTAACTGGTTTTTATCTGGAGGAGAAACACACTTCTCATATTTTCATGACTGGAGGCAGTGGTGTGGGTAGGCCTGTACTCTCCACAGGGGCTGGGAGCAAGAAGAGAGTAATCTCCTAGGATGTTTGCTTTTCAAACATTCCTTGAGGAAACAGCTCTGGTGATAGAGGAGTTACATCTCAAAGGGCAGAGAAAGGATTTACAACTTGAAGCTTTCTAAAGTAACTGTTCTAAGCAAAGGTACAGGGGCCTATCTGGCTGATACCATGTTTTAGCTGGTACAAATAAGTAAATTTGGCTGAAAAAAATAAATCCTGGCAGCACTGAGCCTTCTCAGGCAGGCATTTTAAGGAGGGTCATCTAAGGGACATGGCCTTTAGCTGCTGGAAGCCATGCTAGAGTTTGGTCAAATAACTTTGCACAAGGGCTTGGATAGAGTCATTCAATGCCAAGAGCTCTTTTGTAGTTCTCAGGCTTCATCCTTGTCTGAATTCTACCACTGAATTGAGTTGAAAGCAAAGAGAAAGAAAACATTTTTTCCTAAGCTGAGAGGATAGACATACCTGTGTGTGTGTGTGTGTGTGTGCAGGAATGTATGTGTGTAAGTGCATGCTCACCTGTGTTTCTTTTATGGACAACTGTATAGAATATCTCAGTAAGATACTAGTCTGCAACTAGTATTTTTACCTAGTGTCTTAGTTTGCCCCAATCTTTAACTTTGGAGAAGAAATGAAACGAACATTTTAGAATATTCTATGATATCCAAAGCCTCAGGTATATGGCTCTCACAACCATACCCCTGTGGAGAGTGCCTTTTCTCTGGACAGCTGCATGACACTGTGACATAGCAACAGTGATGATGGCATCATCATCAACAACCGGGACTCCAGACATAAGGCACACACTCTCCACACACAGAGTCTCATTCTGCAGACTTGACACATGTTACCTCATTTCATCCAGGTTGTTCCCATCTTCATCACACTGGCAAATGGAGGGATAGAGAAGCAGAATCAGACAGTATCAAAGGTTTTCAAACTTTAAGCTTTGTTTTCAATTTTCCTATCTTAAAAGAAGCCTGTTGTGTAAAACCTTCCCAGAACCTCTCTGGCTAAGGTGACTGCCTGGTAGGGTTCCCTGATGCTCCCCCACACTCCAAGGACTTGACAGAGGACAGTATAAAAAATACAAACTCAAATCTTGGCATAATTTTCTGCTTTTAAATATTATACATCTAATATCTTCAAAGCTACCACTTTATTAGAAAAGTCCTAATTGTCTTGTTTTTACAGAATAGACCTAAATTTCACCAATGTGTAATTTCCATAAAATCATATCATATAAAATTATTCTGCTGGAAATCCCTCCTTGACCCACCGCCCTCAAATAAAACCGAACCATGATTTACAGGAAAATAACACAAGGAGGTATGTGCATCTTTGTATTGTGACTTCTGTAAGGTCTGAACTGAAATCAGTGAATCTGTTTCTCCTTGCCAATACAGCAGCCATGAACTGGTGACAAGTTTGGGCTTATAATAAGGCAGGTCAGGTGTATTCTAAATGCAATAAGATTGTTTTCTCACATTTTTAGAGCTTGGAGGCATATTTGAGATCTCTGAACCTAAGCCCTTTGATTTACTGAGGACCACCTTGGTACTGGGTCATGGCGTATGTTTAGTGACCTTAGCTGGCTTCATTTCTAAAGTGGATTTCTATTCTTTTCCTTCTTATGTGTGCTTTTTCCTGGTGGTTCACAAATAAAATAAATATGAAAAGAAGCATTGAGAATCATAAAAATGATTATATTAAAATGAGTAATAAGCCTGAAAATGCTTATTACCTGTTGTACCTAGATGTGCATTGCCCATGCAGGACTTCTTTCTACAATATTTGTTTCTTTAAGGGAGAATTACAATATCCAAGGTAGTGAAATTTTATTTTTTTTCTGGAGAACATGTTTAGTGTATACTTTAAAAATGATACAAAACAGCCTGCTTTGGGGAAGGTATTTGGAATATCAGAATACCTCTCTGTTATCTTCTGGGATGATTTTCACCCATCCCTCTGGGTAAAGCCTCCATTTCCTTCCTTGTACTGGCAACAGTGAGTTTGTCAGTGCACTCATTGTTTGACAGATGGAAGGGTTTTTGCCTAAAGAAATAACACATATCCTCAGTCTGCCAGTGGCAGCCTAGCAGGACTTGGTATACAGTGAAAAGTAGATTGCATCTGTACTCACAGCCATGCAAACCTTTTAGTAACTCTGGGTTTTTGCCCAATTGACCATCAATGTAATATTTGTCACTCAGGCTTCTCAGCTTTCTTGGCACAGGTGATTGAAGTGCTGATATTTGATCCGAATTTTATTTAACACAACCTCAAATATCTATAAATAGGATTGTCTTGTATGAATTCTGATGTTTATGTATTCTTTATGCTCTTACATGATTTTAATGATAGTTCTTGGGGTTCAGAACTCTAGAAATACACGGGAATTGATAGATCTGAATTTGAAATGTGTCATTTTGTCACATATGAAATAATTAATTGCTGTTAAATTCAAGGTAATATGTGTGGCGATGTCTGGTGAATTTTAATTGAATCATAATCTTTTCATTTCCACTGACCTTTGAAGATACTGTAAGATTAAACTATGTGAGGACAATTCTGACTTGGCAAGAGCGGTCAGTACCTCTCAAATTTTAAGGTGCCTATAAATGCAGATTTATTTCAGTGGGTCTGGAATGGGTCCAAGGCTGCATTTCTAATAAGCATCCAGGTGCTGTGGCTATTGCTGGCACATGGAAAACCATGTGCTGTGTTTATTGGTCAGCTACGGGGTTTCCCAATGTTGCTTGCTGGTATTTGAACTGCAAGGGTTCCCCACCGCACTTCCACTTCTGTTTACCTGTATGGCAGAGACTCTCACTGGCCAAACTCCAAGCTTCCCCTCTTTCTTCTTGGGCAGACAGCTGGACTCCCAGACTCCTGTGTGGTCAGTTGGGTGTGGCCATGCTCTTTGGCTCTGTCTCATGGCACAAGTGCCACTTGACAACTCAGCCATAAACAACTGCCACCTGTGAGCCTCATGCTCTCTTCCCCATCCACTCGATAAGTGAAAAAGAAGAGCAGAGCCATGTAGGGGAAGCCGCGTATATCTCCACATGTTGAATGGAACTGGATCTCTCTGCTGGCCTGTCTAGGCTGCTATGTAAGGAAGCTCTGATTATGCGAGGAGGCTGAGATTTCAGAGTTTGTTGTATCAGCCTGCCTTGGCAAATTCAGTGTCTGAGGCCAGACTACTTAATTCTGGGACTGTACTGCTTACAGAGAAGATTTGTTACCTCAATCTCATTTCGAAAATATTTCTCAGCCTAGAGCATTTGGGTGGCGCCTTCTGTTGAGCATCGACTGTTGGCGGCTCTTCATTTCGGCTCAGGTCATGATCTCAGGGTGGTGAGACTGAAGCACACACACATGGGGCTCTGGCCACAGCATGGAGTTTGCTTGAGATTCTCTCTTCCTCCCCCTTTGCCCTTAACCCCTGAGCATGCTCTCTCTCTCTCCCTAAATAAATTTAAAAATCTAAAAAAAAACAAAAAACAAACTTCTGAGCCTCAAAGATATACCCATTTAATATATGATTTGCATCCCCCTTCCATTCTAAGGGGACAACTAAAGAACTTTGCTTAGATATCACATCACCCTAATGTTTCTTCTACATTGCCTCCTCCCAATTCAGTTAGATAAATGTTTTACAAAGGCATATGGTGAATGCTGGGTCGTACTCCAGACCTAATAAAATTAGAACCTCCAGAGGGGGCACTTAGGAACCTAACTTAAGCAGGAACCACAGGTGTCATACTTATTAGCAGCTAATTTTTGGAAATGAGGAATTAGGCAAAATAGGCTTTGTGGATGGAAGGGGAAAATGGATTGGACAAGACTGACTTTCTTAACTTTCTATCTTTAAAAAGGCTTTTCCTTTATGGAAGATTATTCTCAACTTTTCATTTTTCTTACTTTTTTGGTTTATTCAATTATTTTTCCCCAGGGGAAAATGTATAGGAGTTAAACTCTTAAAATTTAACTTTCTGGCACCAAGTGATCTGTACTTTTTGCATCTTGCTTTTAAAATGCCAGATGCTGCTTCTCCTTGGGTCGGGCATATGAATGTGTCTGCTGACCCCATTTTTGCTACTTTACTCAACTGCAGGGATTTTCTGCACCATATTGTGTTCAGATGAGGAGATTTATGCTTTATTCAAACCTTGCATGGCATGCTGAAGAAGGTGAGAGGGACAGACAAATCAGGTTAAAGTTAAGTGTCCAGAAATCTGGCAGCCCTCTTTTTCATGAGTCTGTTAACACCTGAATTGCTCTGACACTTCATTTCTTTTGCCTTTTATTTCTATTCCATTAGTTCTCAATGAATTATGACTAGTATTATTAGACAATGTGGATTATCTGACTGGAGAGTTGTGGTGTGTTTGTCCATCATTATATCATTATACCATTACTATTTAAACATTTGCCACCAATAAGAGCATTTGTTTCTAGACCACTCATAAACCTATGAGAACATCTGAAGTTCTGGCAAGTCAAATTGGCCGGAAAAGGAGAGGTGATGCTATGTGGGCTTCCATGGCAATGAATGAGGAGGCCAAATATGTGAATGGCCATAGGAAAGGCAAATTCACATCAAAAATATTTATCTATTCCAAAGAAGAGGAACCACTCACCACTAGCTCAAGGATATGTTCTATGTAATGAACCTGCCAGGTGAATGGCTAGTGTCCTTAAGGAATGGTGCTGTATCAGAGGCATAGAGTTGGTCTCTTCTGGTGATAGATGGACACTCATTGGTGGCAAATCATTTTTGGTGAAAGAAAGTCCATTTTTTCGAGCCTATGCATGTCCTCCATCCCTTCTGTCATGGTTTTTTTTATATATGGACTTGATATCATGAAAATCTGTACCTGTTGCTCAAGCAAAATTGCTTATGCTTTCCACCTCTATTCAGGCATGGTGTCATACATGGCATCTCCATTTATGGTGGGCATATCAGGCCACATATCTTCCTTGGAAACTCACAATCAGGCATTGAATCTCCACAAGCACAGTAGTAAACCAGAAAATGCTACTGGAATGGAGAATGGTTGTCAATAGAGGGGCACAAGTCTTTGTTCCAAAACTCAAGGCATAGGCATGATGATTTTCCTATTACAGTCTGTTAGAGATTCCATACAACATCCCTGTTTGCGGCAGATACCTTAAATACCATTGACTCTGCTGGGTCACAGGGTCTATTGTGCACTTCAACTTGTACCTACCTAGGGCCTTCTTCAAATACTTCTTTTGCTATGGGTTCTACCCCAAATTTTCAGCTTTATGGACTATGCATAAATACATCAAAACATTATAGGTATATGTTTTATATATTACTTCCAAAAGCCAAAGAGATGTATAAATGTGGAGGCAAACTGACAACCTGTTCTGCATCATGGGGAACACTGTATGGAACATAGTCAGAAAGAAAAAAGCACTTTTTCTCCTGCCTCAACTGCCTCAAGCAAGTAAAACCATGATTTAATAAGAACATGTTTTTCCCGACTTTCATGTTCCTGATGTTTAAAGATATGTGATATCCTTTGTTGATATTATGTTAACCATGATAGAAAATGATTGTTTTGGGGGTGTGCGGGTGGTGCAATCAGTTAAGTGTTGGACTCTTGGTTTTGGCTCAGGTCATGATTTCAGAGTCCTGGGATTGAGCCCTGAGTTGGGCTCTATGCTCAGTGTAGAGTCTGCTTGATATTCTCTCTCCCTTTCCCACTGCTCCTTCCCACTCATGCCATCTTTCTCTCTTAAAACTAAATAAATAAACCTTAAAAAAAAAAAAGAAAATGACTGTTTTTGTCACATGAACAGTTATAGCTTGGTTACTTTAGCAATCTAGTTTTATTTCCTTTAAATACTATCATATGTTTCATTTGGCAAGATTTAGCTGTGACTTCACTGGTAAACTCTTTGCACACAGAATACTTTTTCTTATTTATTTATTTACTTACTTATTTATTTGAGAGAGCGCATGAGCTGGGCTGGGGGAAGGCGGAGAGGGGGAGAGTGTGGGAGAGGGAGAGAGAATCTCTCCACACTCCACTGAACATGGAGCCAACTCCAGGCTTGATTCCACCACCCTGATATCATGACCTGAGCCAAAACCAAGTCGGTCGCTTAACTGACTGAGCCACCCAGGTGTCACTAGAATGCTTTTTCTTAAAGCTTCTATCTCTCTATCTTCAAAGAACAAATGTGTGAAGATTCCATCAGATTTATAGTATGTGTACTTCTATTACACATTAAGAGCCTTAGCCCTCTGGGCTCCTAGAGGATAGGCATTGGCAAAGAGAGAGAAGAAAGACTGTTTATGCCCTGACTTCCATAGCCCCACTCTGACTTGGACCTAGTGTCATTTTGTGTTCTCAGGGCATTTTTAAAATTCATAACCAATATCAGATAACTCTAGAAATTCTGATTATTTCCCTTTTCTCTTGACACAGGCACCCTGGTGAATAGCTCCATTTCTCTGGGAAAGGCTTGGAGGAAGAATCTCAGGATATACTTTTAGCCATGATTCAGGGTCCCTTTCAAAGGGATCTGGTTCATGCTCCACAAGGAGACTCTGTGAATCAGCTTAAACCTGGGGCTGCAGTAAGGCTCCATGAACTTTCATTATGCCAACATGAGTTTCTACCTGCTTGCCCTAGAACTTCCCTGAGTATATACATCAAGCAATGCCTTTGTAGGCATTGCATCTATGTCATTCCTATAGACTTTGGCATCAGTTAGCCACTGCCTCAGACGTTTGTGGATTGACATGTTCTCCATTCCGAGGGCTTATTATGCTCATTAAATCCACTGCCTCTGAAGGTTAAGTCATCACCTGGCCCTGCTACTCCATTGATTTAATAATTTCAACTGAAACCAGGGATCTCAGGTCCATGGTAGCACATTCCCATCATCTGCAGCCTCCCCTGAGCTTTCATGGGTGCTGAGGTTCCCGCACTGATGGCTTCTCAGGTGAGGGGGTTATCCCTGAGTGTCCCTGTTTGGGATTAGATGGTGGATGAATTAGTTTCACATGATGGACTCATTCCAACATTCCCACCTCCCAAAGACTTAGGCTTTTCCTCTATAGTATATCAAGAAAGTGCCAGCATCTCAATTTCTTTGGCTGAATACCACTGCGAATCCAGGTTTAATAAGTCATTTTCTTGATTAGTTCATCATTAACCTTAAAAAATGAATTGCTGGTGCTGTTTAATTCCTTCATATATAAATGCAGCAAGCCAGTCTTTTCTAGTTAAAAAACCCTTAAAATAACTTCCAGGCAGGGTTTCCAGTATACTTCCAATACAAATATGTAAGATGCTGTATCTGCCATCTCCCCTAGGAACGGACCTGAAGCACTTCTTCTGACCTGTGCTTGGATGAGACTTTGCTTTGGACCTGGACCAATGAGGCTAATGGCCCAGGGGAAGTCATTGAAAGGTTTTCAGAAAAGCATTTGGTGTGAAGTGAGAAGTTTAAACATGCCACTCCATGTCTCAGAGTCCCCAATATTGAGACTTTAGGAAGACTCTCTTTTACCTAGAGTTCTAGTTCTGCATTCAGTACCTTCAGCACCTGAGCATGAACTCTCTTCTTAATTTATAAGTCAAGCAATCAAGTGAGTGAATATTCTATGTACTCTTTTTTAGTTGAGAGTAGCTTTTATTGGATCCCTACTAAGTACAGATCACTTCAGTGTGCTATTTTAGCACATTCTTTAGATGCCCCTTTGAAAGGATGTTCTTTTCTAAACAACAGTGTGTTTAAGTTAATTAAAAAGTGAATTGCTACCACAGTAAAAGAACTGTCTCAGAAGTTCACTCCATAATATTAAGGTTTTCAAGACACCGACTGGCAGTGTGCAGCACAGGAGCTTTGAAGTGCTCAAAGTCACATTTCTAGTCTTTAAATCCGTCTTCATTTTTCTAGGTTTACAGTATTGGGCAAGTTATTTTAACCCATGTCTCAGTTGCCTTATCAGCAAAATGGTGACAAAAACAGTACCTCCATCACAGGGTGCTGGGAGGACTGAGTGATTCAATTTGTGCAAAGTTCTTAGTACATGCATGACAGCTGTTGTTATAATTTATCTCTGAAGGGCCCTGCAACTTTGGCCACAGACCAGAGAGAATGTGACAATTCTAGTAAGAGGAAGCAATTAATGAATTGAAATGTTCACCAGTGTTTTAGCACAGATTGAAGTAATCCTATTAGTAATTGCTGAAAACTCCAGACTAGATACCTTGGAGACATCTAATCAACTTCTGAAAACATGTCATGTTTTGAGTCCTTTGTTAGAACTGAGAGCACAGATAGAAACATGCAGAGGTGGTAGAAAATTTCTCAGAGCCACCTCTCTACCTTCCACCAGCACAGTGTCCATCTGAGAAGAGGTAGAGTCATCTTTTTGAAAAGTCCAGTCTTGTTGAAGTCATAGTAGTTGAGCTAGAGGATTTGGGGTTGTTAATTTTTAGTAATATGTGCTCAATTCAAATGAACTAGAGTATAAATTTTCTGTCAGCCTGCAATGCTGGCAGTTGCAATTGGTTTGTGGTTTTTGTTTGTGGTCATTTGCCTTTACTTAGTGTGGTGCTGGTGCTGCAGTACCTTTCCATGGAGCCAGTGTTTGGACATTGGGTGGCCAGCCCTCCTTTCCAGAAGCATAGAAGGTGTAGGATTCCTGCCCACACTATTTAATCCACTCCTGAGCTGCAAGTGAGGCCCTGGAGGCTGGCATCAGCTGCCTCAGCTTGGCTGAAGTGGGGCCTCCTGCTCTCCAGGGATGGATTCAAAATTTTTGTTCATGGGCTTTGGCAGGAGTGGAAGAGGAAGGCATTTCCTTTGGACACTGTCCTTTTGTAAACTTTCTGCCACAGAAGACACTTAACCTCCTCCCCTTCAACGTTTGCAGAATCTGTCCCTGTGTGGGGCTGAGCAGGATGCTGAGCCTCCAAAAAGGGCAGTTGTTGCCATGCCGGCACCCCCCCCCCCCCGCCGGTGGGCAGGATCCACATATAAAACTGCACCCTTGAACTTCACCCCAGCCTGTCTTTCCCCAGCATCTTCATCGGCCACCCCAAACCAGAAAAATGCTCGTTCCTGGCTCAAGTATTTTTGACAACATGTGCATTTATTTGTATTAGAAGTACAAACGTAGGAATCCAAATACAAATACAGAGGGCGGCCCAGCCACCAGGCCCAGCTGGCCCAGGGCAGGGGGCCTAGAAGGTGCGGCAGGACCGGACGGGCGAAGCGGGGCGCAGTGCCGCCCGTGTCGCCAAGGCACGTCAGGCGCTAGTGCGCCCCCGTTTCACTAGGACACCACGAGCTGAGCTGCACGATTAGCGGGGGGTTACGTCCTTGACAGAGGGAAAGAGGACAGCGGGACCTCAGTACCATCTTGGGACAGTGGGGAACAGCCCAAGATGGCCCGAAGACTGGGAGTCAGGGCTTCCAAGCCCTTGTGTGATGACTGGGGAGCAGGGGCTGTTGGAGGCCACTTGGTGAGGGCAGGGACCCTGACCTGGTCCTTGGTCTACTTGCTGGAAAAGGGTGGGTGCACCCATTTGAGCAGGGTGGACCCCTTCTTGGGGCCAAGCTCATCTGCACTGTGCTCAGAGCTATTTCCAAGATACTCTCAGACTCTGGAATCCCTCTACCTTCCTCCCAACTGAATGAGATGGCTTCACAAGCAGGAAGGATTCTATTGAGGCAGAGAGCAGACCCAGGATTTTGCCCTTCCTTTCTGCCTGGGGCATCTCCCAGGGCTTAAGATGGTTTAGCTTTCTACACAAGCTTCAAAAAGAGAGGACAGTCTGTGCACTATGGCTAATTCCTATGTCGCATGGTTCAAACTAGACCTGACAGATGTTTAATCACGTTGTACTGGAAAGCTGTGTCCTAAACAAGTATGAGGATGGCTATTTGCCACCTACATCTTGAGATCTACTTCTAGCTATCAGATGATATTGACCACCTGCACAAATGATCAAGTAATCACTCATACTCTCACCCGAGTAAAAATATGATCAGGTGTTCTCAGTAGGAGGCAGGCTTGTTTGAACTCAGAACCAACTTCTGATCATGTATCTAAACTTGATTTTTTTTTTTTTTAAAGAGAGACTGTGGTCCCACATTTCCAGAAAATGTAGAAATTATGAGTTTCTCTCTCCCTCTCTCTCTCTCTCCCCCACACTTCTTTTTCCTTAACTAAACACTTAGTAAGCTAATACACTACCACTAGGAAACTGTGCTCCTTTCTACTTGTTTCAACTACATTTGGGGTGTTGGGTAGAGTAATACACATATTAATATAAGTTGTTCCAGTTTTACTACTATACATACGTATACAAATACACACATCAATGCATGTAAACACAAGATGGCCCTTTGCTTCTTACAAGACAACCCAGGCCCAATCCCTGAAAATTATTACTTTTCGGAAGTCTTCCATAGAAAATGCACTCATGAAGAATGACCCTTTCACTCAGTCCAGGAGCTGCTTGTAAAGAAAAACATGTCATGTAGTTGTACAAATCTAAGCATGTAAACATTGTTCACTAGCACAAAATTAGTCATTTTGAAGATCAGGAATAATTGGAAGTTTCTTTTACAATGTTTTCATAGAGTTTTTCTAAACAGATAATATAATAGTAAACACTGTAAATTTAATCAATATATTTTGCCTGTGTTTATTTCTACCTCAAAGTAAAAATCTCAAGATAAATTAGGGAGAATCAAAGCCCAGACCCAAATTATACAATATGAAGCATATTGATTGTCCTTTCGGGCTAAGAAAATCTGTGGTACCCACAGATGCATCCATTTTAGAGGAAAAAGTTCTTAGCCAATACATATGTTATCTTCATGAAAAAGAATAAAAAAGCCAAGTGAGACACAAAACCCAGAAGAAACCAATAAATAAAAGTAAGTGGAGTGTTCGCTAAGGAATTATTTCAAATTTTGTTTGAAGAAGGGTAGACAGAACTGGAGGGACACTAGAAGTTATGGAAATGTTTTAGGAAAGCAACATTTTAAACTATGATCTGCATATTTAATATTTAAACAAAAATTAAACATCCATTTTCTTCTTAATTTAAGTTTTAATTTCATTATGATTTGGAAAAAACATTAAACCTTTGTTTTGGATCAATGGCTAAAGACTAGTATGGAACAAGAAAAAGAATATAGTTGATGATAATGGTGGTGATGGTGATGACGGTGGTGATGGTGGTGATGATGGTGATGATAGTGATGGTGATGATGATGAGATGATGATGATGATGGTTATAGTATTGAGCATAGTTTATTTCTTCTAAAATATTAGCCCATGTGGCTCACAATTTGAAAATCAAGTCAGCAAATTATGTGAATTTTCTATCATTACTTATCTTGTAATTGCATTGAAACTTACTGCTGAATGCAGTTTTTTTCTTGTCTTTTTAAAAATTTTCTATAGATTCCAGGGCTACCCTGCATTAACCAGTGCCTGGACTAAATGAGTGGGGCATGTTAACTAAATGCTGGATAGATTGGCAAGGACAGTAATGGCTAGATAGAGGATGGGGTGGTCTGATCTCCCCATCAACGTGACTAAGCTCTTGCTCTATGTATTGAGGGGTTTTCACTCAGTTGGCAAACTGACCCCCCCTCAAACTTCTCTTATAAATATGAACAGTACATAATAAAAACTATTGTAATAAATTCTAACCAAATCAAAGCACTTATCATTTGTTCCTAAAAATCAATCTGACTCTCATAGGACCTCTACTTTTTAATGGAAGTTGGGAACTTTAATCTTTTTGTGAATAACTGATTAGGGGGGAAAAGATAGCAGCTACCTTCTCAATTTGGGGGATTTCGTTATTGACAATCAGTCTTCACTGTTCTTTCCAATCTGTTGAGTTTAAACTTTTCAACAGACATAAAGAACAAAAATGGTTCTGCAGGAACCATTATCACCCTCACTTTGTGAAGCTGGTCCACTGGGCTGGGAAAACTGTGTTGTGGTTACAAATTCAAAAAAATGAAGTGGTGAAAGTAGGCCGTTATCTGAATAATTCAAGTACAACAATTTACATTTCCTTCAATTACCCGAATGTTGCATTCAAGCAGTGTTTGCTTGGTGTGTGTGCATGTGTGTGTACAGGAGTGTGTATGAGTGTGTGTGCACAAGTGTATGTGTGTGTGCACGTTTGTGTGTTTTGTCTTCCTAATTTTCTAGCTCATGTTCCTATGTTATACAATCTGAAAAACCTACTTGGTTAGCTTAAAACATTAAAAACTTGCTAATGACTGTTCAACTAATTTTTAGCACGGATTTAAACTAGTCTAAAATTTGGTTTTTATGTGAGCAGAGTAATATGAGGCTTAAGGTATTTTATTCGCAACATTAAAAGCCAAAGCATCATTTAACTAAAGGGCATTTTGGAAAAAAAAATAGTAGGGAACATTCTTTCTTTTGACTTTACTAGAACTAGATCAGGCTTATAGCCTGGAATTGCTAACTTGTAATCAGAAAAAATTTTAAAGGGAGGAGTCAAAATGCTCTAGTCTTTAGTGTTCAAGACTATCAGACATAAAAAAAAAGCCGTTTTTATTCTCCCAGAGATATGAATGGCTGAGTTGTTATCCTGTTATCTTAACATATACATGTTTTCTCGTGATGATAGAAATTTATTTTTAGTCAAGAAGTCAAGAAGGAATACAAGAAGGGATTTGTCATTTAGCCTGAACTGTTCTTTTTTGGTTCTTTGGATGTTATTATACAATGTGGAGGTACTTCTAACCATCTGAACCTGAAGATTTCCTAAGGGCAAATTTGAGAGAAAGAAATATGTACAGATTGCACACTTCTTCAGTTTGGGGCAATTTGAAGGGGACTCAATAGAAAATTGTGAATTTCATATTGACAGAGTATTTGCAGATGGTTTTCCTTCATTTCCAGACCCCTTTCTGAATATTTTAAAAACAATAGTGTTCTGAAGCCCAAAACTAATCATAAACATCTCAATGTATATTTATACCTGACTATTTATCCCAAGTCATTCACTAACTTTTCTTTTTTACAGAAATCGAGGATGAAACTCGATTGAAACTATATATATATATATATATATATATATATATATATATATATATATATAGTTCATAAACTCTGAGAAAAAGCAGACAATTGCAAGATTATGGAGAGATTTCAGAGTGCTTTGTGTCTCGAGAACATTGATCTCATATAGTGAGAAGTGTAATAGTTGGAAACCAGTTATAATTCTTCAAGTTTGCAAAGTAAATCACAGAAAGTTCTCAGTTATTGGCAGCTGAGATAAAAATGATCAAAGAAGAAGAGGTTTTGTTTGTCTTATTTTCTAGCCCTTTAGATAAAGAGTGCCCCGTTGCTTCCTGGTTGTGGCAAGTATTTTTAATGCAAAATGGGGTTGTCAATTACCCACTTTTGCTTCAGAATGTGATATTTTGCAGAGCAGCAAAAAATATGTCTAGACACTTTTACTGCAGCAAGCTATGGCCAGGTAAAAAGACTTGGTGTAAAGGTTTTATGTGGACACTTATATCTCATCATAAGCACTATGTCACTGACTTTTAGATTGGCTCTGATTTCCCTTATGTAGCCTGAAAATAGTTTGCCATGGAGGACAAACATTATTCCAACTGAAGCCACAAAAACTGTTTTCTTAACTGATGTGATATACAATTAAGGATAAGACTGCTTGGCACATAAAAAAATGAAAGTATTGTTTCCATCCATTCATAAACAATAAAAAAAAACCTGGCATGAAATATTATCCTGATCACAGGAAATGGAAAAAATCTATAAGATGTGTATGATATAAGCTTTATTTGTTATTGTAAGGCATATATTGGGCAAAGTGGGGGCAGTATTGGCTGGGTCCAGAGTAAATTATAGTAACATTTTCCTTCTCTGTCCAGTACCTGAGAATCTCTCTTCTCTGGTCATTGGTGTTAAGACTTTGTACAAACTGTGCTTTCTAGGCTCTGAAAAGGCATTTTTATCTAATTCCATTTATGTGAAATGCCTTCTCTTTACCCCTCAGCCTGGATGTAGCTTAAAGGAGAGACAGTCACAGTTGTAAGTATGATCCACAGTGGTAAGAAATTAGAAATCCTTTTCAAAATAAAGAACTCTCATTTCTCCAGATTACAGTTTTTCTGAAAGTAAAGAACACAGTAGCACCTTTAGAATACCAGTCACTCAGTCAACTTCCCCACCAGCTGCACAAAACCACAAAAATATTTCTCAAGTCTAAATGCAAAGCAAGCTAGGCAGAGCTGAAAGGGTGCTGGGTCTGTGCAGAACAGTCTTATTGTCCATACACCTCACACAAACCCTACTAACCAAGCATACTGGTGAAGGAGAGTTCTTCAATTTAAGAGCGATACATTTCCCTCACATTCTTCTTGTGCCTCTCCTTTTCCTTCCTCCAAAAGGTAAACTCATACATACTTAATAGGCAAGCCCCTGAGTTCTTCATCTGCATGAAGTACACGCCACTCTCCTGTATTGTGGACTGAAGGCTCATCTCAGGAGTTGAAATTGATAAAGAAAACTCGAACAGGGAAACTTGCACAGAAACTGACATTAATGTGTTCTAAGGGTATGTTTGAGTTCTTTTTAGTCAGAACCTATTGTGGGTAGATTGCTGTATGTGCAGGAATGTATTTTACACCTTGTGAGTGAACATCTTTTAGACTCTCTTGAGGTGAAAGTTTCCCTTCATGGAAAATGAATGATAAACTAGTATGTTTAAGTCAGCAGAATGACTGAGGTCAGGGAGAAGGGAATGGTTGGATTCAGAACACAGAGCATTGGTATGTCCATCCTATGTATATAATTTTGTAAGAGTTGCCAATGAAACCCAAATATTGAGTGTCCTTGAAACAAGAGGCATCAATAAAATTTTTAAGGTAAAGTTGGACCAAACTTATGTTATAAAAGTGTTCTTGGGTTATTTTTCTTCCAGAAGAACTTCACTAGAAAATTCATTTCCCTCCAGAACTTTTTAAAAGACAGAACAGGTTGAAATTCTTCATATTTAGATATTATAAATTCATAAAGTTAAAAATTATGTTTGAAGAAGACTGACCTTGGGGCACTTTCCATGGGTTCTCAGTGCTTTGGTGGGACATGGAGCAATTCCTTCAGTCATGGTGCCTCCAGCCCACCACTGCCGGGTGTGGGAGGGTGGTTTATGCATAAGAGACAGAACAAGGATGCTAGTAGGTGAAATTCTCCAATAGGGTAGAAATTTTATTAAGCCAATAGGTTAAACCTGTTTCTCCACAAAATATTTATTGTTATTTTATGTTTTAAGCTTAGTTTGCTGGATAGAACCCAATTGGCTTGTGGCCTATGTGGCAACTATCAAATCAAAAGGCAGGGAGTTGACAAGAAGAAAAGCAATGGGCTTGAATATCTCACGCTATATATAGACTCAGTCCTTGAAAACTGGGTGATCGTGTCCCAATATATTTGCATTCACTTGATATGAATGATGTTCATAAAAATAAACAGATTCATCTAATTTTACTTTTCTAGCCTTTTCCACTTCTTTCTATCTGGTCTACATCCAGTAGATTGTGTGAAATCAGTACTTTTATATATTCTCTCTGTATATTATTTTACCTTTTTTTCTGAGTAATAATTGTATTTACAATAGATAACTAAAATAAAATTTTATGGTTTCCAATAAAATTAATTCAGTTTTCTGGGTGAGAAAAGTGAGAAGCACAGAGATACTGGTACCAAAATTTTAGTACCAAAATTTTAATAATGCCAAAGCATTATTAATGAACGGGTAGGACTCTTCTTCCTATAAATGGTGGGAAACTTCTGAAGAGTCTTGTGAAGTACATACTAGCATCCAGTTATAACAAAGAACTAACATCAAGAAGCAAGTTAGTTTTGTGTTATAAAAATATCAAAAGAGTAATAATTTCAGGGGATTTTTTTCTTTGGGTTCTTGCTACATATTCATATTTCAAAGTATAAAATAATTTTTGTTCATCAAAATATATCATTGATGATAGTCATTGCCCTTGTTTTTGCAACTAGGGTTGATTTGACTTGAAAGTTAATATTCCCTAAGATATTTTTAAATTCTATCTGCATTTCTTTCACACTCTGGAAAACATTTTCAAGACAAAGTCTTGTGAATGCTGTATATCTGTCTTTGCAAGATGAAGATAATCACTGACCCTGTAATAGCATAACATAAGCAAAACCCATACTCTGGGGTTGTATTTTGGTCCAGTAAGACACAACTAAGGAAAAATGTTGCACTCCAGCTGAACTAATCCCAGAACCCAAAGTTAAATACACTGCTGATTCTCAGTAGTTTGGAATAAAGTAGTAATTGATGTTCAGAGACAATCAACATCATTGAATTCAGCAACGTGAGAATTTTGAAAATCATATTTTTTTCTCATTTGGAAACTTGTGGATGATGCACATACACTCTTGCCAAGCCTAGGGTGAGATAATTTGATAAAGGAATGCTAGGTAACAATGATAGTACCAGAGTAAACGAGGCCACAGGAGAGGAAACTGGGTCAAAACTCACTGCAGTTCACACTTGAACTCCGACTGCCCGGGAACGTGGGGCTAAGGTCAGCATGAGTGTGTCCCAGCAAACAGTGACTCCATGAATGTGGGCACTGGTACCTCCAAGGCCTGCAAAGGAAAGTTATAGAAGGGGTCTTGGCCCAAGAGAGAGCTTTCTCGGATATTTGTTTTCATGTTTTACAGATTTCTTGGCAACGATAAGTGGCAATTGCTTCCAATATCCAAAAACCATTCATAAACATCACCAAGCTACAGATTCAACAAGGGATTAGCAAGAATATCACTTTAAAACTCAATTAATGTGTGTGTGTGTGTGTGTGTGTGTGCGCGCGTGCGCACGCATGTGTGTGAGTGTGAAATACATCATAGAAATATTTGCCACGTACTCCTGTACTGCTCAAAGGTAAAGTATAACTTCAGATAAACTGAGCAGTGTCTTTTCTTCTTACTCCCATTAGTCGCTACTGGTCTGGGGAGGGTGAAAGGTAAAGAGGGAAACCTAGTGCTCTTCACTCATCACCACAGCAATATTTAGAGATACAGGTATCCAACCCAATAGACCAAGTTGAAGAGTAGGAACGATGTAGGGAAAAAGACCCGGGAATATGAGTCCAGCTCCAAAATGTCTATGTGAATACGCCCTTTCCTCCAAGATCCTGATTTGCATTCTTCATAGCAGCAGAAGAAGCTCTGACAGTCTTTACCATCCAGACACTCATAGACACAGGTATCTTCAAATTCCTGCCAGTAGACAGAATTGTTTAAAGTGATCATTGCAGGTGGTGGTGGCCTCATGTCGAGGAGAGAATAGTTCTGTAGGCAATAAGAACAACACAAAAATCATCATGAAATGCAATAAGAACATCCCGAAGTGAATCAAGCAATAGATGCATGTTATGCCTCTCCTTTAGATAAAGAAAATAATGTCATGCAACTTCCCATACATCCTTGTACTGGACAGTTTGATCTTTGAGAATTCAATCTGCCAATTCGATATTTGCAAATTTAATGCAAAAAAAGTACAGTGAAGTTTTCAAAACTTGCATATCTCAGATTATTGATGAGGGAGGCTGAGAACATTTTCAGATATGTATTAACCATTTCAAGTCTCTGTTCTGCCTACTTTTAAATCTATTGGGAATAAATATGGACATATTGTTTATAGACCCTTAAATGTTAAGCAGTACATTTCAAATGTGGAGAGATAAATTTGTTATTTTCCTAACTAGTAAATAGTGAAAACTATGCTATTTAAGAATGATGAGAGAATCTTCTTGTTTCATGTAATTTACATAAAAAATTAGCTTTCAGTGTGTGGTGGCCAGACATCACTTGTGATAGCAGGAGTTACGGCCAAAAATGTGTACAATTGGAATGTTTTATTTTCTACTTCCCAAGCTCTCCTCCTGATATGGAAAAGTCAATATAGGGCAGGTAAAGGAGAGAGGATGACTTATGTTCACTCATAAATGAGAGGAGTCCCTCCTAAACTTGAGAAGTGGCTTCAAATAGACTTGTCAATTCCTCAGACACTTGTTTGAATTCTTCCAAATA
The DNA here is from genome assembly GCA_028534135.1 of Potos flavus. Lineage (NCBI taxonomy): Eukaryota > Metazoa > Chordata > Mammalia > Carnivora > Procyonidae > Potos > Potos flavus. The sequence goes on along the minus strand of CM052896.1, from coordinate 22,218,759 downwards.
CCTACGAATTATGTATTAAATTGAAGTCTGTCAAGAAGATATATTTCTAAATTTGACTCAATAATCTGAGAGAACTATAAATCATAGTTGCCTTTCTGCTTTCGTTTTATTTATGCTAGTTGAACTGAGGGAACGAAGTGTGCCAGCGAAAGCAGTGGAGGCTGAAATCAAGGGAAAAGAGGACGCACAAACCCTGTTTTCAGCTGGCTGGCTACATCCTTTGTCTCTTGCTGGGAGAGAGACCTTTCAGAGTTCATTAGAAAGCATCTTGAGTATCTCTTATGTAGTTGGCCCTGCAACATGGATTTCAACAGTGCAGATCCATTTATTGGCAGATTTTTTTTCAATAAATACAAGCCCAGTACAGCAAATGTATTTACTTTTCCTTATGATTTTCTTAATAACATTTTCTCTATCGTATGTTAATGTAAGAATATAGCATATTATACACATAACATATAAAATATATGTTAATCAACTATTTATGTTATTGGTAAGGCTTCCACTCAACAGTAGACTATGAGTAATTAAGTATTTGGGGAGTCAAAAGTTATACACGGATATTCGACTGCTTGTGTTGGGGGTTCAGCACCCTTAACCCCTGCATTATTGGGTCAACTGTGTTTTACCAAAAACAATTGTTACAAGGAAACATTGTTCCCCTTTCCTTCTACTTATGGATGTCAGTTTGACTATGTCCATAGCTGTCTGGAGTCAAAAACCAGAGAAAAACAGGTAAAAGTGTAGAGCATGCAGCATCACATTTGGGGTATCCTTTTAATTGAGAAGTGTCTCTGTGTGTGGTTCAACCTAAAGTGAGATGTCCTGGACCACACGTTCTCTAAACCTTGCCTATTCTACACATACCAAGGGCCAGTCGTGAGTGTCATGGTGTAGCATTCTACCTTCCTTCACAACTCTGGGCAATGAACAGAAACAAAAACTCTGTTGTTCTATAGGCTTTACTGCGGACACATTTCTAGGTTAATGATTCTTAACTCTGAGTGGGTATAAAAATCACCGGGGTGGGGCAGGGGTGTGCTTGGTGAAAAAAAAAAGTAGTCCACTGCATTTGAGGAATCTGCATCTTTTTGGCAAGGTTCAGTTGGAAAAAATCTTCCTTTATTAAATAATAATTGCATGTGTTTTGACAGTGTTCAGTCAGATATTCATCTTTTCATTTCTTCAACCCTTTGTGCTGTGTAGTAACACAGAGATGAGAAGCCAGTCATTATTGGCAGGACAGGCCTAAAGGAAGATGTTGATGCAGAAAAGGCATCAGAAGTTTCTGAGGGGGTGGGGGCAGCTCATAGAGATCTAAAGGGTGACAAGAGGAGCTGTAGGCAAATTAGCAGCAAGGTTTCTGGGGGCAAGAGAAACCCCTATTTCACTTTTTCATTTAGCAGACTAAAAACTCATGATCATTGAAATCTATATAAGCCTGATCTAATAATTAAGAGAGTTCTATTTATATCTTTATAGCTCACTGTTTTGAAATAAAACTAATTGCATTTTATAATATTGCAATAAAACTTAGGATGCTAAGAGCTCTAAAAAGCCATATGTTAAATTGCTTCAATACTTTTTTAAGTGCATACCTCTCATTTGTCATAAAAATTTCAAACTGTGAAAAATGGGGAATTTAATTAATGAGTCCTCAAGGTCATCTGCAGCCAAACGGGACCAGACTCACTCCTGCTTTACCTGCATTTACAATGCAGTCCTATGATTTCCCTGGAAATGCTATGCTTCCTAGGTGGCACGTACTACTGCACATATGAAGTGGTTGGCCTTGCATTTTACGGGTTAGGAAACTGAGGCACAGAGATGTTCAGACAGCTTGTCCCAAAGTGCACACATGATCATTAGTGGGGCTTGGCTCCTGTCCCTCATTGCCCAGAGGCTGCTCATCTCTGTGGATTTTGGTGAGAGCAGCCCTTTAACTAGACTATCCCTGTGGATCTTTCAGAATAGAATTGAAGACATGGACAATTATCATCCAACCTTGGAAAACTTTCTTTTTATTCGACTACTTTATGAACTTTTGATGAAGATCTGTGTCTTCTCATCTGGCCTAGAGCCCCTTCTCTCTGAATTGTTTTTCTATGTACTTCCTTCAAGGTCATTACACTTTCCTTCTTAAAAAAAACAAAACAAAACACAGTTCTTATAGCTTTGTGAAAATTTCTTTTTTTTCTAAATTAAAAGATACTTTCTTTTGACAGTATCTTTTCTATACCAAAGATGTCAATATTTCTTCTTCCTCTCCCAGCCCCCTGGCTGTGTGTGATAATGTGCTTTCTGGGCCTCAGGCTATTTGTTCAGACTTGTGTCTGTTACAGCATCCCCACTCCCAACCTTTTCCATTACTTTTCAGTCTGTTACTATTTGGAAGCATTTGCTGGCAAATCTGTATGTTCTCTGTGGCTTCCCACAGCTGTAAAAGTGGCTTCACCACTCACCTTCTGTTAGAACTAAAATGATACACTTGCAGAGTATAGATAATCAAGTAGTCTCCTTGAAAAAGCACATTGAAATGCACGAAACGTAAATTACTGATCGGCAGTTAGAAAACCACATATGGGTGGACATAAGCATTCAGTATAATTAGAGTGAATTGATATGTATAAAGGGATACAAGTAGTTACATATAAATTTTGTTATATAATAAAAAGGTAGTCTACATCAACGATTTTAAAACATTTCTCAATTTTTCAATAGTTAGATTCTTACTCAAGCCACATATTAAAAATTCAGATGCATTAATAATTAAATATAATAATATTGTAAATTGTTGAAACTTAACCAATATTTATAGAGCTTAATTTCTCCATATTCGGTTTTCTCAGCAGTAGAATGGGTTGTTGTGAAGATAAAATGAATTGATACATGAAAACACTTAGAACATAGTGTCCAAAAGAATAAGTGCTCAAAAGAAAGTGAGGAGGAGTTAGATCATTCTGAGCAAAAGGCAGAGACCACAGAAGGGAAGGTAGATCTGGCAAAAGGAGATTTAAAACCATGCATGTGGAAAAAAGCGCAAGAAAGGACAACGACAACATTGCCATAAAACTGAAATGAAATTGCATAACAAAAAATATATTAATATCCTTAATTATTCGGTATGTGACTACATAAGTTTTATGTTATGTAAAATACAATATATATAATATATAGTAAAAATAACTGGCAGATCGCTACTTTAAAAAGTTAAAAAGGTTAAATAAAAATTTTTCATAAAAGTCAAAATACATAAAAACAATTCACAAAAACAGAAATGCAAATAAAAAATAAATAAGCAAAAACATTCAACTTTATCAATAATCAAAGAAATGCTAAGGGAACGGTTTACAGAAGCCATTTTTTTGTTTGTCTATCAAACCTAATACAGGGAGAGTTCTGGGAGGTGGGTGTCCCACACTGCTAATGAAGTGACGCAACTATTTTAGACCAGCCATTTTGCTTCTAGAAATTTATATTAAGTTAATAGTCACAGGTTTATACAAAACTGCAGTGATAAGGATATGTATAAAAGTGAGAAGGTGTGGATTAGCCCAGTATCCAGCCAAGATTGTCCACGCATCAATCATGAACGTATAATGCTGTCACTTAAATGATACTATAAAATAATATTTATAACATAGAAACTTAAATTCATAATGTATTTTGAATTAAAAAACAGCAATATGTATGTATATGCTAATCCCTAGGTAGAAGGATTATGATTAATTTTTTCCTTTATTTTCCAAATTGGATATTTAAAAAGTATACACATTTTTGAAAGGGTTATGTACATAGCTCATCGCTCTTCAATACATGCTTACACAAACAGTTATAGATCATTCAATGTTAGTTTAGTAAGAGTTCTCAGAAATATTTGCACCTTCACTGCTATACATACGGAGGGGGCTTGTAGGCTTATTCGCTCATGAATCCATCTTGAGGAATCTGGATGTAACAACTACAAGAAAAACAGAAAAAAATAATTAGAAAACTTCTGTGGAAATCTGCATCATAGATCACCTTAGTTAAGAGCAATCTTTGAGGTATGATTACATCAATCCATGTCACTGGTAGGTGAAGCTGAAGAGGTGCATTAGGGTCACATTCATATATTCAGAATATGTCTTATTTTTTTGACATCTTGTTGAGGTAGCTATTTATAAAACATTGTGTAGGATCCTAGGAATAAGGATCATTTATTGCAACTATCCTTCCACTACTTTTCCAGAAAATCTTTGCTACTAGAACTCACCGATGTTTTCTTCTTAGTGGTAGTTGGTTTTCTACAACTTGAATAGTAGTTGAGGGTGGCGTACTCCATCAGAGCAGCAAAGACGAATAAGAAGCAAACGGTCACAAAGAGGTCCATGGCAGTCACATAGGACACACGGGGCAAGGAATTCCTGGCAATCGTGCTGAGCGTGGTCATGGTCAGCACTGTAGTGATGCCTGTACGGGGATAGTTATCAAGTTGTAAAAGGAGCCATACAAAATTCCTCCACTCCAACAGTGTTTTATTTTTAGGTAAATCCTTCTTAACATTGCATAAATGTAATAATAGTTTTACTTTTAATGTCTATATAATTTTGCAAGCAACATTTCCATAAAATTTTTATCATAGTCCATACAATAACCTTAAAATATCTGAATTAACAACACCTTTCAATTTATTCAGAAATTCTCAAACGGTTTCACATTGTCTTTTAAATATTTTTTAAATAAAGATAGTTTGCAGTCTTCCATACATTCTGTCTGTCCCACATCACCAATGTTCTTCTACCCAGATAAACTGTTTCATTTCTTAGTTTTTCTTTTTGCAGTTTATAAACTCCCAACTTTCTTTAGGACCCAGCTGAAGTACCTCTCTTAATGAGGTGGCATTTTTTATAGCACCCCAAGCAGAGTTGATAACATGGGAATCTGCACTACCCTTACCTTCTATGTGCCTGGTTTCTGCATTAGCACAGAGAATTGCATATGTCTTTCTAGTCTTTGTATGCCTCTCTTTCTGAATAAATTGTGTGATCATTAAGAGCAAAACTGTATCTTGCTCATCTTTGCAAGAATTGTGCCTAGCACATTTTAGGCATTTCAATAAATGCTTCATATGGAATGCATTGATTTATTGGTTAATTAGTTAACTAATAATAGTGTTGGTCTAACTTTGACTATTTTATATATATAGGTCAATAATAAATATTTAAACAAAGACTGTGGAAAAGAATCAGAAAACAGACACATAGGTGATGGATGGTTTAAATGGAAAAGTAAAAAAATGGACAGAAGAAATGAATAGACACTTCTCCAATGAAGACATACCAATGGCTAGCAGACATATGAAAAAATGTTCATCATCATTACCCATCAGAGAAATTAAAAAAAAAACCATTTGGAGATACCACCTTACACCAGTTAGAATGGCAAAGATTAACAAGGAAAGAAACAACAAATGTTGGAGAGGATGTGCATAAAGGGGAACCCTCTTACACTGTTGGTGGGAATGCTAGTTGGTGCAGCCACTTTGGAAAACAGTGTGGAGATTCCTCAAAAAATTAAAAATAGAGCTACTCTATGACCCAGCAATTGCACTACTAAGTATTTACCCCAGAGATACAGATATGGTGAAAAGAAGGGCCATATGTACTCCAATGTCCATAACAGCAATGTCCACAATCGCCAAACTGTGGAGAGCCGAGATGCCCTACAACAGACGATGGATAAAGAAGATATGGAATATATACAATGGAATATTACTCAGCCCTCAGAAAGTAAGAGTACCCAACTTTTGCATCAACACAGGCGGGACTGGAAGAGGTTATGCTGAGTGAAATAAGTCAAGCAGAGAAAGTCAATTATCATATGGTTTCACTTACTTGTGGAACATAAGGAATAACATGGAGGACGTTAGGAGAAGGAAAGGAAAAGTTAATTGGGGTAAATTGGAGGGGGAGATGAACCATGAGAGACTGTGGACTCTGAGAAACAAACTGAGGGTTTAGAGGGGAGAGGGGTGGAGGGATGGGTGAGCCTGGTGGTGGGTATTAAGGAGGGCATGTATTGCATGGAGCACTGGGTGTTATACTTAAACAATGTATCTTAGAACACTACATCAAAAACTATCGATGTATTGTATGGTGACTAACATAACAATAAAGAAAAGAAAAGAAAGGGAGGCTATTAAGCATTAAGAAGAATGAAATGACTGGATGGTTATTATACAAAAGGAGTTAAGGCTTACTCTCCTCTAGATGAGCTCCTGCAAAATCAGAAACTGTTAGAGCTGCTGGATAGGCAGGCTAGTGACATGGACTCAGGAATCATAGGAATATTGACATTAACACTCACTACTTGTTGCTTGCATGAGAATACTATAAAATATCCACTAGGCAATAATACTCCATGATTGGGTAGACATGATGGATAAATGCACATTAGTTCCCACCTTTGCTGAGCATCACAGTTCCTGTTTCGTGTCTCACTGCACCTCCTCAGGGAGGTTAGACAGGGCCAGTTGAAGAATGAGGGTAACAACATAGAGTGGACAGCTTAACCATGTGTAAAAGGATATTGACCTGGAAGTCAAAGCCCTCAACCTTGGTCTGCGCCTTCTCAGCATTTGGTCATGTAAAGTCACCTACCTTTTTTGAACTTGTTTCTTTAATCAGTACAGTGAAAACAGAATGCAAGGCTCTCTTTACTGTAGATGGGGAAAAATGCTGTGTAAACTTGAAAAGTCTACACTGATGGTAGATATGTTTTTATAGAAATAATGATTTTGTAATAAATATCCAATTTAACTTTAAAATGTGATGACTGTGTCATGTCTACAGAATATACAGGTAGGAATTTTTTCACTAAATTCAGGGATTGTTAACCTCATTTCTTTTTTCTTTTTCTTTTTAATTTTTTATTTTCTCACTATAGCACATACCTTCCCCAATGACCATCACCCAGCCACCCCATCTCTCCCACCCCTCTCCCCTCCAGAAACCCTCAGTTTGTTTCCCGAGATTAAGAGTCTCTTATGGTTTGTTTCCCTCTCTGGTTTCATCTTGTTTCATTTTTTCCCTCCTTTCCCCTGTGATCCTCTGTCTTGTTTCTCAAATTCCTCATATCAGTGAGATCATATGATAATTATCTTTCTCTGATTGACTTATTTAGTTTAGCATAATACCCTTCAATTTCATCCATGTTGTTGCAAATGGCAAGATTTTGTTTTTGTTTTTTGCTTTTTTAATGGCTGGATAGTATTCCATTGTATATATATCACATCTTCTTTATCCATTCATCTGTTGGTGGACACCTAGGCTCTTTCCATAGTTTGGCTGTTGTGGACATTGCTGCTATAAACATTTGGACGCACATGCCCCTTCAGATCACTACATTTGTATCTTTAGGGTAAATACCCAGTAGTGCCATTGCCAGATCATAGGGTAGCTATATTTTCAACTTTTTGAGGAACTTCCATACTGTTTTCCAGAGTGGCTGTACCAGCTTACATTCCCACCAACAGTGTAGGAGGGTTCCCCTTTCTCCGCATCCTTGCCAACACCTGTCATTTCCTGACTGGTTAATTTTAGCCATTCTGACTGGTGTGAGGTGGTATCTCACTGTGGTTTTGATTCGTATTTCCCTGATGCCAAGTGATGTTGAGCACTTTTTCACTTGTCTATTGGCTATTTGAATGTCTTCTTTGCAGAAATGGCTGTTCATGTCTTCTGCCCATTTCTTGATTGGATTATTTGTTCTTCGGGTGTTTGATAAGTCCTTCATGGATTTTGGATACTAGCCCTTTATCTGATATGTCACTTACAAATATCTTCTCCCATTCTGTCAGTTGTCTTTTGGTTTTGTTGACTATTTCCTTTGCTGTGCAAAAGCTTTTTATCTTGATGAAGTTCCAATAGTTCATTTTTGCCCTTACTTCCCTTGCCTTTGGCGATGTTTCTAGGAATAAGTTGCTGCAACTGAGGTTGAAGAGGTGGCTGGCTGTGTTCGCCTCAAGGATTTTGATGGATTTCTGTCTCACATTGAGGTCTTTCACACATTTTGAGTCTATTTTTGTGTGTGGTGTAAGGAAATGGTCCAGTTCCATTCTTCTGCATGTGGCTGTCCGGTTTTCTCAACACTATTTGTTGAAGAGACTGTCTTTTTTCCATTGGACATTCTCTCCCACTTTGTTGAAGATTAGTTGACCATAGAGTTGAGGGTCCATTTCTGGGCTCTCTATTCTGTTCCATGGATCTATATGCCTGTTTTTGTGCCAATACAATACTGTCTTGATGATTACAGCTTTGTAATAGAGCTTGAAGTCTGGAATTGTGATGCTGCCAACTTTGGTTTTCTTTTTCAATATTCCTCTGGTTATTCGGTGTCTTTTCTGGTTCCATATAAATTTTAGGATTATTTGTTCCATTTATTTGAAAAAAGTTGCTGGTATTTTGGTAGGGATTGCATTGAATGTGTAGATTGCTCTAGGTAGCATAGACATTTTCACAGTATTTGCTCTTCCAATCCATAAGCATGGAACGTTTTTCCATTTCTTTGTGTCTTAGTCAATTTCTTTCATGAGTACTGTATAGTTTTCTGAGTACAGATTCTTTGCTTCTTTGGTTAGATTTATTCCTAGATATCCTATGGTTTTGGGTACAATTGTAAATGGGATCGACTCCTTAATTTCTCTTTCTTCTGTCTTATTGTTGGTGTATAGAAATGCAACTGATTTCTGTGCATCGATTTTATATCCTGACATTTAACTAAATTCCTGTATGAGTTCTAGCAGTTTTGGAGTGGAGTCTTTTGGGTTTTCCAGGTAAAATATCATATCAACTGCAAGGAGTGAGAGTTTGACTTCTTTGTTGATTCAGATGCCTTTTATTTCTTTTTGTTGTGTAATTGCTGAGGCTAGGACTTCTACTACTATGTTGAATAACAGTGATGATAGTGGACATCCATGTCATGTTCCTGAGCTTAGGGGAAAAGCTCTTAGTTTTTCCCCATTGAGAATGATATTCACTGCGGGTTTTTCATAGATGGCTTTGATGATATTGAGGTATGTACCCTCTATGCCTACACTGTGAAGAGTTTTGATCAAGAAAGAATGCTGTACTTTTTGAAATGCTTTTTTGGCATCTATTGAGAGTATCATATGGTTCTTGTTTTTTCTTTTATTAATATATTGTATCACATTGATTGATTTGCAGTTGTTGAACCAAACTTGCAGCCCAGGAATAAGTCTCACTTGGTCGTGGTGAATAATCCTTTTAATGTACTATTGGATCCTATTTGCTAGTATTTTGGTGAAAATTTTTGCCTCCATGTTCATCGGGATTATTGGCCTGTAATTCTTTTTGATGGGATCTTTTTCTGGTTTGGAGATTAAGGTAATACTGGCCTCATAAAATGAGTTTGGAAATTTCCCTTCCATTTATATTTTTTGGAACAATTTCAGGAGAATAGGTATTCATTCTTCTTAACGTGTTTGGCAGAATTCCCCTGGGAAGCTGTCTGGCCCTAGGCTCTTGTTTTTTGGGAGATTTTTGATGATTGCTTCAATCTCCTTGCTGGTTATGGGTCTCTTCAGGTTTTCCACTTATTCCTGGTTCAGTTTTGGTAGTATATACTTCTCTAGGAATGTATCCATTTCTTCCAGATTGCCAAATTTGCTGGCGTAGAGTTACTCATAATATGTTCTTATAATTGTTTTTATTTCTTTAGTGTTCGTTATGATCTCTCCTCTTTCATACATGATTTTATTAATTTGGGTCCTCTCTCTCTCTTTCTCTCTCTCTCTTTTTTGATGTTTGGCCAGGAGTTTATCTATATTATTAAGGCTCTCAAAGAACCAGCTCCTAGTTTTGTTGATAAGTTCTACTGTTCTTTCGGTTTCTATTTCATTGATTTCTGCTCTGATCTTCATTATTTCTCTTCTACTGGGTTTAGGCTTTCTTTCTTTAGCTTCTTTAAGTGTAGGGTTAGGTTGTGTATTTGAGACCTTTCTTATTTCTTGAAAAAAGGCTTGAATTGCTCTATACTTTCCTCTCAGGACTGCCTTTGCTGCATCCTGAAGATTTTGAACAGTTGTGTTTTCATTTTCATTTGTTTCCATGAATTTTTTAAATTCTTCTTTAATTTCCTGGTTGACCCATTCATTCTTTAGTAGGATGCTCTTTAACCTCCATGTATTTGAGTTCTTTCCAACTTTCCTCTTGTGGCTGTGTTCTAGTTTCAAAGCATTGTGGTCTGAAAATATGCAGGAAATGATCCTAATCTTTTGGTACCAACCAAGACCTGATTTATGACCCAGGATGTGATATATTCTGGAGAATGTTCCATGTGCACTAGAGAGGAATGTGTATTCTATTGCTTTGGGATGGAATGTTCTGAATATTTCTGTGATGTCCGTTTGGTCCAGTGTATCACTTATACCCTTTATTTCCTTATTGATCTTTTGCTTAGATGATCTGTCCATTTCAGTGAGGGGGGTGTTAAATTCCCCTACTATTATTGTATTACTGTTGATGCGTTTCTTGGATTCTGTTATTAATTGGTTTATATAGTTGGCTGCTTCCATGTTAGGGGCATAGATATTTACAATTGTTAGACATTCTTGTTGGACAGACCCTTTAAGTATAATATAGTGTCCTTCCTCATCTCTTACTATAGTCTTTGGCTTAAAATCTAATTTGTCTGATATAAGGATTGCCACCCCAGCTTTTTTTGATGTCCATTACCACGGTAAATTGTTTTTCACCCCCTCACTTTCAATCTGGAGGTGACTTTGGGTCTAAAACGAGTTTCTTGCAGACAACATATCGATGGGTCTTGTTTTTTTTTAAATCCATTCTGATACCCTGTGTCTTTTGATTGGGGCATTTAGCCCATTTACATTCAGGGTAACTATTGAAAGGTATGAATTTAGTGCTACTGTATTGCCTTAAGGTGACTCTTAATGTATATCGTCTCTGCTCCTTCTGGACTGTTTCTTTTAGGCTCTCTCTTTGCTTAGAGGAACCCTATCAATATTTCCTGTAGGGCTGGTTTGGTGTTTGCAAATTCTTTTAGTTTTTGTCTTGGAAACTTTTTATCTCTCCTTCTATTTTTGAAGAAATAGTAGCTGGATATAGTATTCTTGGCTGCATATTATTCTCATTTAGTGCTCTGAGTATATCATGCCAGTCCTTCCTGGCCTGCCAGGTCTCTGTGGATAGGTCTTCTGCCAATCTAATATTTCTACCATTGTAGGTTACAGACCTCTTGTCCTGAGCTGCTTTCAGGATTTTCTCTTTGTCTCTGAGACTTGTAAGTTTTACTATTAGATAATGGGATGTTGACCTATTTTTATTAATTTTGAGGGGAGTTCTCTGTGCCTCCGAGATTTGGATACCTGTTTCCTTCCCCAAATTAGGGACATTCTCCACTATAATTTGTTCCAATATACCTTCTGCCCCCCCCCTTTCTTCTTCTTCTGAGATCCCAATTATTCTAATACTATTTTGTCTTACAGTATTACTTATCTCTCTAATTCTCCCCTCATGATCCAATAGTTGTTTATCTCTCTTTTTCTTAGATTCTTTATTCTCCATCATTTGGTCTTCTACATCACTAATTCTCTCTTCTGCCTCATTTATCCTAGCAGTAAAAGCCCCCACTTTTGATTGCACCTTATTAATACCTTTTTAAATTTCAATTTGGTTAGATTTAAGTTCTTTTATTTCTCCACAAAGATATTTTATTTCTCCAAAAATGGATTCTCTATTATCTTCTATGCTTTTTTCAAGCCCAGCTAGCATCTTTATAATTGTCATTCTGAACTCTAGTTCTGACATCTTACTAATGTCCATATTGATTAGGTCCCCAGCATTCAATACTGTCTCTTGTTCTTTTTTTTTTTTTGAGGTGAGTTTTTCTACCTTGTCATTTTGTCCCGAGAAGAATATATGGGTGAGATAATAAACTGTTAAAAAGGTAACACTGACCCTAGAGAAATATACACTAGCCAAATCAGAAGAGACCTGAAACCAGGGGGAGAAGAAAGGAAAAGAAAATGTATGATTAGGCTGGTGAATAGAACAGAGTGACACACTTGATTTTGGGTGCATTTTGGTCTGTTCAAAGAAATTTTCTCCCAAAATTTTAAAGAAAGAAAACATATATATATATATATATATATATATATATATATATATATATATACACACACACATAATAAAGGGATAGAATGACTGTAAAGATGAAAAATTAAGACGGATTTCAAAAAGGAATTGGTAAATAAGAAGCTGGTGAAAAAAGAAAAAAAAAAAGAGGAGAATGTGATCGGGCTGGAGACTAAAACAAAGCCATATGCTAGATTTAGGGTATATTTGGTCTGTTAGAAGAAACTGTATCCCAAAATTTTAAAGAAAGAAAAGCTTATATATATACAAAAAATAAGGTTAAATACAATGAAGGGATAGCATATGATTATAAAAACTAAAAGATTTTTAAAAAGGTATTGATAAGATGAAATAGTTAAAGTACGTTAAAATAGGAAAGAGGAAAAATAAAAAAAATAGAATCAGAAAAAATAAAATTTAAAAAATTTAACTTTCAAAGACTAAGGAATCATGGGAAGGGCGCCTGGGTGGCTCAGTGGGTTAAAGCCTCTGCGTTCAGCTCAGGTCATGATCTCAGGGTCCTGGGATTAAGCCTCACATCGGGTTTTCTGCTCAGCAGGGAGCCTGCTTCCCCCTCTCTCTCTGCCTGCCTCTCTGCCTACTTGTGATCTCTCTCTCTCTGTCAAATAAATAAATAAAATCTTAAAAAAAAAAAAGAATCATGGGGAAAAAGCCATGAATTCTATGTGCTATATTCCCCTAGTTCTCAGGGGAGAAAACTGCAGTTTTCATTGATTGGTAAACTTGATCTTAGCTGGATGTTCTTGCTGATCATCTGGGGGAGGGGCCTCTTGCAGTGATTCTCAAATGTCTTTGCTCAAAGTGGAATTTCACCACCCTTGCCAGGGGCCAGGCTCAGTAATTTACTCAGTTTTGCTCTCGGTAGTTCCCCGAACTCTTTCTGTACAGCCTGAGGATGAGAATGAAGATGGTGGCCTCCCAATCTCCAATCTGGAGGAACCAAGAGTTTAGGGCCCCCCTCTTCAGTGAGCCCTCAGAGAAAAGCAGTCAATCACTTCTGTTTCCCTGGTCTCCAGACACACTCTGAGTTCACCCAGCCTGTAACTGAGCCTTTCTATCTCTGGCATGTGGCCCCATTTGGAGTCTCCAAACCCAGAAGATTTCTGCAGCATGCTCCTGCACCACTCCTTCTAGGGGAGGAAGGATCTGCCACTTGTGGGGTCCCCGCTTGAAGAGTAGTGGCCTGACTGTGCCTCAGATCACAGTTTAAGCTGAAAGCCCCCTCCTTGGATCCATCTCTGCAGCCAGCTTCCCTGCCCCAATACCTGGGAGCTCTGCCACACTCAGGCACACCTGGTCTTTCTGTGACCCTGCGGGTCCTGAGACCACACTGTCCCAGCGAGGGCTCCACCCCCTGCTTAGCCTCTGGAGTGATGTCCCTCCACAGAACAGACTTCTAAAAGTTCTGATTTTGTGCTCTGCTGCTCTATCGCTTGCTGGGAGCCGGCCCCTCCCGCCGTGGTCCATCTCCCTGTATATCGCCTCAGATTCACCTCTCTGCCTGTCCTACCTTCCAGAAAGTGGTAGCTTTTCTGTTCCTAGAATTGCTGCTATTCTTCACTTCCATCTCCCTTTGAGTTTGTAGGTATTCAGAATGGTTTGATAACTATCTAGCTGAATTCCTGGGACCAGACGAAATTTAGGTGTCCTACTCCCCCGCCATCTTGCTCCTCCTCTCCAATGCTTATGTTATTATTATCCCCTATTACATAGTTAAAGCAACTGACACTAAATCCAAAGTGATGCACTTCTGTTACACACCTGTGTCTACCTCACAACATAGTGAGGTTCAATGTGGAGTGAAGATCAGGGGCAACATTTGGCAATGTCTGGCTTTAACCTCATTTCTTAAAAAAAATTTACCTCATTCATTTTTCTCTTCTCATTTTGGAACCCCAGTCATAGTTATACATCTTCGTATTGTCCTACTGAACACTGAGGCTTTGTACATTTTAAAAAATCTTTTTATCCCTCTCTCCTTCAGATTAAATAAATTTTATGTGATGGTCTTCAACTATGCGTGACCTTTTTCCCTGCCATCTTCAATTTACTAGTAAGCTCAGTTAGTGAATTTTTCAATTTAACTATTATACATTTCATTCTAGAGTTTACTTTTTAATATACTTTACCTGCTGCGATTATCTTCTGTTCATTCATTGACATTATATTTTCCTGTAAGACCTTTAACATTGTTAGAATAAGCTGCTTTAAAGCTCATGTCTGATGATTCAACACCAGATTTGTCTTTTTATATTGACCATTTTTTGTCTTTATCATAGGTCACATTTTCCTGCTTCTAAGAATGCCTAATAATTTTTTATTGGACATTCCATATTGTGGATGATACATTACAAAGATTATGAAATATATTATCCTTTTTAAAACCATGTTAAATGCTTTCTTATGACAGTTAATTTACTGGTGGTTCTCCTTGATCTTGTTATGGCTTGGTTTAGGCTTTATTTAGAAGGGTTCTAGAGTACCCCTTCAGTCTCAGGAACAGCCTTTTCTGGAACTAAATATTCTGATGTTAATAACTTTTCTCTACTCTTCTGGGCTGTAAATCTATTTTCTTCCAGCATTATGTATTTCTAGTATCTCTATCTCCTTAATGCCACCATGGTGACTCTTTGACAGGACTTTCATAGTGCCAATTGTGCAACCATTACTACATATTATTGTTCGGAAGCTGATTTTTCAAGTCATGCTTACTATGACAGCTGACCAACTGTGAGTTCATAACTTCAAGAACAGTTACAAAACTTATGTTGTGACTTTGCTGAATGATTTATCAATTCTATTATGTATTTTCTAAAAACAAGCAAAACTAACACTGGCAGGGGTATTGAAGGCTAGTTTATCTTGCTCAAAAAGTACTTTGTTAGTTGAACAAACAAAGAATAAAGTAACATATACAGAAAAAAAAACACCATATAATATGAGAGACTTTGCTAAGATTTTGAAATTGGGAGAGTGCTCTCTTTTCTGAAAAATATGTTTCCAGGAAAACAACCTTTATATTCAGTCTTATCTATTATCTGTTTTCACAAATCAAAATATTGAAAGTTAAGTAATATTCCTATCATTAAAATGATTGATATAAAAATGCACAATTCTAAAACCACTGGAATTTAGTGTTTTTTTTAAGAGGACTTTGGGGGTTAGAGGATAATTCATGAAAAGACTTAGAGCTTTAGTGAATGATCACTTTCTTGTTTGATGGTAAAGTTGCTATAGACAATCAGAACTTTTGTTACTGAGAGACTATTTTACTGATGTTATGTCTTTAGTCCTCAAAAGTATGTGAAAAGTTGTGTCTCTTTACACTAATGTAATGAGACTTTTCAGTGTGGTAGATTCTCAGGATGTGACTACATTTTTATGATGACATCATCCTTAGAGCATAGTATCAGATGATGCAATTGATTTGTTCTTTTTTTTTTTTAATTGATTTGTTCTTAATCTCTAACCCCAACTTATTTTAAGTGGCATACTTGGAATTCTATTGTCAGAAAGAGTGTAACTTGACTATTTGAAACAATCTAAGCACAGTTTAAGGAGTCCTCAAATACGATCAATTACATGTGAACTAAATTACTTACACTGGAAGTATTTTTATGAATACTTCTGTATTAATATTATACAAAATGACAGGAGAGTTTTGTTTTTGTTTTTGTTTTTGAAACTCACCTAATGCTGTTCTTGCTGGTGTAGCATCTTTTTTGATCCAAAATGACACCCAGGATAAAACCACAGTCAATATACAGGGAATGTATGTTTGAATAGTGAAGTATCCCATTCTTCTACTCAATTCAAAATATATGGTCATGACGACATAATCACCTGTAATAAAATATCGTCAAAAGTAAAACAACTTTCTTTGATTAAAAATAATTCTGGGAAATAATTTTGTTAAAATGTGATGTGGATAAAAATATTGATAAAATCAAATTGTGAAAAAAGGTCAAAATGCTGGTGTTCTTAAACTTAATTTTTATAAACTTTATTTTATCCATGGCTGTGCAAGACATTTTACTGGTCACTGGAAAAGACAAACAAACATATTAATTGATAGAGGAGACAGACATGCACATCTATTCTGTGATAGACCATTACTCAATGAGCTATTATTACTTGAGTGCATCTGTATGTTTCATGTTTAAAATCAAGGGAAACATAACAAATCCACCCTCAAGCAGATCCATAGTCATTTTGTTTTTTTAATAGTAACAGAGCTAAACATAAACTTTCATACATAAATTTGTGTAACAATTTTATATTTCTATTTTTATAGCATGATTTTAGCTTATCAACCTTGTATTTTATGTTTTATTTGATGTTTTTATGTTGATCTTATCCTTTCATGACTCCAGCAGTTAGGCTGTGTCAACCCAGAAAGCAAACAGAAGAAATCATTTTTATGACATTCTGCTTCCTCCCACTACAGCAAAGCCATGCCATAAAAGAGTCGTTACTAGAGATTCCATAAGATTCCCTAAGGAGTTGGGAGAGGCTGAACACTTAATACATTAGACATTTTATTCCAAAATCATCTCTATTTGTGTCCTTTCTAGGCAACATCCTGTTGAGAGCATGTCTGTACCCCTCCTCCCACTTGACCTTCACTCTTCATCATGTTGGATTCAGCCTTTTGGCACCTGAAATTCACCCTGTCCAGACCTGAACTATCATCTTCCCCCACATCAGTGCCTACTCTTCTCTCACCAAAGCCAAGTCCTTCTCACTAGGCAAGGCAGAAATCCAGAAGCCACCTGTGACTCCTCCTTTTTCCTTCTTCATTTCTTACATTGTTCTCAATTCCTTTCCCCACAAGTGCCAGATTCTATTACTGCTCATCTATCTCCTAACAACTAGCCCTTTTCCGCTCCAGACAATTCTATGTCCTAAAAGGATCATTCTAAAGTACAAATATCAGGTATCTCTCTCCCTATAATCCTTCACCAGCATCTTGCTACTCTCGTATTATTGTCATGACTTTATTATGGTCTATACCATTCTGCATGCAGGCTCCTTGCCCTTTGCAAAGAAAGTCTTTGCACTCTGGGCATCAGAGTCTTCCCAGGTCCTCAGATATACCAAGACCCTTCCATATGGGCCAATAAATCTCTTTTCATCTGCCTAGGGTGCTCTTCTTTTCCTTTCTCCTGCATCCCAGTAATTCCATTCACTTTGAATCTCAGCATAGAAATCACTTAGTTTACCGGGAAGTCCTCACTGAGCCCCTCCCAACAACTCTTATTAATACATTTCTATAATTGCTAATATATTTTTCAGACAAATAAACTGGTTGGGTTATAGAATATATCTCTCTTGTTTACCAATGTTACTTAATGATAAGCAATCGATTAGTGTTTAATGAAAAGATCATAATGAAAGGCCCATTTTTACTTAAGAAGATTGA
The DNA here is from genome assembly GCA_028534135.1 of Potos flavus. Classification (NCBI taxonomy): domain Eukaryota; kingdom Metazoa; phylum Chordata; class Mammalia; order Carnivora; family Procyonidae; genus Potos; species Potos flavus. The sequence continues at coordinate 22,201,158 of CM052896.1, read as the reverse complement.
CAAGGAGACTGCCTTTTAATGATTAAAGTTTTTTTTATGGTGTTCTCTTGTAGCAATATTCAGGATGGTTGATAGAAAAATCAATATGGAGATCATTTTCTGAGAAACACTTAAAATTGTAAGCAAATTAACATTTCAGTGCAAAGAAATCAGAATGATTAACCCGAAGCAATCAAAAGACACAAAGATATTTTTCTAATATGAATGCCAAGTTACATCATTTCCTGGGGAAATATTATTGAATTTTGTGTGATACTTAAATGTCTATTAATTTTTACATATAATTTCAATTAAAAGCCAAGCAGAAAACAAACATAAACAGAAAAACAAAACATAATAAATCAGTTATGAACACAGCCTCGATGGAATATCCAGAGTTGAATAATTTCTTCAGCTTCCACTGTAGGTTTCTGAGAAAGATAAAGAGGGACAATTTCAGAGCAGACACACAATTCATTTTAGCAAATCTATCTGCTTCACCCCAACCTGAAGAAAATGGACTTACACCTGTGCTTAGCATACACCTTTGCCTAACCCAGAGATCTACTGAATGTCCCATTATCAAGTATGAAAGACAGATGGACTGTCAGAGCCACATTCTGGCCTCATCATATATAACTCAGTTGGTTCTTGGTGAGGTTTTGGGACACACTCCAAGAAGCAGTTCCAGAGAGGGAGGAATTGTGGATTCTAGCCCATTGCCCCACATAAGACCAACACATAGCCAATGTGCCACTCTGCCTAAATTGGAAGGAAGAGGCCATGGGGTCCTAATTTCCAGATGCATCACATGTTTCTGTATACATGTAATTTGTTTGTGTAGGCCTGAAGAGAGGAGAGGGGGCAAAAACCCTCAGAGGAGGCAAAAGTCCTCCATTATGTGTCTGAAAAGTTCTTCAGATAGGCCAAGTACATGCCTAAGTTATATTTGCCATTAGGTCTAGGGCTCTTGACTGAAGAAAAATGTAGTTCTTTCTATCTGCTCCCCTTCTGCAAGTGTACATATTCCCCCCCACACACACATTCACACACACAGACACTCACACACCTCCATGGACCCAGTCTGCTCCAACTTGGGTGTGAAGTCACAGCTCCTGCTTTGTGTTCCTTGGAGGATTTTTTTCACTCTCTGTTATGTTTTAGCCATGCACCCTTATCAATGTGCAGTTTTCCTAATGCAATTCATGAACTGAACAAGGATGGTTTTGATTTTCTGTTATCAGATCTTTCCAAGCCAAAGGGACCTGGTGTTTTGGTTGGCTCTTATGGCAGATAATAGAGATTTAGAATCTACAAAGGTTCTCCAGAGTCCACCCTGGAATGTGCCCGATGCCCACTTCCCTAGTGAAAAATAGAAGAGAAACAGTTGGGGAGGGACTGAGAAGCTTCTCTTTGATCCATCAAGGTAAAAAATTCATCTTGGGCCTAGTGGAATTATAAGAACAAGTTATTCTTTGCCAGTAGTTCACTTGTGTGTGTGTGTGTGTGTGTGTGTGTGTGTGTGTGTGTTTCCTGAGCCAATGTATGGAAAAATATGTGAAAGCATTGAAGGCTTTTTGGGAGAACATGTATAGTACTACTTTTTAGCACAATGGCACATATTTATGAAATACAAATTTATTAAGCTAATACTGTGTTTCATGAAGTTGGAAGTACAAATATTAATAAGATACAGAAAGTTCCCTCAAAGCTAAAGACTAGCCAGCCACATCTTCCATACCCAGCATTGTTTCCAGAAAGAACTATTATAAATCATTATTTACTCCATGTCATAGATGACCTTATTTATTTATTACACCTTAGGCACCAAAAACTTCCTCTGAATCTCTTCTATTTTTTTATTTATTTTTTATTAACCTATAATGTATTATTTGCCCCAGGGGTTCAGGTCTGTGATTCATCATTGAATCTCTTTTATTTTTTTAATTTTTTTTTTAAAGATTTTATTTATTTATTTGACAGAGAGAGATCACAAGTAGGTAGAGAGGCAGGCAGAGAGAGAGGGGGAAGCAGGCTCCCTGCTGAGCAGAGAGCCCGATGCGGGGCTCGATCCCAGGACTCTGAGATCATGACCTGAGCAGAAGGCAGAGGCTTTAACCCACTGAGCCACCCAGGAGCCCCTATCATTGAATCTCTTTTAAACATCATTGTTATTTCTCCAGATTTGCTCCCCTTCTGATGGCCATGTCTTCTCGCCTCCTCACAGAGATATCTTCCCATGGTCTCCTTTCAAAATATCCTAAGTTAATACCCTTCAAAAGTCAACCAAGACCTGGTTATTAGCAAGCAATGTTCAGTTAAAAAAAAAAAAAAGTTTGTCCTGGGAAGACTTGTCTTTTTCTTTTGTTTATGACATGTGTTCATGAAATTAAATTCTTCATTCTAAGGAATTAAATCTATCAACCTATTATGTTATTGTTAGTGCTGTTGAGAACCTGTTTCCTATCCTAAGATCACAAAGATATTGTATTGTTTTTGTCTATAAGTTTTGTTTTTATTTTTATATGTAGTTGATTCTTCTTCAAATTAAATTTCTTAAATTCCATGATCAGTTGTCACAGTATCGTTCATTGTCACCCTCAGTCACCCACAATGCCATATAAGTCTGGAACTGTTTTATTCACATACCCATAAATATATGGATCTGTTTCTAGATGTTGATTCCTGCACAATTACCACATTATCTTAATTATTAAAATTGGGAGATGCACCATAAAATGACCCCATATTAATCACACACTGGTACAATTCTCTCATCTTGAGTGTGAGAACCTGTGATTTTGTTTTAACCAATAGAATGTAACATCTCATTTCCTTGATCAGGTTACTTTATAGAGCAAAGGTGAGTGGATTTAGAGATCTGTTGGTTTCAAGCTAATCCAAAGAGAAATTATCATGGGAGGACATGGCTCAATCTGGTGAAAACCTTTTAAAGAAGGACTGGGACTTTCATGAAGAGAGATTCTCCTTCTGGTCTTGAAGAAGTGAGCCACCATTAGCTATACAGCTACAAATAATAAACTCTGTGAACAACTGAATGAGTATAGAAGTAGATTCTTCCTTAGTCAAGCCTCCAGATGAGAAAGAAGTTCAGCCAATGCCCCAACTGCAGGCTAATGAGAGCCTAAACAGAGGATCAAGCTAAGCCAAATCCATGCTTTTTACTCACAGAAACTATTGAATCATAAATGTTTTGTTTTAAGCCATTAAATTTGTGGTAATCCATTACACAGAAATGAAAAATTTAGGGAGACTGACATCAACAAGATGGCCAAATAAGATATCCCTCGAATATATTCCCCCCTCAATAACACTAATTTGGCATCCATCCATCTTTGTGCCTTTGTGGGAGCTGTGGGATCCAGGTAGGAAACTATGAAATCCTGATACTATTCAAGAATGAAGACAGCCATTTTGAAAAAAACAGACTTTTACTGAGGTGACTGACTCATCGAACCTAAAAACAGCTCTGTTTATCTGAGGACTCATCTACAACCTCACTTGTTATTGGTTCTGTTGCTAGCACCATATACCAAGGGACTTATGAAAAGTCACACCTACTGTGTGTTGGGTAATAGGCATATAAAACTCAGTCCCAGCTGTAGACCATAAAATGGCTGATGAACCAGCTCCAACCCTGTTGGTCACTATCTGGGCGTCTCTGAGGAACACTGATTTAGACATTCACCCACAGATGAGAGAGCCTTTGTAGAAGCCCAGGAGTCAATGGAGATGTTAAATCACATTGCTAGAGCAAAAAACAAACAAACAAACAAACAAACAAAAAACCCACCAAAAAAACCCAAAAAACAAACAAACGGAAAAACTGAGACTGGACACAATGAAGAGGAATAGTTTGACTTTGGCCATATCACCCATTCCCCAAAGCAGCACAGCTCAGTGACAGGAGAGATCTTCATGATCTTGTGATTTCTCCCACAGGGGAAAGTGAGAAAGTGTGACTGAGTGCTTGGCTTCCCCAGCTGTGTGGGACGCTGCTAATGAGGCCCATTTCTCTCTCCTCTCACACAGAGTGCTGAGTCCTAATCCATGCCTAGAGGGTAGTGAGCCCTGAGAGAATAGCAACCAGGGCTTGGAATGGGACATAATAAAGGGACACAGATCCTCCTAACAGTCTCATGGACTACATCAGGAGGTCTGGCAGAAAGTTGCTGGGGAAATCTCACCTATGGACCACCCTAACTGGCCCATAGGCACTCCTAGTGCTCTGTGTACCACTCCCTCCTCTAAAAGTGGCTAGCTCCCAGTGTGCATTCTCAGGGGTGGTGAGAGCAAGCTTTAGCAGATGGCTAGTGAGCACACACAGAAAGCTCACCCAAATCCATAGGCCTGGGAGAAACTACAAGCTTGAGCACTCAGCGAAGCACTAGGGAAAGCGAAAGAGAGGTTGTCAGCACCCACCATGGCTTTTTGGGATTGAGAGAAGGCATACAAGTTTAAATATTGTGCCACAAGAGAGAGCAGGCACACTGGAAAAAGTATGAGAAAGACTCAGAATCCCTAGCAGGGCTGATGGAAGGTATTTATCTCCCAAAGTCAGTATGTAAAGACTGGAGGAAGTGACTGCTACTTCAAATGCAAAGGCAACAATGCAAGACTTAAAGGAATATAAAAAATTAAGGAAACGTGACCCCAACAAAGATCATGATAATTTTCCAATAACCAACCCCAAACATGGAGATCTGTGATTTACCCAATAAAGAATTAAAAATAGTTGTTTTAAGAAAGCTCGCTGAACTATGAAAAAAAACCCAAAAGCCAAAAAACAAAAGCAAAAAACCCCAGAAAGATAATTTAATACAATCAGGAAAACAAGATACACAAAAAATGAGAAGTTTGACAAAGAGAGAAATCACAGGAAAAAAAACCACAAAATAAATCAGAAATGTTGGAGCTGAAGTATACAATTAATGAGGTGGGGGAAAAAAGCAATAGAAAGCATCAACAGCAGACTTGATAAATCAGAAGAAAGATTCTGTAAAATAGGAGAACAGGACCTTCGGAATTATTCGGTCAAAAAAGAATAAAAGAAGAAGAATAAAAAAGAGTGAAGAAAATCTATGTGATCTATAGAATATTATTAATAGAAACAATTTGCCAATTATTGGAGTCCCAGAAGGAAAAGAGACTCAGATAGGGATAAAAAATTTAATTAAATAGATAATGGCTAACTGAGACTTCCCAAATCTGGGGAAAGGTCTGGACACCGAAGATCATGAAGCTGATAGGTAACCCCAACATTTCAATCTAAAACAATTTCTCCAAAATACATTGTAATAAAACTGACTAAAAGAGACAGAACATTAATAGCAGAAAAATAAAGGAAAATTGTTCTCATACAAGGGAACCCCAATGAAGCTATCAGCATAATTCTCAGCAGAAACCTTGCAGACCAAGAGAGAGTGGAGTGATATGTTCAAAGTGCTGAAGGGAAAAAAAAATCTGCCAACCAAGAATACTTTACCTTACTAGTTGTCCCACAGAAATAAAGCAAGCTAAAAACTTTCCTAAACAAAGCTGAGGGAGTTCATCACCACTAGACTTGCCTTAAAAGAAACGCTGAAAGGATTTCAAATTGAAACAAAAGGAAGTTAGTCAGTAACATAAAAACATGAAAATATACAACACACTGGTTAAGGTAAGTATATAGTCAAATTCAGAATATTTCAAAACTGTAATATGATGAAGTAGTAACCACTTTAGTATAAAGGTTAAATAAAAAAGTATTAAAAATAATTATATTTACAATAATTTGTAAACGGGTACAAAAAATAAGAGGCAAATTCTGATATCAAAAATATTAAAAAAGTAAATAAATAAATAATAAATAAAGGAGGAGGAATAAAAGAATAACATTTTTAACGCAAGAGTTAGTGTAAAATAGGCTGTCACAGCTGTAAGATATTTCATTTAATCCTTATGGTAACTGTAAGGCAAAAGTTACTGTCCTATGGAAATAAAGTCTACTATAGAGATACAAAAGATAAAGAGAAGGGACTAAAAGAATACTAGAGTGGAAAGTCATCGATTTACAAAGGAAGACAGCAAGAAAGAAAGGAATAATGGGATTATAAAATAGAAAACAATGAATAAGATGGCATTAGTAAGTACATTAGTAAGTACGTACTTTAAATGTAAATAAAATAACTTCTCCAATTAAAAACATACAGTGGCTGAATAGATTAAAAAGATCTAACTATATGCTGCCTATAGGATATTCAGCTTTCAAGACATACATAGGCTCAAAGTGAAGGGATGGAAAGAGAAATCCCATGCAAGAGGAAATAAGAAGGTTAAGTATACTTAGATGTCAGTTAAAAAAGACTTCGAGTCAAAAGCTGTAAAGAGAGACAAAGAAGGTCATTATGTAATGTCAGAGGAGTCAATTCATCAAGAGGATATAATAATTATAAATATAAGCGCACCCAACATTGGATCATCTAAATATATTAAACAATTACTGACAAATCTGAAGAGAGAAATAGACAATAGTACAAATATAGTAGGGAGCTTCAGTACCCCACCTGCAACAATGGGGAGATGATTCAGATGGAGAATCAATAAGGAAATGTTGGACTTGAACTATATCTAAGACCAAATGGACCTAACGGACATATTCGAAACATTCCATCCAACAGCAGCAAGCATACGTATTCTTCCAAAGTGCACAGGGAACATTTTCCAGTATAAATCATTTGTTAGGTCACAAAACAAGTCTTAACAAATTCAAGAAGATTAAAATTATACCAATTCTTTTTTTAACCACTATGGTATAAACCTACAAATTAGCAACAGAAAAAAAATGGGAAAATTTGTAAATATGTGGAAATTTAACCCCAAACCCCTGAACAACCAGTTGGTCAAAGAAGAGATCCAAGAGAAATAAAAGCAATTCTTGAAACAAATAAAAATGAAAACATAAGATACCAAAACTCATAGAATGTAGCAAATCCAATTCTAAGAGGGAACTTTATAGTGACTAATACCAACTTTAAGAAAAAACAAGATCTCGAATAAACAAACTTACATCTCAAGAAACTAAAAAAAGAAAGTCAAACTAAGCCCAGCATTAGCAGGAGGAAGGGAAAAATAAAGATCAGTCCAGATATAAATGATAGGTCCATACCGTCCACTGATCCTCACCGTAAGCATAGGCATGGCTTTGTCCCTCCCTGGGCCTGAATGCCAAGTCTCAGCAAAGATGGGATTTGGGACATAAGATTCAACCTTGACAAATCAGCCAAGAATACAGGAGGAAACCATGCCAGGTGCAACTACTGGGATCTCATTGGAGAGCATGATTCTAGGTAAAACCTGACCCTCAGCCCCATCATGTGCCTAGTCCCTGAACCTAAACATGAACCCTGAGCCTCACCCTAATGCTCACCTTCAACCACCCCTCAGGGAGTTCTGGGTGGTGCCATCAGGTAGGCCCCTGGACTATGGACTCCCAGTCCCTAACCTCAACCCTAGCCCTGGCTGTGGCACTGACAGGGCTCAAACTCTAGTTCTGAGGGCACAAAGGACACTTGGCCATGCCAGACAAATCAGGCAGGAGCACAGGAGGAAACCAGGCCACTTGCAACCCCCAGGGAGATGCTGGAAAGCATGGTCCTAGTGAAAAACCTAAACCTCAGTGATACTATGAACATCACCCTAAGGCCAAATCAGAAGACTGAACCTTACCCTAAGGCTAGCCTTCAAGTTGGCCCTCAGGGCAGGTCTGTGCACTGCCATCAGACCCTAAATAACCAAAGCAATCCTGAGGAAGAACAAAAGTGGAGGCATCACACTTTCTGACTTCAAACTATATTACAAATCTATAGTAATCAAAACAGTATAGTACTGGCATTAAAATAAATAGACAAATGGAACAGAATGAGAGCCCAGAAATAAACATCCACATATATGGTCAACTAATATTTGACCAAGAAATTAAAAATATTCAATAAGGGAAATAATCTCTTTGATAAATTGGAAAACTGAATAATCACATGCAAAATAATAAAGCTGATTCCCTTATACTATTCACAAAAATTAACTCAAAATGGTTCAAAGACTTCAATGTCAGTCCCTTAGAATATAAAACTCCTGGAAGAAAATGTAGGGGAAAAATTCCTTAACATTGGTCTTGGGAAAATTTTTTTTGGATGTCATGCCAAAAGCACAAGCAACTAAGCAAAATTAAATAAACGGGATTATATCAAACTAAAAAACTTCTGCATAGCAAAAGAAATAATCAACAAAAGGTAAAGGCAACAAATGGAATGGAGGAAAATAGGTGCAAACCCTATATATGGTAACAAGTTACTAGCCAAGGTATATAAGGAACTCAACAGAGAATAAATCTGACTAAAAATGGGCTGAGAACCAAAATAGATATTTTTCCAAAGAAGACATACAAATGGCCTACAGACACAGGAAAAAATGTTCAGCATCCATAATATCAGGGAAATGCAACTCAAAATGACAATAAGATATCACTCTATACTTAGAATAGTTAATAGCAACATGACAAGAAATAATAAGTACTAAAGAGGATGTGGAAGAAAGAGAACACTTATGCACTTTTGGTGGGAATATAAAGTGGTGAAGCTACTATGGAAAACAGTATGGAGGATTCTCAAAAAATTAAAAACAGAACTACCATATAATCTAGCAATCTCACTTCTGGATATATATCCAAAGGTATCTCAAAGAGATATCTGTATCCCATGTTCATTGCAGCATTATTTATTACAGCCAAGTTATGGAAACAGCCTAAGTGTTCACGTACAGATAAATGGATAAAAGAAATATATATATTTGAATATTTTCCAGCCATTAGAAAGAAGGAAATTATGCCATTTGTAACAAACAACATGGATGGACCTTGAGGGCATTATCTGAGTGAAATAAGTCAGACACAGAAGAAAAATACTTTACGATGTCATTTATAAGTAGGCTATAAAAATGCCAAACTATCGAAACAGAGTAAAATTGTGGCTGCCAGGGGCAGGGATAGGGAGGATGGGGGAAATGGGAAGATGTTGGTCAAAAGTTAAAATCTTCCAGTTATAGGAATAATATGTTCTAGGAATCTAATATACAACATAGTCACTATAGTTACCCTACTGTTTTATATACTTGAAAGTTGCTAAAAGAGTAAATCTTACCACAAAAAAGGTAATTATGTAAGGTGACAGAGTTGTTAATTAATCCAATTGTGATAGTCATTTTGCAATATATACATGTATCAAATCAACATGTTGTAGACCTTAAACACACAACAATGTTATATGTTAATAATATTTCAGTAAAACTGGAAAAAAAGAGATGGAAAAATAATACAATAGCATTGATTACTAGTAGAAAAATCCTCAACCTTAGTATTCTTCTGCAAGCATACCAAGGCTAGTGGTGGGTCATTGTGTTTCTATATAAATTGTTCGGATTGAAAAGTTCCTTGGGGCGCTACATGGCTCAGTTGGTTAGTGTCTGCCTTTGGCTCAGGTTGTGACGTCAGGGTCCTGGGATCAAACCCTGTGTTGGGCTCCCTGCTCAGTGGGGAGTTTGCTTCTCCCACTCCCTCTGCCTTTCTCTCGACTTATGCTCTCTCTCTCTCACTCACTCTCTCTCAAATAAATAAATAAAACTTAAAAAAATAGAAAACTTCTTTAATAAACACTCTGGGTATTTTTATTGCAGTATATCAATAAATTAATGTATCTTCACTTATTTATAGTTCATTTTGGCTACATGGAGGTAGAGTGCTTAGCAAAACAAAATTTTAGCCCTCATAAAGTATTACTTATTTCAATTTGAATATCCTTCAATAAGATATTAAATTTCTTTGCTACAGTCTTGGCATGTCTTGTGTTAAATTTAATTGTTGATGGGTATATATTCTGTTGTTAAGGACAATGATATATTTACATATAAATTATATTTCTACTTAAATTACATTTTATAACTATATTTCTGGCATACAAAAATGAAACTTAATATGGATCTTATATCCAACTACCTTTAAAATATTATTAATTTGAGGGGTGCCTGGGTTGCTCAGTGGGTTAAAGCCTCTACCTTTGGCTCAGGTCATGATCTCAGGGTCCTGGGATTGAGCCTCGCATCGGACTCTCTGCTCAGCAGGGAGCCTACTTCCCCCTCTCTCTCTGCCTCCCTCTCTGCCTACTTGTGATCTCTCTCTCTCTGTCAAATAAATAAATAAAATCTTTAAAAAAAAATCTTACTAATTTGAATAATGATTTCTATGGATTCTGTCTTTTGGGTTTCCTATGTAGAATACCTATCTCTAGTCATAATTAATAGAACAGAAGCATCATCTTGAGCATACTTTTGTTGTTTTAATTTTTTCTTTCTTTCTCTCTAATTATAACTAAAATTTTTTTAAATTTTAATTCCATGTAGTTAACATACAGTGTTTTGTTAGTTTCAGGTGTACAATACAGTGATTCAATAGTTCCATATATTACTCAGTGTCATCAAGATAAGTGTACTCTTAATACTTTCACCTCTTTCATCCATCTCCTCATCTAACTCCCTTGTGGTAACCGTCAGTTTGTTTTCTATAGTTAAGAGTCTGCTTCCTGTTATGTCCCCCCTTTTTTTTTTCTTCTTCATTCTTTGATTCACTTCTTAATCTCCACATATGAGTGAAATGATATGCTATTAGTCTTTCTCTGACTGGATTATTTCACTTACCATTATGCTCCTTTGATCCATCCATGTTGTTGCAAATGGAAAGATTTTGTACTTTTTTATGGCTGAATAATATTCCATTATATATATATATATCAATGGACACTTAAGCTATTTTACAGTTTAACTATTTTACAGTTTAACTATTATAAATAATGCTGCAACAAACATAGGGGTGCATATATCCCTTCAAATTAGCATTTTTGTATTTTTTGTGGCAAGTACATCATAGTACGATTATTGGATTGTAGGGTAGTTCTATTTTAAATTTTTTGAAGAACTTTCATAATGTCTTCCACAGTGGTTGCACCAGTTTACATTCTAACCAATAGTGTGAGAGATATCTTTTTTGCTCCACATTCTCCCCAGCACTTGTTGTTTCTTGGTTTTTTTATTCTATTCATTCATTCATTCATTCATTCATTCGTCAGAGAGAAAGAGAAAGGAAAGAGAGCACAAGCAGGGGAGCTGCAGGCAGAGGGAGAAGCAGGCTACCTACTGGGCAAGGAGCCCAATGTGGGACTTGATCTAAGGACCTTGGGATCATGACCTGAGCTGAAGGCAGATGCTTATCTGACTGAGCCACCCAGGCATCCCTTGAGTTTTTTATTTTAACCCACGGCTAGGAGGTGATATCTCATTGTGGTTTTGATTTGCATTTCCCTGATTATGAGCAGTGTTGAGCATCTTTTCATGTGTCTGTTGGCCGTCTGGATGTCTTTGGAGAAATATCTGTTCATGTAATCTGCTCATTTAATTGGATTATTTGGGTTTTTTGTGTGTGTGTGTTAAGTTCTCGATATATTTTGAATAATAACCCTTTATCAGAAATGTCATTTGCAAATATATTTTCCCATTAAGTAGGTTGCCTTTTCGTTTTCTTGGTTGTTTCCTTTGCTGTGAAGAAGCTTTTCATGTTGATATAGTCCCAGTAGTTAATTTTTGCTTTTGTTTCATTTGCCTCAGGAGACACATCTAGAAAAAAGTTGCTACATCCAATTCAAAGACACAACGGCCTGTGCTCTCTTCAAGGATTTTTTCTGGTTTCAGGTCTTACATGTAGCCCCTCAATCAATTTTGAGTTTATTTTTGTGTATGGTGCAATAAAGTGGTCCAGTTTCATTCTTTGGCATGTAGCTGTCCAGTTTTCCAAAAGCATTTGTTGAGACTTTCTCTGATTGCATATTCTCATCTTCTTTGCCAAAGATTAATTGACTATATAACTGCAGGTTAGTTTCTGGACTTTCTGTTCTGTTCCCTTGATCCATGTGTCTATTTCTGTGCCAGTTCCATATGGTCTTGATTACTACAGCTTTGTAATATAACTTGAAGTCTGGAATTATGATGCCTCCAGCTTTGCCCTTTTTTCCCCCCAGGACTGCTTTGGCTATGCAGAGTCTTTTGTGGATCCATACAAATTTCAGGATTCTTCTTTCTAGTTCTGTGAAGAATGTTGGTATTTTGATAGGGATTGCATTAAATCTGTAGATAGCTTTGGGTGGTATAGATATTTTAACAGTATTTGTTCTTCTAATTCATGAACATGGAATGTCTTTCCATTTATTTCTGTCATCTTCACTTTCTTTCATCAATGTTTATAGTTTTTAGAGTATAAGTCTTCACTTCTTTGGTTAAGTTTAAGTATTTTATTACTTTTGGTGCCTGTAAATGGGATTGTTTTCTTAATTTCTCGTTCTGCTACTTCATTATTGGTGTGTAGAAATGCAATGGATTTCTGTCATTGATTTTGTATCCTGTAATTGTAATTACTGAATTCATTTATGAGTTCTAGTAGTTTTTGTTTGGAGTCCTTAGGGTTTTCTCTGTAGAGAATCATGACATCTGCAAATAAGGAAAGTTTTACTTCTTCCTTACCAATTTGGATGCCTTTTATTTCTTTCGCTTGTCTGATTGTTGTTGTTAGGAGTTCCACTACTATGTTGAATCAGAGTGGTAAGAATGACATTCTTATATTGTTCCTGACCCTAGAGGAAAAGCTCTCAGTTTTCCCCCATTGAGTATGATGTGGCTGTGGGCTTTTCATATAAGACCTTTATTGTGTTGAGGTATTTTCCCTCTAAATGTACATTGTTGAGGGTTTTTATGATGAATAGATGTACTTTGTCGAATACTTTTTATTCATCTATTGAAGAGATCATATAGTTTTTATCTGTTCTCTTACTGATGTGATATATCATGTTGAGTGATTTGAGAACATTGAACCATTCTTGCATCCCAGGAATAAATCCCACTTAATCATGGTGAATGATTTTTTTAAAATGTATTGCTGGATTGGGATTGCTAATATTTTGTTGAGGATTTTTGCATCTGTGTTCATCAGAGATACTGGCCTTCAGTTCTCTCTCTCTCTCTCTTTTGTAATGTCTTTATCTAGTTTTGGTATTAGGATAATGCTGTTCTCAGAATGAATTGGGAAGTTTTCCTTCCCTTTCAATTTTTTTTTTTCAAAAAGTTTGAGAAAAGTAAGTATTAACTCTTCTTTAAATGTTAAATAGAATTCATCTGTGAAGCCATTTGATCCTGGACTTTTGTTTGTTGTGAGTTTTTTGATTACTGATTCAATTTCATTGCTGGTAATTTGTTCAAATTTTCTATTCTTCCTGCTTCACTTTAGGTAGGTTATTTGAGTCCTTTTTTTTGAGTCTGCCTAGAAGTTTTTCAATTTTATTGATCTTTGCAAAGAACGAGCTTCTGGTTTCATTGATCTGTTCTATTGTGTTTTTTTGATTTTTGCTTGTTTTTGTTTTTTTAGTTTCTATTTCATTAATTTCTGTTCTAACCTTTTGGTTTTCTTTGTTCTTTTTTTAGCTACTTTAAGTATAACGTTAGGTTGTTTATTTGAGATTTTTCGTGCTTCTTGAGGTAGGCCTGTATTACTATAAGATTCCCTCTTAGAACTGCTTTTGCTGCCTCCCAAAGATTTGGGATCATTTTGTTTTCATTTTAATTTCTCTCCATGTAATTTTGATTTTTTTTAAATTTCTTGGTTGAGCTATTCTTTCTTTAGTAGCATGTTATTTAACCTCCATGTATTTGTGTCTTTCCTAATTTTATCTTGTGGTTGATTTCTAGTTTCATAGCACTGCAGTCAGAAAACATATATAGTATAACTTTGATCTTTTTTAATTTGTTGAGACTTGTTTTGTAGCCTAAAATGTAACCTATTCTGGAGAATGTTCCATGTACACTTGGAAGGAATGTGCATTCTGCTGTATTAGGATGGGGAGTTCTGAATATATCTATTAAATCTGTCTGGGTCAGTGTGTCATTCAAAGCCATTGTTTCCTTGTTGGTTTTTTGTTTGGATGATCTGTCCATTGATGTAAGTGGAGTGCTGAAGTCCCCTACAATTATTGTTTGCTATTGCTTAGTTCCTTTATGTTTTCTACTAAAGGTTTTATGTATTTGGGTGCTCCCATGTTGGGTCCATAAATATTTACAATTATCATATCTTCTTGTTAGGTCGTTCCCTTTATTATTATACAGTGAGTGTCCTTCTTCATCTCTTGTTAGTGTCTTTTTTAGAAAGTCTATTTGTTCATTTAAGTATTGCTATCCTGCCTTTTTTTGACATCCATTTGCATGATAAATGTCTCTCCACTTTAAATCGGCAATTGTCTTTAGGTCTGAAGTGTGTCTCTTGTAGGCAACATACATGAGGGACTTGAGTTTTATCCATTCTGTCACCTTTGTCTTTTGATTGGAGCATTTGGTCCATTTGCATTCAAAGTAATTATTTATTTGTGTGTATTTATTGTCTTTTTGTTACTTATTTTGTAGTTGTTTCTGTAGTTCTTCTCTGATCCTTTCTTCTCTTGCTCTCTTTCACCTTTTGCTGGCTTTTTTTAGTGATAGATGTATTTCTCTTTATTTGTTGCATGTCTATTACTGGTTTTTGATTTGTGATTACCATTAGGTTTGTATATAACATCTTCTGCATATAACAGTCTATACTGTTTGGTCACTTAAGTTTGAACCCATTCTTTACTCCTCTATCCCTCAGGTTTTAGGTATATGGTCTCATATTTTATATATCTTTATTCTGTGAATGCCTTAACTGATTTTTACAGATATATTTGTTATCACTGCTTTTGTATTTCCTACTTTTCTTATTCTTATTTATGATTTTTCCTTTATACTCAGAGTCCCCTTTAACATTTCTTATAGGGCTGATTTAGTTGCCATGAACTCCTTTAGCTTTCATTTGTCTGAGAAACTATTTCTCCTATTCTGAATGATAGCTTTGCTGGATAGAATATTCGTGGCTACAGATTTTTCCCATTTAGCACTTTGAACATATCATGCAGTTCCCTTCTGGCCTGTAGAGTTTCTGCTGAAAAATATGCTAATAGCCTTATGGGGTTTCTCTTGTATGTAAATGTCTTCTTTTCTCTTGCTGCTTTTAAAATTCTCTCTTTATCACTACTTTTTGCCATTTTGATTATTATGTATTTTAGTGTGGACTTCCTTTGGCTGATTTTGTTGTGTGATCTCTGCCTACTTCCCCAGATCAGGAAAGTTTTCAGCTATTATTTCTTCAAGTAAATTTTCTACTCCCTTTTCTCTCTCTTCTTCTGGGATCCTTATAATGTAAATGTTATTACACTTGATGGAGTCACTGAGTTCCCCAAGTCTATCTCATTTTGTGTATTTCTTTTTCTCTCTCACCTGTTCAGCTCCTTTCCTTTGCATTACTCTGTATTCCAGGTTGTTAATTTGTTCCTCAGCTTCCTATAGCCTGCTATTCATTCCATCTAGTGGTTTTTAAATTTCATTTATTGCTTTCTTCAGCTCTGATTTTTTTTAATCTTTTTGTTAAGGGTCTCACTGATGTCCTCTACTCTATTCTCAAGTCCAGTGAGTATCTTTATGATCATTACTTTAAATTCTCTATCCAACATATTACTTATTTCCATTTTGCTTCCATCCTGCTATAACTTTGTCTTGTTCTTTCATTTGGGACATATTCCTCTGTCTTCTCATTTTGTCTAATTTTCTCTGTATTTCTGTGTTAGGAAAGTCAGCTATATCTCCTGCTCTTGAAAGTAATGGCCTTAAATGATGAAAATAGGTCCTATAGTGCCCTGCAGTGTGGTGTCCCCTTTTTCCAGAACCTAGTGCTTCAGGGGATGTCTTCTGTGTGTTTTGGGTACCCTGCTGTTATGTCCTGGCCACTTTTTCTTTTAGTGCAGTCATCTGTTTAGGCTGCCTTTGCCTTTTATGGGCAGTGATTTGTCCTCAGCCAAGGTGGGGCATGTAGTTTTAAGTGTGAGCACTGGTCTGCCTGGATAATGAGACCTCCTGCTGCTGCTGTTGCCAGGGCAGGGCCAGCCTGGGTAGACCCACAAAATGCATGTGGGCAGGGCATATAATTTTAACAAGATGGTTTCAGGCTTCTGTCAGCACTATTGGGACTGAGCCAATGCATAACATGCATTGGAAAAAAAGGTGTTGGAACAGTTCATGCTAATCTTCTGGGAGAGGGCTCTGAAGTGTCAAGACTAGGGCGAATATGAATTATAAGGGCAGATCTGCTGAAGCCCTGGGGTTTGGGTGGAGCAGGGCTTGGTGTAAGCAAGTTAAGTAGTGAATATTGGCACCCTGCTGGTTCCCACAGGTGTCTGTGTTTATGCTGGGGGGTTGAGGTGAATGGTGACTTCCAGTTCCTTTTTTTCTAGAGAAGTCCCTTACTGAACCCTGTCCCTATGGAACATGCTCTAAGATTAGTAAGTAACTCCCTCTTATATGTCCCAGGTGTTTTTTCAAATCACTTACACTGTATCTCCACAAGCTCTTTGTCTTGCTATCACTTTAAGGGTAGAGACTCAGCTTCTTATCACTAACCTCTTACCCAGGTTGTCCCACAACCAAATCTGCTGATTTTTAAAATTCTAGTTTTTTTTAAACATTTTATTTATTTATTTGTCAGAGAGAGAGAGAGAGAGAGAGAGAGAGAGACAAAGAGCACAAGCTCGGGAAGCAGCAGGCAGAGGGAGAAACAGGCTCCCGGCTGAGCAAGGAGCCCAATGTGGGACTTGATCCCAGAAACCTGGGATCATGACTCGAGCCAAAGGCAGACATTAACCGACTGAGCGACCCAGGCATGCCTTTTTTTTTTTTTTTTTGTTAAGGAAAAATTCTAGTCTTTAAGCCCCACTGTTGTAAGAACTCATGAAATTCTGCCCCTCTTGCTTTCAAAGCCAGTTGTTATGAGGGTACATCTTCCCTGTGTTGGCTCCCTGGTGTGATAGTCTGTTTCTCCCCACACTCTATGCCTGGGGTTCCCTCTTCCCAATGAACAGCCATGGTTCATTTAGCCCCCCACAGTGTCTCTGCCTTTCCTAGCTCTTCGATATGGCTTCTTCTCTACCTTTGGTTGTGGAGTTAGTTCTGCCAGTCTTCGTAAGGTCATTTTCTGGATTATTTATGCTGATGTGAGTGTTATCTAGTTATTTCCATGGGATGAGGTCAGCTTCAGGTCCTCTTACTCTGCCATCTTCCCAGCCTCTTCTCTGTTTCTTTATAACTTTATTAAGACATCTCATATCCTGTTTTCCTGGGACCTAGTCTCCAGATTCACGTCTTCCTTCATTTCAAGACTTTTTTTCTAATAATATCTTTAAATATTTTACTTTATTTGGTTTGTTCTTTTCCCTTTCTCAGGAACATTCACGATGTGTTTGTGAACACTCTGTTTGATTTACATCCTCGTTACTTTCTTCTAATTGATTATTCCCTCTTGGGTGTATTCCTCAGTATTTCTAAACCTGTTGTTCGTGTTCCTGGCAGTGTTTTTGGCAGATTAGATTTTATTATTTCTACTTTTAATGTGGCTTTCATCTTTTATGATCTTATTTCTTCTTCTGTTTTATTTCTCCTGATGTCTCCCACCCCTTATATTTCCTCTCTTATTATTTCTTTCTAGCTCTCTTTATTTCCCTTTGGCTATTTCACATTTGAGCTCAAACATTTTTTCTCCCTAATTACTCTAAGATCTTAGGGAAATGTTTAGTATTTGTTTGGATTCTTAGGATACCCAGCCATCACTTGAATTTGTAGTGTTTTATGTTTTATTTTATTTTATTTTATTTTTATTCTCTGGTATCTTTGCATAGGTCTTATATATTTATAACTCAGCGTTAATTGGAGATACTTTTTGAGGTTCAGGACTACTAGAAAAATAATGCCAAATCAGGTTAGCTTTGCACGAGTGATTATCTAAGGATATTTCTAAAGCCCTCAACTGTCTACTTTCCCCCTGGGCTTTATCTTTGAGCAGTATCTCCTTATTCTTATTTGTAGTGTCTCTTCCTCTATGCAACCTCCGTATATGAGCATGTCCATAGTTGAACCCTGAGATCTTCGTTCTGTTCCTTTTTTCTAGAGGATATCATCTAATTTCAGGAGTTTAAATACTCTGAATGTACCACACAATATTGGCTAGTCACATATATCCTAACATCATTTCGGTATGTCCACACAAATGTCTAAAAGGCGTTTCAGGGGTGCCTGGGTGGCTCAGCCATTAAGCGGCTGCCTTCGGCTCAGGTCATGATCCTGGGGTCCTGGGACTGAGCCCCGTGTTGGGCTCCCTGCTCCGTGGGAAGCCTGCTCCTCCCTCTCCCACTCCCCCTGCTTGTGTTCCCTCCCTTGCTGTGTCTCTCTATCAAATAAATAAAAAAAATATTAAAAAAAAAATAAAAGGTGTTTCAAACTCAATGTGCCCCATGACTCCTGCTTCTCTTGCTTCCTACTACGGAATAAGCAACTCTGCAGTATAACCAGCTCAGCAAATGTCAGTTCTGCCCTTCTAATTGCTCAGACCTGAAATTTCAGTGCCATTCTTGATTCTTTTCTTCCTATCACACTATATATTCAATCCATTAAAAAAATAAAAATATACTCAGATTCCAACCACATATTACCATCTCCAGTGTACAGTCATGCCCCACCTGGTTATTATAAGAGTTGTTTAATTTGCCTATGTATAAACTATTCTCCATCCAGTAGCCAACACAATTCTTTTAAAGTAGAGGGCAGATCAAACCTTGGCCAAGCTCCATCCAGAAACGTCCCATCTCATTCAGATAAACTCCCAAGATCTTAAGTTGGATTACAAATTCCTTCATGTCTCGAGTTCCCTCTCAATTACTGATTCCACTTCCTGCCACACTGGCCCTCATACTATCCCTCAAACATGCCAGTTTCTCCTTCTCTGCTTTTACATTTCTAGTTCCCAAACTAATCTCCCAACAGATCTCCGTTTCTTACCTCCTCACTGCTTTCAGGTTTTCCCCAAATAAGATCTCATTAGATCCTTGAATACTCTGTATAAAATAAGAATGGTTTGCCACAAAGAGTGGGAATCCATTTTCTCCTTCCTTGTTTTATTTATTGCATTTATCACCATCACATACGAGATAACTGTATGTTTATTGGTTTATCATCTATTCTCTCTGCCTCCTCAAATGAAAGTTCCATTAGGGCAGTTTGTTCCTTTTTTTGTTTTGTTTTGTTTTCTTAACTCTTGTAGGCCCTCCATGAATGTTTGTTCAATAACCAGTTAATCTTTTCAACTTTGATTTTTCGTTGAACAGGATATGAGTGGGGAATTTTAAAGGGTCTTTGTAAGACATAAGGCTAGGCATAGTAATTTAGTGCTTTCCTTTCCATGATTAGTAGCAGTATGAGGGATCTCTCTCTCTCTTTTTACTGATACATCAGTTGTCTAGTCCATGGAATAAAGCCTGTCTCTATGATGCCTTCTGTGTCACCTTTGTCTCATTCATAGTTTAGTATACATACACATATTTCCTTGCTCTATCTTTGGAGAGGGCTTAGATGTGATGATACCCTACTAGCAATGAGCTAACCCAGGACCTACATCTTGATTTATGATACTATTCTGCATAAAGAGAACCAGGGATCCCTGGAGAAATCTCTGATTTTTTTTTTTTTTTTGTGAGGACAGAAAGTAAACAAGATGAACTTGAAGCTTTTGTGTAGTGCTTAAGTAAAGTGCTGAAGAAAATTAAATGACAGGGGGTATGTCAAAGGACTCTTTAATGCTCAAGGCTGGAACAGTTTGAGAAGAAAAATAAATAGAACTGTATTGGATTATAACCTTAAAGTATAAAATAAATATTCATGAACCCATACTGATATAAATAAATGAATAAGTAAATAAATACTGGAAAAAGGACAAATATCCCATGAAAAATATTACCTAATAGTTTATGTAGATACTTTCACCTCAAGGGAGTAAAGCATACCTTCCTGCCTGATACGTAGTTGTGATTAGTAACTTGTTTTTAAAAGGTACAGTAGAAAAGGGAGGAGAGGAAGTAATCTTACAGTGAGGACGCACTTTCTTATCATCAGTGATAATATTGAAGCACTTACCTTCATGTGATGTGTTGAGAATGGTACCTCATCTCTGTGGGTATTCTTCCCAAACCTTTAACCCTAATCTAATCATGAGAAAAACACCTAAGAATCCTAAATCGAGGGACATTTTACAAAATGCCTGACTAGTGCTCTCAAAACTGTCAAGTTTGCTAAAAGAAAAGAACATCTGAGAAACTTTCAGAGCCCAGAAAGCCTAAGGAAATATGATGACTAAATATAAGGTGGTATCCTGGTTGGGAATCCTTGAATAAAAAAGATATTATGAAAAACAATTATAAAATCTGATTACTTTGAGTTTATTTAATAATAATATATCAATACTGGTTATTTATTTATTTTTTTACTTATGTACTATAGAAATTGAAAGAAATGTTAACAGAGATACCTGGGTATGAATGGTACAGGAACTCTCTATAGTGTCTTTGCAAACTTTATGTAAATTGAAAATTATTTCAAAATAAAATGTTTATTTAAATTATTAAGATAGTATAAATTAGAGATAAGTAATCAAGTTTATGCTAATTGGGTTGAGACAAACATTTTTATAATTTATCTAGGTTTGAATAAAACATTTAGTATAGTGGAGGTATACAGCTTGTCTACCCCCCATTATTTCCTATGGAAAACACCCATCTCCCATTTCATTTGCTTCTGGTAAGGCTGTCAGTCACTGTCTCTGGCCCTCCTTAATAATAATTATGTAATCTACTCTTGGCTAACTGGGACAATGTATTCATTTGCTTGTAGTGATTGCAAATTAATAATTTTTTTATTTTTTTTTGCAAACCAATGACTTTTAATGAACCTATCAAGGATGTCAGGTTTCAGGGCAAATGACTAATCTGAAATCTTTAGAAAGAGAGACACTAGTAGACATTTGCTTATTTAAGCACTGCTTACTTGAGATAAGCATCACCAAACACTATATAATACATTAAGACTATTGAGCCAAAAGTGTTTACCAAATTACTAAATGCTAAATGTGAGTAGCATGAAAACATGAAACCTCTGAGAGCCACAGAGATGAGGGTTTCTCATCCTCTTGCAGGTTTCTTATCCAGGAATTTCACTGGCTTTCAAAGGGAGGATCAAGGAGAATCCTGAGAAAGCCTCTCCAGTGGTGCAACCTGTGGGAAGTCAACAGTCTCTACTGACAAAACTCTACCCAGACACATATTGCTATATTCCCTGTGAAATAAATACCTTATTATACAGGAAGAGAGCAGCAAGAGCGGTTGCATTAGGGAACTGTTGGAAACCTACTGCAGCTGTGAGAGGGGAACTGGAAAATAAAGGAAACTCTACTTTCAGGGAGGGTAGGAATACTTGCTAGGCTCAGCATTATGTCTGGAGAGGGCACAGAAACACTTGAAGAACTAGATTCACAAATTCTGCCTAAGACTAGATTTCAGTCAAAATATCAGATAACACCCACCCTCCCCTGTTGTAACCACTAATACACTAACAAGCAGTGAATAAAAACAATAGTGTAATCCAGGTGGAGACACTGTAAGAGACAGATCATCTCTGGGCAGATAAAAGGAGAAGACCCAAATCCAAGTCACAAGACTCAAAGTCAAGTAGGAAGAAAACTTTAAACCTGGATCAACATCCTACCAGATAAGCAAAAACCTTCATGCTAAAGGCCTAGGAAGATGAAAGCCATACTCATTTCTAAGCATACAAAGCATTTACTTCAGTGTCTACTATTCTATGCAATATGTCCAACAATAAACCAAGAATAGCAGTCTGAAGAGACAAAGCAGTCATTAGAAAGAGAACCGGACATAAAAGAGGTGTTTAAAATAATCATTTAATATGTTAAAGGCTTTAATGGAGAAGATAGACAACATGCAAGACCAATACGTGATTTCAATGGATCAATTGAAACTAATAAGAAGGAATCTAATGGAAATGCAGAAAACTAAACAAAACAACATAGAGGAGATGAAGCATGCCTTTGATGGTTATATCTATAGACTTATCACAGCCAAAGGAAAGAACCAGTGAGCCTGACAACAGTTGAACAGAAATTATCCAATCTGAAACACAAAGAAAAAAATAAGTTAAAAAATCAGAACAGAGAAACCAAGAGGTATGGGGCAATAACACACTGTCTACTATTTGACATATTGCTAACTCCGTATTCAAGCCAACAAAAACACATGAAATCCTTTTAGTGCTTTACTCTAAATTTCACTTTTGGAACTAGCTAGAGAAAACTCTTGTTTTTTAAAGGATTCATGTAATTAAGCAAGGTCCATCAGATAATTTCCATATCTTAAACTCAACTGTGCCATGTAAATAACATAACCTAATCATTGGAGCAACATGCATCAAATTAATGGTATGGAAGGATATATAGAGGGTAGAAAACTTTAGAAGCCATCTTAGAATTCTCCCTATACAGCTGAAAAAGCCTTGGACAGGCTTGCCAAGGAAAAAAAAGATAAAGCACAAAAAATCAACATCATAAACAAAAGAGGGAGCAACATTATTTTATGACTAAGAAATTAAGTAAAATGCTATATCAATAATTCTACGACATGGATTAAATTAACATATTCCTTGAAAAACATAAACTACCAAAACTCATTCAAAAAATAGGTTATCTTTATAAACCTATATCTATTAAAGAAGTTAAGTTTAATTAAAGATATTCTAAAAAAAAAGATATTCTAAACACACAACTCTAATCACAGATAGCTTCTCTATCAAAGTTTATCAAGCATCAAATTTTATCAAGCATCTATAATACTAAGAACACAAAATTTCCAGAATATAGAAGAAAAAGGAACATTTACCAACTCATTTTGTGAGGCCTGCCTTACCAATAGCAAAACAGACATAGATATTACAAGAAAAGCTAATAAAACTGATGAAGGCAAATATTCCTTATTAATGTAGACACAAAAACCATCAACAAAATAAGAACAAAATTGAATCTGGCAATATATATAAAATACACATCATGACATGTAAGATTAATACCAGGAATGAAAGGCTGGTTCACATTAAAAAAAAAAAAATCAGTCAATGTAATGCAATATAAGCAGGAAAAATTATTTGGTCATTTAGGAAATGTAGAAAAACAATTTGATGAAAGGGAACATCCACTTATGAGAAAAATCTCAGAAAACTAAAAATAGGAAGGAACTTCTTTAATCTATAAAGAGCATCTACCAGAAAACAAAAAACAAAAACACTACAGCTAACACTACAGTTAATCTCTCTTCCATGGAATATGGGCTAGACTTAGTGACTCACTTCTAATTAGCAGAAAATTGAAAAGGATAAAATTGTAACTTTACAGTGGAGAAATCTGGCAGACAGTATCTTAACAAAGAGATGAAGACTAATACCACCTGTAATAAGTAATGTTGATATCACATAATCCTTAATATTATGTGATGAAAAGTGTCTAATATGAGAAAACATCAGAAAAGTGTAAGTTGTGGATATTCCACAAAATAGTTCACCAGTAGTATCCAAAAGTGCCAAGGTCAATTTGCCACAGATTAGAAGAGATTAAGGAGACATAAAAACTAAATGCAACATGGTATCTTGGATTGGATCCTAGAACAGGAAAAGAAAATTAGTGGAAAAATTGATAAAGTGTCAACAAAGGCTGTAGCTGAGCTAATACTTTTGTGCCTATGTAAACTTCTTAGTTTTGCCAATTTTGCCATGGCTATATAACATGTTAACAGTAAGGGAAAGTGAACAAAAGGTAAATGAGAAGTTTCTGCATTATCTTTTATAATTCCTTTGTAAATCTAAAATCTTTTCAAAAGATAAATAAAAGCAATCCTGTCAACTGATAAGGCTATACTAGCAAAAATATCTTCCAAGAATAAGGAAAAATAAACAACTTTTCCAGACATATAAAAGTGGAAAGAATTCATCACCAGTAGATCCACGAGAAATGTTAAAGGAAATCATTCGCATGGGGAGAAAAAAATGGAAACATGGATGTACACAAGGATAACCAGCCCTCTGAATGTTAATCACATAGATAAAAAGCAAAGGCCAGAAGTATCATTTTCTATGATTCCACTTATATAGCTAGCATTCCTGAAATGGCAAGATGGAAATGGAGAGCTTATTAATGGTTGTCAAGGATTAAGGAGGGAGTGAAGGAGGAAGGGAAATTAGGATGGCTATAAAAGGGCAACACGAGAGATCCTTGTGGTGATGGAAATGTTCCATATCTTTTTTTTTTAAAGATTTTATTTATTTATTTGACAGAGAGATAGAGAGCACAAGTAGGCAGAGCAGCAGGCAGAGGGAGAGGGAGAAGCAGGCTCCCTGCTGAGCAAGGAGCCTGATTCAGGGCTCGATCCCAGGACCCTGAGGATCATGACTTGAGCTGAAGGCAGGTGCTTAATTGACTGAGCCACCCAGGAGCCCCTGAAATGTTTCATATCTTGACTGTGTTACCAATTTGTGATATACTTCATACACTTTATAACAGTAAAGACTACATATGTATATATTACTTATATATATTTCTTATATTTTAATCATTGATTAAAATTAAAAAGGGAAATTAAAAACATCCTATCAAATAATATGAAAGTATTTTTAACTAAATGAAAATTATATTGAATGTAAATGTTGAATGAAAATCAACTCAGTAAAAATCATCAATGATTCTGATCAGATTTTGTCAAAGTTGATTAGTTTCATTTACCTAAGCTATCTGATTTTTATTAAATCTAACTCATATGCTTTCCTTACTTTGAGCTTGGACTGTGTTGGCGATTTTATCATCAGATCTGTGGTAGGCCCTTGGTCAGGTCCTCTTAAGTCAACTTCTAAGAATGTTTCAGCATGAGAATCCAAGACTGACTCATGGGTAACAAAACAAGTGTCATCTTCTAAAGTTGGCATTTTCTCAATACGCTATGACACTCTATTCTCTTACTTGTAGGCAACTCCATTATGGAAAATCAGAGATAGAACTAAAATTAAAACTCTTAGTTTCTCATCTCCAGGTGTTCAAAGATGCTTTAACATTACCAATCAAGACAACTTGGGTACAGCCTCACGTGCCTGAAGAAGTCAGATGAGGAGGTTTCATGTGGGATGTTTCATAACTATATTTTACTTCATATAAAATCTGTTCAGTTCTTTGTTTTAAAGCTTCGGGATTTTTCACAGCTGATGGAATTCCTTCAAATTCAGAGTCAGGAATGAACTGTCAGTTAGGAAGCCTGATTTAAATAGATTGTAGAAGAATGAGCCTCTTTTGGGATAGAACTCATTTACATCTGTGATGAGTGTTTAAAATGGTTTTTAGGTGACTGATTTTGAGACTCTAAAAGAAGCTCAAGGACTGGCCTCATGATCAGCCTGTAATGGTCTGCAGGGAATATTTCGGGAAGATTTGTGGAGCTTGCTTTGGAGATGAGAATCTCTGTTCCTGGCACATCATTGTAGTTGAAGTGTGCGTTCTTTAGGGACAAACGTGGTAATCTGCTTCTATACCCCAGTCAACATTTAGGAACAAGTGCTGTTTCTTAATTTTGATGCAACAGCTACTCAAGGCTTAATCTATGGTCATCTTTTATCTTTTCATTCTCCCTTATTATAAGGTTCCTGAGTTAATTTTTTTATAGCAAATACAGATGATGTCTGCAAATTACCAAAAATATTAGACACTCGTTTATATTATTAATATAGTTATTCAGTCTGAGGCATTGAACTCTGTAGATATTTTACTACACTGCTTTAACTTTATATAATAAGTGAATGTATCCTAAAATAAAAATAAATGAGATCAGAGAGTAGGCTGGGCAGCTTTTCTGGATTTCAAATTGACAGATGGAACTTAACATAGAAGAGGCTTCCAGAAAAGGCAGATTTCAGGGAGTGGGAATTTAAGGAACATCTTTATTTAACAAGACAGGTTTATGTCATGTCTGTGCTGGCCTTGGGCCTCTTACTACAGATCTATCCCTGGTCTCTCCTTGGCTCCATTCTGTACTTCACAGAGAGTGACAACTATGGCTATTTCCTTAGGTCCTAGGTAAGTGGCTAAATGTTTGTCAGTGGGAAAAGTAGCTGGCAGAGTGGAGAATGGGAGAAACCAAGTTATTTTCCCCTCTCCCTGGCTGTCTTGACTATGTCTCAGGGACATGGAGCCCACTAAGTTCTATGAGGTTCCTCTTAACGGGGCTTCCATGAGGCCATTCTGAACACTCTCTTCTTTGTCCCACTAATATGCAGGACTAGGGTGTTCTATCCTTACTAATCTCTGGGTTGTCTTATATCCCCTGGTTGCCTTCTCTGCCTTGCAATCATTTGTCTAACCAATTCCCTGCATTCAACTCCCTCAGCTGTTTTCCTGGTCATTCTCTGACCAGCTCAAGTCAGCTGATATGTAAGTTATACTTCCCATACAGAGAGATATGCTTACTTCTCCCAGCTCATCTGTCTTTTGTGCTTCTTTCAGACACCAGGTCCTCTTTTAGTGGCACTGTGCTCCTTCTAACAGCCGAGCTTCCCAGAGCCACCTTTTCCACCATGCCAAATGTACCCCTTTGCTTGGTGAGTACCTGCTCCTTCATTCAGGTCTCAGTTTGAAGATCACCTTCCTGACTACCTGGGTGAGGTCAGGCTTCCCAGTTACTGTCTTACAGAGAATTTTGTCCATCTATTCTTCTTAACTTATCACAGTTGTGATTTCATACTTTTTGGTAACAGTATTGATTAATGTCCATCTTCCCTACTGACTACAAATTCCATTAAGATCTGGGCTTTTGCAGGGTGCCTTGGTGGCTCGGTCAATTAAGTGTCTGACTTTATCTCGGGTCATGATCTCAGGGTCCTGGGATGGAGCCCCACATCAGGGTCTGATCTCAGCAGGGAGTCTATTGTCCCTGTACTCCCCCCCCCCCCACTTGTGCTCTCTCACTCACTCTCTCTCTCAAATAAATGGATAAATTAAAAAAAAGTTTGTTTTTTTTTTTAAAGAGCTGGGCCTTTGCTTCCTTCAGTCATAATTGCATTTCTAATGTCTAACAAGAGGCATTACTCAGAGGAGATGATTACTAATCTTGTCAGCCAATAAATGAATGAAAATCCAGTTGCCATTTCAGACTGCAGTCAAATGGATGAGTAGGTTAAGCAAGATATTGCCCTCATAGGAGCAGCTGTGGACTCTGGTCCTCCCTGGTTTCCTCACTCTTTTGGTAATATTCTTAGCACCTGCCAACTGTCTGATGTGCTTTGTAGACTCAAATGCAATAGTTTTGTTCTCTGTGCCTATCAGAATTGCTGGTATATTTACTCATCCATCATCAGAACTCTTATTTTGTAAAGGAGAGTAACATATTTCAGAGCACAAGCATAGCAACTGCATTACCTGGATTTTGACTAGGTGGCTCATCTCTTTGTGTCCCCATTTTCCTTACCTGTGAACTAGTAATAATAACGGTATCTGTATCTCCTATGGTTGTTGGGGAGATTAAATAAGTTAAGTTAAAGCCCTAAGAACAGGGCCTAGCAGAAGGAAGCTGCCAGCACGTGTCAACTGTATTTTTAAACTGTGCTGATGTTGTAGACACTATATGACACATTTGAGGACCAAGTAAAATAATTTGTATCTAATTACTTCAATAAGGATTACAAGCTTAATTGCTGCTAATGCTCACTGCTTATCCTCAGAAGCCTTACTTCTTACATGGAAATAAACATTTTCATTAAAACTTTATAACTTTATATATAGAAAGCTTTATATCAAGCAGGAGTTGATTTTTGAAAACAAATATAAGGCTAATTCTCAGATTGGAGTTGAACATTTTTTTAACTGACTTGTGCCTCTCACCAATGACTGGGTTGTTTATAGTCAGTAATATGTCTCTAGATTTAGTGCTATTGTTTCAATAATGGAAGATTTGAATGGAAAAGTGGATATTAGGAAGTCAATCTCCCCTGTAGACTATGTCTTATCTCCTGAGACTCCTTCTGTGGAATGTTTTATCTAAGATCACTTGGTGCTTAGAATGCAATGCTTCTCAAATCTGTATTTCCAATACTTTTAGAATTAGTCTTACATATTTATATCAAATTAAATCTTAAAAATTCTAAGAATTGTCATAATGTTCAACTATAGTTATGAAAAAATTATACCTTAAGCCATATCATGTTAGTTATCTTGGGATAATGAAAGCATGGTGCTTAGTACAGCTATAACTGACCATGTTTGTTTGATAATAAATTCCTAATGGGCAGATATCTTTTTCCTAAATTATAATCAAAGGCTAGAATAAGCCCAGCTATAATTCCAAAAGGTGATACTTCTTATATGAGTCAGTAGACAAGCCATGTGGATGGAGTAGTGGAAATTCACAGTGATTACCACTGTAAAGCTGCTATCTTTCTGATATGGTATAGGCTTCTAAGGGAAAAGCATCGCATTGGCCTCAGATTTCTCCAAATCAACATTCATGGCCAGAAAATATAGAGCAATGTCTACAAAGTTCTCAGGGCAAGAAACTGACTCAGCTAAGACACAATTAAAGAATAAAGGCAAGGGCAAATATTCTTAAACATAGGAGTCAGGGGATACAGCAGTCATGGGTCTTTCATGAAAAAAACTTAAAAATAAAACCCACCCCATTAAATACTGGCTCAAATTAAGAATTCAGGGAAAAGGTCAAAGTTTCTTCCTGAGTCTTCTGGGCCTTCAATGTTTATAGCTTGAAATAATCTGCAAGCCAAAGCAGCATATCTTGGAGCTGCTCCTTCTGAACCCCTATACTACATGTAAATGAAATCAGTGGGAAAGCAGCATTTCCCTTTGTCTTCCAAATAGGTGTTAAGTGCCCCCCCACAACGTTTTCATAACCCAGGACAAGATTACAAATAGAGACCTTTATTGTATACATCTGGAGGTTTAGGAGGTATAAACCAGTTTAATAAAATAATAAAATATGTTCTATACTCTTTATCCTCCTAACTTGATAAATATACTAAATCATGACCTAGTAGTCTAGGTTCAAATATGAACTTCCTGGATCCTTAGAATTCCATCCTGGAACATGGCACTCTAAGGAAAGTAAGCTTCTGGTTGCTGGTCCCAAGCCTTCAGCTTCTTACTTTCTCTTCCCATCTCAAGCTCCATCCCACAGCAAAATAAATGTGGATAAGCCATCTTGCAAATGCAAACTTCATACACATTCCATAAATAGCGTTAACTTGGCCATCTCTCAGGAAAAGATAAGCAAATGTGGCAAAATGTTAACAATTGATGAATCTAGGTGAAGAACATACAAATGTTCATTGAATTATTCTTGCCATTTTTCTAAAGGTTTAAAATTTTTAAAATAAAAATATAGGGAAAAATTAAGGTTTTGCTATTAAAAAAGTAAATTTCTAAGTTGACCTTCCCCCTCCTTAAAAGAATGAAATAGAGGACCTGTTCCAGGAGGGGAACTATTTTACCACAGACAACTACAGTATAATATGAAGTAGAGGTGGCAGAAAGAAAGGAATTTAGCAAAGTCTGTTAAAATTTCTTCTATATCCCATTGTTTTTGCATAGCCCAGCAAACATTTACCAAACATTTATTCTTCATTTTTCTGTGAATTGCCTTCCCTTTGACTTCCCAGACCTTATTTCCTTCTCCTTAGTGCAATATATCATATATAACTCATTTTGTCTGACTGCCTTCAAAATCTCATATGTATGTGGTTTCCCTGTATGTATGTAATTAAATTTTATTTTCTTATGTTTAAAAAAAAAGAACTCAGGGACAAAGGGATATTACATCAGGAAATTTGGTAATCATTGAATTCACCTTATTATAGAAAGAATTTTTAAAATTTTGGAAAATACCATTCCAGAAGATAATTTGAAATTTATGGAATCTAACAGTGAAAAATCCTTACGTAAGCGATATGTAGCCATGCGGAATATTAATAAGAGAACTTGGAAAGGTAGTGTCTCTGAGAAAGAGAAAGGAGTCTCTGGCATCTGGGAGCTGACTTGATACTACTGGCCAGGGCTCCCTTGGGGTTGCTGGGAGTTGACCTGATACTCACAAATAGGCATGTGGTAGCCTCCAAAATCAGCCAAGCCCTACACCCTCAAACCTTCTTCCCCCAGACACATGAATGCTATAGTTCCTTTATGTCCTTCTTATTGAAATGCCCATGGTTCCCACACTTCATGTTCTCCCTCACTCAGTGAGTAATAACTCCAGCTTGTTCAACTGTAGGTGTGTGCCTGATGATCTCTGGCTAAAGGATATTGACACCACCTCAATGTCTTGGTGCTGAGACTATTGAGTCTACCTAACATTAATGAAAAAGCATTTATAAGAAGTTTTAATTTCTTTACTCTTTAATTTCCTGTTGTTTAATTAGAACCAAGAGAAATTATATACACTCTTTAGCTTAGAAAATAGCATCAAATATAAAATTGTTATGAAACATATCTAAATATTTATTATTTTATTATGATTTTTTTTGAACATCATGCAAATGAAATTCCCAACAATGTCCCTGAAAAATGCTTTTGTTGGTCTAAATTCTAAATAATTGCTGTTGCTGCTGGGTTGTTTGTTTTTTTTCTTCATAGTAAGTGTACTCTTTAATCCCCATCACCTATTTTACCCAACCCCCACCAACATCCCCTCTGATAACCATCAGTTTTTTCCCTAAGTTAAAAGTTTATTTCTTGGTTTGCCTTTCTCTCTCTTCCTTTGCTTGTTTTGTTTCTTAAATTCCACATATGAGTGAGATCATATAGTATTTGTCTTTCTATGACTTATTTTACTTAGCATTATACTTTAGATCCATTAATGTTATTGCAAATGTCAAGGTTTCATTATTTTTTATGGTTGAGTAGTGTTCCCTTGTATATATACACACACACACCACCGTTTCTTTATCCATTCATCTATCAGTGGACACTTGGGCTCTTTCCATAGTTGGCTATTGTAAATAATGCTGCAATAAACACAGTGGTGCATGTATCTCTGTACATTTTTTTTTTTTCTCTTTCAAGAGACTTTGTTCTAAGTTCAGCATAATTAGTCCTGACAAATGGGCAAGTCATGACACTGCAATTCTGGATAAACTCCAAACCTTTAGAGCTTTATATATTGATAAAACAAAAACCTTTTGGTGCAAAGGATCAAAGAATTACCCTAACATGGTGTAATAGAAAGGCTTTGATAAACAAATTACGCATCATATGTGATATTACAAAAAGTATAAAGAAGGAAATAATGGTAGTATTGGTATATAGGGATAATGGAGAAGAAATTTTAGAGGTATGCGAACTGCTAATATTGCCCATGCATTTGAAATAAGAATACAAGTGTAACAGTAACTTCTAAATGTCCTTATCATTATTACCTCAGTATAAGATTTTCCTCAGATGTGTGGCTTCTTGAATTATGTTCTTCATTTCCCTAGGAAGAGTGAGCAGGTTGACTAACAGTTTTATGTACTCTGAGAAGAGTGACCCTAAGTCATTGATGATCATGATTTGGTGACATGGGCTGCAGTGAGGAGCTGATGTGTCACCCAGAGCAAAGTGGGGGTGGGCTCACATGGATTATTCATCTAAACCAGCAGTCTTCTTGTCAACAGAGGACAGCAAAGAAAATGTGAGAAGGGTATTGCCAAGGGTCAGGCAATTAGAAAACCACAGCAATCCTGTAACTATATAGTAGTATTCTGATAAATTGAATGTTTTTTTTTTTTTTTTAGAGCCAATCAAAAAGAGAAGGTGGACTACTAAATCCAAAGCAACATGACTCCTAAGGCCACGGATACAGGCATAGGAATGAGGCAAGAAGAAATGACATGGAGGAGTGATAGGGGAAGAGCTGGAAGTGGACCCCTGCAAGCATTCTGATTCTCCTGTCTTAGTGAGTGTCAAGAGCAGAGTAGAAAAGGGAGCAAGGTCCAAAGAACAGGGTTATTACCAGGGAACGTTGGGATCTGTAAGGATTACTTCTTATACTGACATAGCCATTCAGTGACAACCATTAACAGACAGAACCAGTACGAAAAGTGTCATTGGACAAAGGAAACGTTGTCCAACTTATGTAACTGATGGTCTACTGTGCTAATAACATATCACTATGGTGAAGAAAGGTTGTCTCTGGAAGCAGTTATCTTGGGAAATAGGTCTGAGTTTCTCAAGACTGTATGTTGATTAAAGAGAGAATGGAAGTCAACCCAAAATCTCCAGGTGAGTTAGATGAGTTACTTTCCGGATGAACATTAACAACTACAGCTCCTGACATATAAGGGATTTCTAATTAAGGAATTAATTTCCTAATGCCTAGGCACCAAGCCTTCAAACAGTTTCCAGGCTATTAGCCTTGTAAACTTCTTAAGACTGACTTCTGACAAAAGTATTCAGGCTTTTCATAGAAAATGAATTTGTTACCACAAATATAAATATAAATATGTATATCAAAGAACTTAATAAATTAATCTGCTCTGTTCCTTTCACGAATTTCAGTTCAGACATTTGTATTCACATACCAAAATAAGTGTTATTTATAAAGTACAAAGTAGATAAAATTGTCCTTCTTAATTAAATTTTAAATCATGAAACTATAAATGAAATACTAAATAAAAAATAAAAAATACTACTAAAACTCGAAATACATTTTCTTTATTATTATACACCTTAATGGTATCATATTCATATTTCTAAAATGACAATTAAATGTTGGTAAAGTGAAATATTTATTTTTTTTTACTTGTTTGGTAAACAAATGGTTCTTTTTTCTTCCACACATTCATATATCTACTAAGTATTTTCTTTTTGAGAGAACTATGTACTTTGCTAGAACCCTGAGATGCAAATAGGTCAATCTATTGGGAAATACCCATAAAATTAATGGTAAGCAATGATTACTGACACTTTTCAAGCTCATTTAATCCTCAAAAAATCCTTGTCTATGAGGCAGGCACTGATACTGTCTTTCTCATTTTATAGATGAGAAAACTGAGTCTCAGAGAGGTGAGATAACTGTCCAAGATGATACAACTTGTAAGTATAAGCCTGAAATTTAAACCCAGACAGGATGGTTCTAGAATTCTTGTTCTCTACATGTCTCATATTTTCTCTTTGATTACAATCACAATACATTGCGACGTGCTCTAAATGCTACCCTGGGGCAAGGTCAGGAACTGTGGAAGTAAATGGCTGTCCTATTCAACCTGGTGTTTGAGAGATTCTTAAAAATGGCTTCCTGGATGGCCAATATCAATGTTTACAAATGTAGGGATAAAGTTAACCAGGGTGGTGAAGAAGGGAATGTGGAGAAATGTGGTGTGACATGCTTGCTAGGATGTAGACAGGAATAAGTACTCCAGGTGACTTTAGCACAGGGTTCAAAGAGTTGTTTGATTTTATGTTAAACAAGACTCCCCTAGCACTTTTTAGGATGATATACTCAGTAAGAACACTCAATAGCTGTCTTGAGGCTTGACACTGGTTTATACAAACAAGCATGCTTTTAAGACCTAGGTTTGCTATCTGTTAACTAGCATTTTAAACATGGGAATATACTAGAGTATTCCTTGCCAGAGTTCTAAATTTCAATAATAATATAATTTTTTTAACAGGTAATTTTAAATTATCATCCTTCCTTATGTGAGTGTAAGATTTAAGATGTTTCTTCTTTTTTTTTTTTTAATATTTTATTTATTTATTTGACACAGAGAGAGAGATTACAAGTAGGCAGAGAGGCAGGGGGAAGCAGGCTCCCTGCTGAGCGGAGAGCCTGGGCTCGATCCCAGGACCCTGAGATCATGACCTGAGCCGAAGGCAGAGGCTTTAACCCATTGAGCCACCCAGGTGCCCCTAAGACGTTT
This sequence comes from Potos flavus, assembly GCA_028534135.1. Lineage (NCBI taxonomy): Eukaryota > Metazoa > Chordata > Mammalia > Carnivora > Procyonidae > Potos > Potos flavus. The sequence continues at coordinate 22,167,153 of CM052896.1, read as the reverse complement.
CTTCTGATCAAACGATTGGGAACAGGAATGTAATTCCATAATGAAAAAAATAAAAGGATATACAATATCAGCCACAGCTGGAAATATACCAATGAGGTTTAACCCAACATAGGACTAGAGAAAAGAAAATATTCTGAAAATTGAGAGTTAGCTGCAGGAAGTAATGTTGACTCATTTTTTCAGTGATGTCATGGAAAACACACTGGCCTCAGAGTAAGAGGCTCAAACATCAGCTGCAGCGCATATTGGGTGTGTTGCTGTGGGCCATGCGCACAATCTTCCTGGGATTCAGTCCCCTACCTATTAATAAAGATATTCACACGTGTTCTTTCCTCAAAGTGCAAGATGAAAAGCAAATGAAAACTGTAAAATGGTATATATATAAATATCACTGTCACCAAATACTAAGTGTTATAATTTGTTCAGGTCCCACAGAAAGAAAATTTGCTTTTAAGGAGTAATTAATTAAATTTGATTTTAAAAGAGCAGACATACTCAGATGTGATTTGTATCATAGAATTTCAATTTTCTTAATGGGTGAGCAGTTCATTCAACCAAGCCATGGTTTTTCCACATTTCCTCTCTGAATTAGAGAAGGAAGATGAGTCACAGTGGGTTTGAAAGATTTTTCACTGAATCTTGTGAACAGACACCCGTCGCTATTTTTAAAATTCTGACTTTAAAACCCAGACTGATTTATTACTCAGATTGCACTCAGACAAATATGACAAAAAACCAAGAAGAAACCACTTTTAGAGTTTCTTCTACTGAGCTATTTTAAACATATATTCCTATTTGCATTCAAGCTATAAATGTCACTCTAGTGCCATGTTAAAGCATGTCTCATTGAATAAAATGCTAACAGCTGATTTAATGGACTATTTACTAAATGAAGCAATGCAGAAATCTCACAATTCTCCCTTACAGAAAGTGGATTAAAGCAATGATAACAGATAATATTTATATTTAGGGATGGCAATTATGCACTTTACATATGGTAGTTTACTTAAATTCACAACAGCCATATAAAGGAAAAGGCAATTTCCTTCTCATTTATGAGAGATGTCCATGGATGGATCACAGAACTTGCCCAAGGTCAGATAGCAGGTAAATGGTGCTGCTGCATTCAAAGCTGGTCAGTCTGGTTCCACTGCTCCTACCTTCTGTGCTTACTCTTTACCATGGGCATTGTTGGAGAAACTTTTTAAAAAATTCAACTGGAGCATGACCTATCTATTAAATATATAAAATTTCATGTACAGAATAATTTGGGGGGATTTTGGAGAATTAGTTACAGAAGCTGTTAAACTTAAAGCCTGAATTAACTTTAAAAATATCAGGCATTCTCATCAAACGGTGTGGCTTTGGCCATAGTCATGGAAGAGCAATTCTTTCCCATGGTTACTGTGACGGTAACAATTTTGGTCTCTTAGGGGGCCTATTTGGGGCTTTGTAACAAAACAGGCACCAGGGGACAATCTACCATGCAGTTAAATTTGGGCCCCAGGATTCTGACTTGATCTCCTTTGATGCTTTTGTTAGGACTGCCTCCTCTAAAAAGCCACTTCTAAGCATGCTCTGAGCATGCTCTAAGCTTGCCATAAGTATGCCCACCGCAGAATGTGTTTCACATTTCCAGTCCCATTTCACAAATCTTGCTCTAGATGCTTTGACACTCTGGATAAAAAATGCTGTTTGTCTTGTCCAAGTGATTTTAGATAACTGGACTCAGGTTCAAATGGACATTATGAGTAGCCTTGCTACAGCAAAAATATGGATTAATATGCAAATATCTTAAAGATTTAACCCAAGAGAGAAGCAGTTTGCTACAAAAATCACAAAATCTCTCTCGCTCTCTCCCCCTATGTTCCCTTAGCCTGAAAACATCATTTCATTTGGATTTTTAGTGACTATTTTGTTGGATACCAAATTGTTTCTTTTTATTTATATTTAATTGAAGTACAATTAACATATAGTGTTATATTAGTCTCAGGTGTACACAATAATGATTCAACAACTCCATATGTTTCTCAGAGCTCATCAAGATGAGAGTAGTGTTAACCCCTTTTATCTATTTTGGGTGATTATACCCCCAACTACTTCCCCTCTGGCAAACCACCAGCTTGTTTAAGAGTCTGGTTTTTTGCTCGTCTCTTTTTTTTCTTTGTTCATTTGTTTTGCTTCTTAAATTGGATATATGAATGAAAAAAAATTCTCTGTTTCTCTTCATATTTTGAATACCTTTGTCTTTTGGCAGCCTTGATTTCTGGTTCAAAGTCAGATGTCTGTGTTAATTTTGCTCCTTTGATGGTAATGTGTTTTTTTTTTTCTCTCCATGCTTAAAGACATACTTTCTGCCTTTGGCAGTTCAGTGGTTTCTTTTGTATTATACATCCTTTGGAGTTCACAAGCATTACTGAGTGTGTGAGTGAATGTCGTCATCTATCTATGGTAAGTATAAGCCTTTATTTCTTCAGATAGTGCTTCCCATTTTCTATGGCCTACATTTCTGGGATTCCAATTGCACTTAGTTTTTAATTTTTCTCTTTGCCAATTCACTTACATTATAACTTTTTAACATATTCCACATATTTATTACACTCCTACCTTTTTAATTATTTATTCCTGTTTTTCTTCTGGTTTGATATTTTTTATTTTATCTGTTTTATAGTTTATTGTTTTATAGTTTACTGATCATATTTGTCCTTTTTTATTTTATAGTTTTATAGTTTTTATAGTTTACTGATGATATTTGTCCTTTCATCTATTTTTATCTAATAATTTAAGTTTATATTTTGTGTTTGTAATTAATATCCTTGAATTAAAAAAAATCCATCTGAATGTTTTCTATTTTATAAATTCCTATTCTCTGGTGAAAGCATGAATATTTTCATTCATCATTTTCTCTTCTGTTCTCTTAAAAATATTACTTATTTCCATATTAGTGTTTGCTGGCTAACTTCAATATCTTAATCACTTGTGGGTCAGTGTTTATCTTCTTTTATTTTTCCTTTGGGTTTTGTTCATTTGGCAACAGCATACACCTTGTGTGAAATTTATATGAAACTTTTTTTAATCCTCCAAAGACAGTTCATCATTTTCTTTTTTGGTCAATAAGTATGGGACTAGTCACTCTAACACAATGAGGGATCGGGGTAATTCAAGGCTCAGTTAGTTGTAGTAGGATGAGTTTTCTTTTTATTTTTGTGTATGGTTGGTTTTGTTTGTTTGTTTTTTGTTTTTATTTTGGCGTTTTTCACAATTGCTCTAGGCTATAACCCTTCAGGGATTCTAAGTGCTTGGTGTGTTCACCATGACCCCTATTCCTGGTGCATCATTAATGATAATTGTCTGATGGGCTGTTAGACTATTCTTCTCAGAGATTTTTTTCCTTGCTTTAACTTCCTTCTCTTCATAGTATCAGAATTCAGAAAATGTTTGGAGAATAGAGCTTATTTCTTCTTCATCCTTTCCCCCTGGGATTCTGGCTCAAAGAGCTTTTAATTATTAAATTTTGTTGATGCTCTAACCCAAAGAGATAGTTTTTCAGAGCACCCTCTCTCCACAGACTTTACTTATATTTTTAAATTCATTTTCTATTTCCAGATGCTCAGCAAATGTCCATGAAGATAAAGCCACAACAGAATGTGGTTTCATCTTCCTAAGTGGTGTCCACTTTTCCAGGATTTTGTACCCTCAAGTCATGGTTGGGCACCTATCTGATGTCTCCAAACAGAGTATAACGTTATCCTATCCATTTATTTTTTAGTTTATCTCAGTTAAGGAGTTGGTGTACTGCAAGCCACTCAAAAATAATTGGAAGCAGATCTTCATCATTATAATTCATTTTTAAAAATTTTATAACAGTCTTAGATTTACAGAAAAATTATGAAGGTAATGAGTTCTCATAGTCCCTACACTCAGTGTTCCCTATTACTAATAATAGCATTGGTATAGCCCATTTGTTATAGTCAGTGAGCCAATATGGTTCTAACCTTATTAGTAAATAAAGTGCATACTTTATTAAGATTTTTAAAGTTTTCTCCTAATGTCCTTTTTCTGTTCCAGGATCCTAATCTGGATACTATATTGACTTTAAGTGATTGTGACAGTTTTTCAGGCTTCCCTTGTTTGTACTGACCTTGACAGTTTTGAGAAGTACTGGTAAAGTGTTTTGTAGGATCTCCCTTGATTGTGATTTGTGATGTTTTCCTCATTATTAGACTTGGCTTCTATGATTTTGGGAGGAAATGACCAGAGATAAAGTACCATTTTCTTTTTTCTTTTCTTTTTTTTTTTAAAGTACCATTTTCATCATATCATATTAAAGATACATACCACTGACATTATATGACTGTTGATGCTGACCTTGATCCCTTGCCTGAGCTGGTGTTTGTCAGATGTCTGCCCTGTAAAATTATTTTTTCCATTTTGTACTCTTTTCCATACTGTACCCTTTAGAAGGAAGTCACTATGTGTAGTTCGCACTTGAGAAGTGGGAATTAGTCTACATTTCCTTGAGGGCATAACATCTACATAAATTACTTGGAACTTTTATGCACAGGATATTTGTCAAATTTCTCCTGTTTATTTATTTGATCATTTATTTATGTCAGTAGGGACTCCAGATCATTGTCATGTATACTTATTTTACACTTGGGTTATAGTTGAACACAACTTTATTTATTTTATTGCTCAAATTTTTCAGCTTTAGCAATTGTGACATCCTTTAGTTGGGTCCTGTTTCCCTTTGACATACCTTGTCATTTTTTGTGTGTTTTCTATCTTCCTAGCACTACAAGATGCTCTAATCTTACTTATATATTTCCTGCCCAATCATTCTTCCATGCTTCCTTTTACTGGAGAATGGCATTAGAAACCAAGATTTGGGCTCACTGATATTAGGTTGTCATTGTTTCTAGAACCTCTCAGTTGACAGAGCAAGAAAATATATGTGTATATACTAACCTGTGCATGTATACATATCTATATATAGTTTAATTCTTTTAAATTAATACAGTTTTTTGAAAACCCAAGCCAAATGTCTTGCCACTGACTTATTTCAAATAATTCCAATATATATGCACTTTTTTTTATTATTCCTGCATGTTTTTCTCAGTGAAGATATTGATACACACAATTTAGTTGTTAGAATAACAACCTAGTACAGGTATAATTTGTGTTACCAGTCTTTGCTTTATTTCACTTCACAGGTACTGTATTTTTTATAAATTGAAGGTTTGTGGCAACTCTGCATCCAGCAAATATACTGGCACCATTTTTCCAATAGCATTTGCTCACTTTGTGTCTCTGTGTCAAATTTTGGTAATTCTCCTAATATGTCAAACTCTTTCATTGTTATTTTTATTATGGGAATCTGTGATCAAGTGATCTTTGATGTGACTATTCTAATTGTTTTGAGGTACCATGAATAACGTCCTTATAAGATGACAAATTTAATTGAAAAATGTCATATTCTTTTGTTTCCCCATCTCTCTCCCTCTCCTCAAGCTCCCTATTCCCTGAGATACAACAATATTGAAATTAGGTCAATTAATAACCCTACAATGGCTTCTAATAGTTAAGGTGAAAAGAAGAGTCATACATCTCTCACTTGAAATCAAAAGCTAGAAATGATTAAACTTAGCAAGGAAGGCATGTCAAAAGCTGAGATAAGCCAAAACCTAGGCTTCTTGTGCCAGTTATCCAAGCTGTGAAAACAAAGGAAAATTTTTTAAGGAAATTAAAAGTGCTACTCCAGTGAAGAGAGAAATGATGAGAAAGTGAAACAGCCTTATTGTTGATAAGTAGAAAGTTTTAGTGGTCCGCATAGAAGATTAAAACAGCTACAACATTCCCTTAAGCCAAAACTTAGTGCAGAACAAAACTCTTTTTTCAATGCTATAAGGGCTGAGAGGGGTGAGGAAGCTTCAGAAGAAAAGTCTGAAGCTATCAGTGGTTGGTTGATGAAGTTTAAGTAAAAGAAGACATTTCCATAATGTAAAAGTGCAAGGTGAAACAGCAAGTGCTGATGTAGAAGTTGCAGCAAGTTATCCAGAAGAACTAGCTAAGATAATTAATGAAGGTGGCCATATTAAGCAATAGATTTTCAATGCAGATGAAAAAGCCTTATAGTGAATTATGATACTGTCTAGGACTTTCATAGCTAGAGAGAAGTCAATGTGTGGCTTCAAAACTTCAAAGGACAGGCTAACTCTCACTAGAGGCTAGTGTACTTGGCGACTTTAAGTTGAAGCCAATGTTCATTTACTATTCTAAAAATCCTAGGACCCTTAAGAATTATGCCAAATTGGGACGCCTGGGTGGCTCAGTTGGTTAAGCGGCTGCCTTCGGCTCAGGTCATGATCCCAGGGTCCTGGGATCGAGTCCCACATCGGGCTCCTTGTTTGGCGGGGAGCCTGCTTCTACCTCTGCCTCTGCCTGCCTCTCTGCCTACTTGTGATCTCTCTCTCACTCTCTCTCTGACAAATAAATAAATAAATAATCTTAAAAAAAAAAAAAAAAGAATTATGCCAAATTGAGGTACCTGGGTGTCTCAGTTGGTTAAGCATCTGATTCTTGATTTTGGCTCAGGTCATGATCTTGGGGCTGTGAGATCGAGCCCCGTGTTGAGCTCCATACTCAGCAAAGAGTCTGCTTGAAATTCTCCCTCTCTCTCTGCCCCTTGCTCTGCTCTCTCTCTCTCCTTTTCTCTCCCAAATAAATAAATAAATAAATAAATATCTTTAAAGAAAAATAATTATGCTAAATCTACTCTGTGCTCTATAAATGGAATAGCAAAGTGTAGGTGATAGCACATCTGTTTACAACATGGTTAATGAATATTTTAAGCCCACTATTGAGACCTACTGCTCAGAAAAGTTTTTTTTTTCCAAAATAATACTGCTCATTGACAATGCACCTGGTCACCCAAAAGCTCTGACAGAGATGTATGAGATTAATATTGTTTTCATGCCAACTAATGTAACATCCATTGTGCAGCCCATGACTCAAGGAGCCATTTCAACTCTCAAGTCTTATTATTTAAGAAATAAATTTCATAGAATTATAGCTACCATAGATAATGATTTCTCTAATGGTTCTGGGCAAAGTCAATTAAAACCATTCTGCAAAGGAGTCACCATACTAGATGTAATTAAGAACATGAGCAATTCATGGGAAGAGGTCAAAATATCAACATGAACAGGAGTTTGGAAGAAGTTGATTCTGATCCTCCTGGATGAGTTTGAGAAGTTCAAGACTTCAGTGGAGGAAGTAACCGCAGATGTAGGGGAAATGGCAAGAGAACTAGAATTAGAAGTGGAGCCTGAAGATGTGACTGAATTGCTACAATCTTATCATAAAATTTTAATGGATGAGGAGTTGCTTCTTGTATATGAGCAAAGGAAAAGTGGTTTTCTTGAAATGGGCTCTACTCCCAGTAAAGATACTGTGAAGATTGTTGAAATGACAACAAAAGATTTATGATGTTACATACACTTAGTTGATAAAATAGTGTCAGGGTTTTTAGAGGATTGACTTCAATTTTCAAAGAAGTTCTATTGTGGATAAAATGCTATCAAATAGCATTGCATGCTGCAGGGAAATTGTTTCTGACAGGAAGAGTCGATTGATGTGGCAAACCTCATTGTTTTCTTGTTTTAAGAAGTTACCACAGCCACCCAAACATTCAGCAACTACCACCCTGATTGGTCAGCAGTCATCATCATCAAGGTATGACCTGCCACCAGAAAAAAGATTATGACTTGCTGAACGCTCAGATGACAGCATTTTTTGGCAATAACATATTTTTAAAATTAAGATATGTACATTATTTTCTTAAACATATTGCTATTGCACACTTAATAGACTATAGTACATTATAAACATAACTTTTATATGCACTGAGAAACCTAAAAATTTATGATATTTGCTTTATTGTGGTGGTCTGGAGCCAAAACAGCAATATCTATGAGGTATGTCTGTAGATATATTTCTTATTATAATTGTAGACTTTATGTATTTAGATATAAAGGTTCTGATTTTAATTTTGCAAGGTAGTATTTGGCTAATACAAAGGAAAAGTTTCTCTGCAACCACCCCCAGAGGAATAGTTGAGGAAGGCATAAAGATTATACAATGTTCAAAAACATAAGTAACAAAAGAAATACAAGACACTGTTGAGTCAGTCAGAAATCATAGTAGGAGATTATTCCTCACTGGCTTTGATGTCACAGGAATGCAATTTTTATTCACCAGCTTTAATCTAGTCCGGTCCACCTAGTGCATGCCAACCTTCAGAATCAGAATCACTGGAGGGGTATGAAATGCAGAGTCCTGGGATCCTACCCAAAAGATTCTGATCTAAAAGGTTTGGGGTGAGGCCCAGGAATCTCAATTTCTTACCACCTACTAGGTGATGCAAAGGATGCCCATTAACAGGTCACATTCATGCTAGCAGTGTTGACCCATGGCCTATTTTCTTTACAGTCACTGCAAACAGTCTACTTGGGAGAGAAAACTGATCCTTAAGGGAATCCAAGAATAAAGAATCTGTTTGAGATAAAGAGAAAGTTTCATTTCCAAATACAATTGAGACACTAATTCTCATAGTATGTGATACTTTCTAGGTTACTGTTATAGGCTGAAATGTTTTCCCCAAATGGTATTGTAGTCCTAATACACGGTACCTTAGAATGTGACCTTGTTTGGAAATAATAGTCATTGCAGATGTAATTAGTTAAGATGAGGTTCAAACTGGAGTAGGGTGGACTCCTAGTCCAATATGACTGATATTCTTATACAAAAGGGGAAATTTGAACACAGAGGCCGACATGCACAGAGGGAAGATGACATGAAGACACAGAGACAATGTCATCTACAAGCCAAGGTGGGGGGCCTAGGACAGATCCTCTTTTACAGTGCTTAGAAGGAACCAATCCTGGTGACACCTTGAATTTGGACTTACCACCTCCAGAACTGTGAAATGACCATTCCATGCTACTGTTACAACAGCCCCAGGAAACAAACACAGTCACTCATGCTTTACAGTGGGGTTTGCAAAATTTAGATAAGCATACTTATTATTTTATGTCAAAGTCTCAGAGTAATATAAATAATATTTTTTATATTCCTGTTAACAGAGAAAAGTAGGACCAGTCGGATGAAAGTGGCTGTCCAGGGTCACACCCAAAAGATGTTGGGGTTAGTGACGATTATGCTTACATAGGTTCTGTGATGATGTGAGGCAATAATGAAGACAGTCCACCTTGGTTATGGAAACACACCTAGAGACTGGACACCTGGCTTTATGATTGAGGGGTTTTGCGATGTTTTTCTATTTCACAGATAAGTTCCATAGAATTATTTATACATATTTAAAAACATAGAATAATAACATCCATCCTCTTCAAACTTCACAATGATTCTGGGAATGTGTTAGATAGATAATGCTCCAAATCCCCTAATCTTCTTGGAAAAAAAGACATGTGTAATTCTATATTATTGTCATCATCATTTTGAGTTAGGAGATTGAAAACAGGAAATGACATTTGTCTATAAAAAGATATTTATCTAACAGGGATCCCCTAAAATGCCATCAGAACACTGGGTAATCCCCTATGTTGCAAAATGCCAGACACACTTAACCACACACATTCATGTGTTTCATGAATATTCATTAAACTATCTTAATTGTTGACACCTAAATTCATGCTGAATTTGGCCAGAAAACCACATATAGAACAGCACAGGTACAGCATGTTTTTTCATCCTTGGGGCCTCCAGCTACCACACTCCCATCTCACATATTCTTGAATCCACAGAGATTTTGCACAGTTATATATGAGAATTGTTCCTTCCCATATATCCCTGCTGCATGTTCTTGCAAACCTCAATTGTAACCAGAGGTTTAAATTTCTCTCCTCAAATTGAGTGTTAGATTAATGAACGAATGAGTGGTTGTAATGAATGAATGAATGAATGAATGAATAAAAAAAGCTTTCTATATTTACAAAAAAAGATTATGAAGAGGATGATCAACATGGCAAAGCCGGACATTTGTCATGATGCTGCTTTAGGACTTTAAGGGGCTCATAGTATCTCCTTTTCATATCCATTAGGTTTGGGTATGAATCCCATTAACCTTGAATTTCCATACAAAGAAGAATATGCTACCTGGAAATTTCCTCAGTAGGAGGTGGGGTATCAGGTCAGATCTCCTCAAACTGCAATGATATTTGTAAGACCATTCTGGGGATCCTAGAAAGATGACGTGAAGCTAAGAATAATGTGAGGAGACTTTGCAAAACATGGAACCCATCTGAATACTCTTAAAGAATATAAAAACCTAATATTTTTGATCTGTAAATAAACTTCTACAGGAGCAGATTTTTTTTGTTTGTTTCAGCTTTTGTTTTCATACTTGGAGACATTACAACACAAGAATGTGATTGCCACATAAAGAAATACCTAAAAGAAATGTTTATATTTTTTACTTTGTAAACACTCATTCTACTAATGAATTGATTTCCTGGTTCACATAATCTAGGTTCTGCCAATAATCAACAACAATCTGGGAGAATTGTATCGATGCTGTGATTAAGGTCCATCAATGGCTAACAGCACAAGTAAACATTATCGATTGGTAAACATATGAATTGGAATATTTTTTACATGTAAAGAATGTCCTTGCTATAGGTGTAATTATACAAAAGATTGACTATGGCTATAAAACTTTTAAAAAGTGTGAACTCAGATTTATTCTAATTTTCTTATGGATCACAGTATTGGTAAAAATAAATAAACTCACTTGAAGGAAACTATTATTCTCCATGATAAAAATTTTAATGAGAAATAAATCTGCAAGCTTTTCTGTGGCAGGAAACATTTCTTCTTTTCCTCTCTCAGATTACATGTGATTGGGGCATGTAAATATTCCATATTTGTCCAAGAAAAAAGCTCAATTATTGGCTAGCATGTTGAATTTGTGAGGCTTTTTGTTTTTTTTGCATTTTTTTCCTCAATGATGACATTTAGTACCAACCTGTCCTCTAAATCAAAAAACAAACAAACAAAAAACCCCACCAATATTATTATACACAAATGGAATGCCCAAAGTGATGTTTTGCAGACTTGTAATGCTACCCAGGAAGATGTTGGATATTCCATTAAAAAAAGTATTTTATGGTATAATGCATCTGAAAAGTGCAGGATTAAAGATAGACTGATTTATTGAAAATAATTCTTTGCATTTAGACATATTGGACATCTTTAGGAAGAGAATGCAATATGCAGTGTTGCCATGGTTAAGAAACACTTTTGCTGACACTAATGTTGGTACCTTGTAATATACTGGTGACCCATTGAATATGGGGGGGAGATGCCGAGACACATGTGATGTGCCAACAATAAGCTCTCCCTTCAGAGGATGGGCAAGATGGCAGAGAAGTAGGAGACCCTGTTCCAACCGGTCCCCTAAAGTGAGCTAAATATCTACCAGAACACTCTGAACACCCATGAAATCAGCCTGAGATATAAGATTATACACTTCTGGATCTCTACAGGGGCAGAAGACAGCAGTGGAGAGGTAAAGCGGCGTGGGAACACTCAGACTGATATCGGAGGATAAACAGAAGGGGGAGGGAGCCATCAGAAGAGACTCAAGAAAAGTAATACCCCAATGCGAAAGTGCCCTGTGATTGGGGACCAACATTAACTTGAAGTCTGGTTAAAAACACTCAAAAAGAACAAAAAATATTAAGGGGCAACTAGTGGAATCAGGTGGTCATAGGCACGGGCCTAAGCCCACATTCCCAGGAAGGACACCGCCATGGGCAACCACCCATGTCAGGGAGAGAATGGCGGGGGGTCCAGTCCGTGGTCCATGAGCCTACAGCTTTCTGCTGCTTGCACCACCACTCAGGCTGGATGCACTCCCGCAAGTGCCTAAGAGAGCATGGTATGGCCACCAGTGAGCACTCTCTTTAGGACTTTGGTCTGCCGCATCCAGCTGCAGGGTCTGAGCACTTCCAGGCCAAGCCTGAGAGAACATGGCGCGATCACATTCAGAATCCCTCCACAGTCTGCGTGACTCACGGGGCCTGAGTGCACCCAGCATGGGCCCAGACCCCGGAGAGCAGTCCTGGCAATGGCAGCACCTTCGGTTTTAGTGGCATAGGGGTACAGAGATGAGCGGGGGCCTCGGGTGACCAGTGGGACGGTGGCTGGGGGTGCACACCACCTGTGGGAGGCTGCACTGTGCAGTGGAGTTTGCAGAAGGGGAGTCTGTTCTGGACCACCAGAGGGGAGCAGAATGAGGCTTCTCTCCGAGGCAGGGGTCTGGGTACAGGCTTTGCTCAGACCCTCCAAAAAGTCACAAAAAACCTCCAAAGAACAAAACCTCCAGAGAGCAAAAGTCTGAAAAACTGATTTCACAGAGCCCAGCCCCTTCATAGCCTGTAGGGCGACTCAACCCATGCAAGATTGACTGGAAAACAATGCGGCAGGCCCCTCCCCCAGAAGAAAAGCTAAAGCAAAAGGATAATATCCACAGGGTCCCCATAAAACTGTAAAACCCCAACGTCAGGGGAAAACAATATATTAAGCACCCGATATTGCCCTAACACCTGTATATTTCATAGACACGAGTTTTTTTTTTTTTAATTCATTCTCATGATTCTTGTTCTTTTAATTTTTTAAAACTACTTAACATTAGAACTAGAGGCTTAAAACAACGATACACCCAGGAAGATCCGAAATAACCTTCCTTGCCCACATTGAGGATTTATAACCACCCTCCCATCTTATTCTTCTGTCACTGTTTCTGTGTATTTGTTTTTGGTCTAGTATTATATAAATCTTATTCTTGGGGTTCATTTTGGCTGGGTTCTTTTTTTGCTTGTCACTTACTTTTGACATGTTTGCTTATATACCTTATAAATCTTACTTTGGGTGCTCATTTTGGCTGGGATTTCTCTTTTTTTCTCTTTCTCTCTCTCTTTTTTTTCTTTTTTCTTTCTTTTTGGTGGTGAACTCCGATTACTCCAAAACATTCCAGGGTGCACCTTGCCTGGATCGTGGGTGATATATTCAGCTATACAGTCTGTCAACCACTTCTCATCAGAATGACTAGGAGGAGGAATACCCACAAGAGGAAAAACCCAGAGACTGGGCCCTCTCCCTCAGAACTATCGGATATGGACATGAACAGAATGTCAGAAAGGGGATTCAGGGTAACAATTATCTAGCAATGGCTAGGTTGGAGAAAAACATTGATGACAGCGTAGAATCTCTAAGGGTGGAAATGAGAGCCGATATGGTTGAAGTTAAAAATGCTATCAATGAGATCCATTCTAATCTAAATACTCTAACAGCTAGGGTAACCGAGGCAGAAGATAGAATTAGTGATCTAGAGGACAAGCTGATAGAGAAGAAAGATGAGGAGGAGGGCTGGAACAAACTGCTTAGAAGCAATGAAAACAGAATTAGGGAAATACATGATGACATGAAATGTTCCAACATCAGAATTATTAGAATCCCTGAGGAGGTGGAGAAAGACAGAAGACTGGAAGATATAGCTGAACAAATTGTGGATGAAAATTTCCTCAGTCTGGGGAATGGAACAAGTGTTCATGTCCTAGAGTCAGAAAGGACACCCCTCAAGATCAACAAGTCAAGAAAGACATCAAGACACATGATTGTGAGATTCATGAATTATAATTTTAGACAAGAGGTCCTGAGGGCAGCTACGGGGAAGAGATTCCTAAAGTACAGAGGAAGATCCAACAGAATAACGTCAGACCTGTCCACAGAAACCTGGAAAGCCAGAAAGGGCTGGCAAGACATATTCAGGGCAGTAAATGAGAAGAAGTTGCAGCCAAGAATACTTTATCCAGCAAGGCTGACATTCAGAATGGTTGGAGAAATAAAGAGCTTCCAAGACTAGCAAGGTTTAAAAGAGCATGTGACCACCAAGCCGGCACTACAAGAAATATTAAGGGGGGGTTTCTATAAAAGAAGGAAGAACCCAAGAGGGACATAGAACAGAAACATACAGAGACAATCTATAGAAACAAGGACTTCACAGGCAACAAGATGTCAATAAAAACTTATCTTTCAATAATCACTCTCAATGTGAACGGCCTAAATGCTCCCGTAAAGACACAGGGTCACAGATTGGATAAAGCAACGGGACCCATCCATATGCTGTCTACAAGAGACACATTTGGAACCTAAAGATACCTCTAGACTGAAAGTGAAGGGATGGAAAATGATCTTTCATGCCAACGGGCCTCAAAAGAAAGCTGGAGTGGCGATTCATCTGAATTATACCAGATAAATTAGATTTTAAGCTAAAGACTATAGTCGGAGATACAGAAGGACACTACATCATTCTTAAAGGGCCTATCTTCCAAAAAGATCTAACAATTGTAAATATTTATGCCCCCAATATAGGAGCAGCCAACTACATAAGCCAACAGTTAATCAAAATAAAGAGTCATAATGATATGGATACATTTATTACAGAAGATCTTAACACACCACTCTCAGTAACAAACAGATCATCTAAACAGAAAATCAATAAAGAAACAAGAGCTTTGAATGACACACTGGACCAAATGGACCTCATAGATATACAGAACATTCCACCCTAAATCAACAGAATACTCATTCTTCTTGAGCATGCATGGAACTTTCTCCAGAACAGACCACATACTGGGTCACAAATCAGGACTCAACGGACACCGAAACATTGAGATCATTCCCTGCATTCTCAGATCACAATGCTTTGAAACAGAACTCAACCACAAGAAAAAGTTTGGAAGGAATTCAAACACTTGGAGGCTAAAAATCAGTCTGCTCAAGAATGTCTGGATCAACCAGAAAATCAAAGAAGAACTTCAACAATTCATGGAAACCAATGAGAATGAAGACATATCGGTCCAAAACCTATGGGATATGGCAAAGGCAGTCCTAAGGGGGAAATAGTCATCTGAAACTCACTCAAAAAAATGGAAAAATCTCGAATACACCAGCTCTCTTTACACCTTAAAGAACTGGAAAATCAACAACAAGTTAAGCCAACCCCATGCACAGGAAGGGAAATAATCAAGATTAGAGCAGAGATCAATGAGTTAGAAACTAGAGATACAGTAAAATGCATAAACGAAACCAGAAGTTGGTTTTTTAAAAGAATCAATAAGATCGATGAGCCACTGGCCAAACTAATCCAAAAGAAAAGAGAGAGGACCCAAATTAACAAAATTATGAATCAAAGGGGAGAGATCATGACTAACACCAAGGTAATAGAAACAGTTATCAGAAATTATTATCAACAGCTATATGCCAATAAGTTAAGCAACCTAGAAGAAATGGATGTGCTCCTGGAAACCTATAAACTCCCAAGACTGAAACAGGAAGAAATTGACAACCTGAATAGACCAATATCTAGGAAGGAGATTGAAGCAGGGACCAAAAACCTCCCAAAAAACGAGTCCAGGACCTGATGGATTCCCTGGGGAATTCTACCAAATATTCAAGGAAGAGATAATACCTATTGTCCTGAAACTGTTCCAAAAAATAGAAACAGAATTAAAACTGAGAGACTGTGAACTCTGAGCAACAGATTGAGGGTTTTGGAGGGGTAGGGGTGGGGGGTTGGGCGAGTCTGGTGGCGGGTATTGAGGATGGCATGTATTGCATGGAGCACTGGTGTGGTACATGAACAATGGATCTTGTACCACTGAAAAAAATAAAATAAAAGTATTTGGAGATTAAAAAAAAACAACTTTCAGACTCTTTCTATCAAGCCAGCATTACCCTGATACCCAAATCTGGCAAAGACCCCATCAAAAAGGAGAATTTCAGACCAATATCCCTGATGAATATGGATGCTAAGATTCTCAACAAGATCCTAGCCAATAGGATCCAACAGCACATTCAAAAGTTTATCCACCATGACCAACTGGGATCTAGCCCTGGGATGGAAGGGTGGTTCAACATTCACAAATCAATCAATGTGATAGAACAAATCAATAAGAGAAGAGAGAAGAACCACATGGTCCTCTCAATTGATGCAGAGAAATCATTTGACAAAATACAGCATCTGTTCCTGATTAAAACTCTTCAAAGTATAGGGATAGAAGGAACATTCCTCAACTTCCTAAAATCTATCTATGAAAAGCCCACAGCGGATATCATTCTCAATGGGGAAAAGCTGACAGCCTTCGCTTTGAGATCAGGAACACGACAAGGATGCCCACTCTCGCCACTCTTGTTCAACATAGTATTAGAAGTCCTAGCAATAGCAATCAGACAACAAAAAGAAATAAAAGGTATTCAAATGGGCAAAGAAGAAGTCAAACTCTCTCTGTCTACAGATGACGTGATACTTTATACAGAAAACCCAAAAGACTCCACCCCTAAATGACTAGAACTCATACGGCAATTCAGTAATGTGGCAGGATACAAAATCAATGCACAGACATCAGTTGCTTTCTTATATACTAACAATGAAAATATGGAAAGAGAAATTAGAGAATTGATTCCATTTACTATAGCACTAAGAACTTTAAGATACCTGGGAATAAACCTAACCAAAGAGGTAAAGGATCTGTAGTCGAGGAACTATAGAAGAGTCAATTGAAGAAGACACAAAAAGGTGGAAAAGCATTCCATGCTCATGGATCAGAAGAATAAACATAGTTAAAATGTCTATACCGCCCAGAGCAATCTATACTTTCAATGCCATTCCGATCAAAATACCATTGACATTTTTCAGACTGCTGGAACAAACAATCTTAAAATTCGTATGGAACCAGAAAAGACCCCGAATTGCTAAGGAAATGTTCAAAAAGAAAAACAAAGCTGGGGGCAGGACATTGCCTGATTTCAAGCTTTACTACAAAGCTGTGATCCCCAAGACAGCATGGTACTGGCACAAAAACAGACACATAGACCAGTGGAACAGAGTAGAGAGCCCTGATATGAACCCACAACTCTATGGTCAAATAATCTTTGACAAAGCAAGAAAAAATATCCGGTGGAGAAAAGGCAGTCTCTTCAATAAATGGTGCTGAGAAAATTGGACAGCTATACATAGAAGAATGGAACTTGACCATTCTCTTACACCATATGCAAAGATAAACTCAAAATGGATAAAAGACCTCAACATCTTTTAGCAGGAATCTATCAAAATCTTAGAGGAGAACATAGGCAGTAACCTCTTTGAAATTGGCCACAGCAACTTCTTTCAAGACATGGCTCCAAAGGCAATGGAAATGAAAGCAAAATTGAACTTTTGGAACTTCATCAAAATAAAAAGCTTCTGCACAGCAAAGGAAACAGTCAACCAAACAAACAGGCAACCCACGAAATGGGAGAAGATATTCGCAAATGACACTACAGACAAAGGTCTGATATCTAAGATCTATAAAGAACTTCTCAAACACAACACTCAAAAAACAGATAATCACATCAAAAAATGGGCAGAAGACATGAACAGACACTTCAAAGAAGACATACAAATGGCTAACAGACACATGAAAAAATGTTCACCATCGTTAGCCATGATGGAGTTTCAAATCAAAAGCACATTGAGATACAACCTTATAGCAGTTAGAATGGCCAAAATCAAGAAGACAGTAAGTAACAAATGTTGGAGAGGATGTGGAGAACGAGGAATACTCTTACACTGTTGGTGGGAACGCAAGTTGGTGCAGCCACTTTGGAAAACGGTGTGGAGATTCCTTAAGAAATTAAAAATAGAGCTACCCTATGACCCTGCCATTGCACTACTAGGTATTTACCCCAAAGACACAGATGCAGTGAGAAGAAGGGCCACATGTACCCCAATGTTCATAGCAGCAATGGCCACAATCGCCAAACTGTGGAAAGAGCCAAGATGCCCTTCAACAGACAAATGGATAAAGAAGATATGGTCCATATATACAATGGAATATTATACCTCCATCAGAAAGGATGAATACCTAACTTTTGTATCAACATGGCCGGGACTGGAAGTGATTATGCTGAGTGAAATAAGTCAAGCAGAGAGAGTCAATTATCATATGGTTTCAGTTACGTGTGGAGCATAAGGAAAAACATGGAGGACATTGTGAGAAGGAATGGAAGGTTGAATTGGGGGAAATAGGAGGGGGAGATGAAACATGAAAGACTGTGGACTCTGAGAAACAAACTGAGGGTTTTGTAGGGGAGGGGCATAGGCTTTTGGGTGTACCTGGTAGTGGGTATTGAGGAGGGCATGTATCGCATGGAGCACTGGGTGTGGTGCATGAACAATGAATCTTGGAAGACTAAAAAAACAAAATTAAATTAAAAAAAAAAACAACTCTCCCTTCACCTCTGTGTTCCTGCAGCAGTTTGTGGAACACATTTATATTGACACATCTCTCACTGAATTCTAAATCCTTATGGTCATTTGGTAACAATGTTAACAAAGTCAAAATAAGCTAATTCATATAAAACATTTGAAATAATAACTGACATATTATATATTAGCTGGTATTATTATAGTCAAAGTCATCCAGCTCATTGTGCTGTTCTGAGATCGCCAAATTACCAAACTGCTTTACAGATCTTTGGGGAAAATGTTTTACTCACAGCTTTACAGCCAGTTTCCAAAATTGATATTGCACCACGGTAAGATCTCAGGAATCTCCTGAAAGTGCAGATGAAATCCAACAGCTGTATTCCTTTCAGGCAAAGAACTTCACTGGCTAGGACAATGAGGGAAGGATCCAATCTCAGGAAGGCATTATTCCAAAAGCTACTTGATCTAGATCTGTTCTTATGGGTGTGACCCTCTGGTTGTGACTAGTTATAGACACCCTTCCAGAATGATTCTACTACAGAAACATGGACATCATCTTGTTCAGCCCCCATTTCGCAGATAAGCCTACTAGATTTGGAGCCATATCTGCCATTGAGGAATCCTAATGAGAATTTTTCTCCAGAATATCTGAGTCAGTCTCATGATTCCCTCCAACACATATCTAATCCTCTTTGACTGATGTGATCACATATTGCTCCAATATGTCTTACTTCATTCCCTTTTGTTTTTAATGTATTCGTCTTATCTCCTATATACATAACTTACTAGACTTGCTCATTTGACTGACAGAAAGTATTTTACATATAATACTTTTCCTTCTTATTGCCTCTTTCTGACTCAACACTCATGAGTTCTTGTCTATACTCATAAACTCCTTTTAACTGATCTCCTTGACTCAAATATTTTCCTTTCTAATTTATTTACAAAAGCATCACTAGGAGCCAAGCACAGTCTACATGCAACATAGACAATAACACCTTCATGTAACGCAACAAAATAAGATAAATATAATAATACATAAATTATATGATAGATTATATCATCTAGTGAAGGCGGAGATTGCTCATGGGGTAGGATTCAATGAGAAGATGATATCTGAGCACAGATTTACCGAACATAGGGAATTAGTCATGCAAAAACCTCAATGAAAGGCATCCAGGCATAGAACAGTCAGTTAAAAGTCAAATGATGAGAACACGCTTGATACGGTAGGAGAGTAGGAAAGACTGCTTGGGTGAGAGGTGGGGGACAGGCCATCAAGACGTAGATCATGTAGAGCTTGGTAGGCTATCATAAAGTCTGGTATTTGCTCTAAGTAAGAAGTGGAGTCATGAATTAGTTTTGAGCAGAGAAATGTTGACTTCTATAATGAAATATCACTTTGTGGTGGACCACAGGTAGGCAAGTTTAGAATCAAAAGATAAATAAGAGTGAAGGACCAAATTTTCCCAGAAGATAAGGCCTGACTGCATTTGAAAACAGCTGCCTCTGATGCCAGCAAGTCTTTTCAGAATCTTGTTGGACTAGGACTAGCCCCTGGATGTAGTCCTCCTCCCCTTTTCCTATGCCTTTCCCTTTAAAATCTTCCAGGTTCAGCTGGACAGGGAAGATGATCTTTGAGATGTTAGCCTACCATCTTCTCAGGTTCCCAGCTTCCTGAATAAAGAAATCTTTCCTCTCCCACCATCACACCTCTATTGAGTATTGATTTTTCGAGCAATAGGTCGCTAAACCTGAGTTTGGAATGTGTTCTCTCTCTGGTAAAAGTATCACCTAGCACATAACCACTCAGACTATTACCTTGACTCCACAGCCACATCTATTTGCTGCTTCTCTGTGCTGGTATTCTCTCACAGTCAATTTCAAAATCCTACAGTGTTTTAGTTTCCTTTGAATTTCCTATCCTTTAATATCATCTTTCAGAGAACACCAAGAAAGGAAAAACAGAATTGACATTTGGCATTTAAATGCTAGAACAATCCCCTCATTTAGTTACCTCATTTAGTTACCTCTTTGGGCTGCCTTATACCCAGAGGTCTGCTAGTGCATTTCTACCATTCAGGAAGCAGAATTACATTCTTAATGTAGGCGACTCATAATTGGAAAAAAGTCTCTTCAAAACACTTCCCTTCTTGATGCCTCCACAGATTATTTAAATAAATTAGGATCTTCTATTCTTTTAACCTTATCATTGTTTAATATTTAAACATGGATGGCATTTCTCACCTTTACCACCATGACACCTATAGGGAAGTTTTTTCTATGTTAATCAGATAGCTTTTCAGACTTTTCTTAATGTGTAAATATTTTATATTCTACAACTCTATCTAAATTCAGACTATCCTTTAAAGATATCAACCACTGATTATCAAAGTTTACATCTTAATCTTAGCCATCAGTGAAACAAATTATTATGAAGTTTTAAAAGCCAATAAACTACTCATATTAACAATAAGATCAGTAGAAAAGTTGGTTCTAACCTCATCTGTGCCCCACACCCTGGCAAAGAAAACTAGTCACAAAATAGTGGGTCACAGGAATAAGTAAGTATTCAAAACTAAACAAAAAACCCAATAAAATAAAGCAAAAAACCCCCTATAAAACAACAAAAAAAACGCTAAAACATTCAAATATGCTAACAGATGAAACATCTCCTTTTATCTAATTATAAACTTTATACTATGCATATAATGGTCACTTAATAAAAACAAATTGGTGGATAATTATTGTGTTCAATATGTTGGAAAAGAAATTCAAAGCTCAAAATAAAGTTTAGAGTAAAAGAAAGGAAGAAGGTAGAAATTAAAATTCAAAAGACATTTCATAGCAGCTTCTTTTATGTGTAGATTCTCAATAATATTTTATTCATATTATGTATGTGGAAAGTTATAGAACTCTCATCATTAGTAAAATCAACTTATATAAATATGGTCAATAGTGGGAATCCTAGTTAAATTTATAGACATGATGCAAACACCGTCTGTATTAAAAAAGATAAGACAATTCTTATGATCCTCTTTCCATCCCAATAAAACATGAAAAAAATATTTACCCTATTGAATCAGTTGTTTTGTCTCAAATATTACCGAGGTATATGATTGCCCTAATATAACTAGTTTAAACATATACATGATGCAATTCTACATTAAAGGCATGATTATGCCTCAGGCACCAGGGGCAAAAGTCAGATTTTTTTTTGACAGTTATATTTCCTTAAATTAATTCCTACCTGCAGATGTTGTTACAATTTCTGTTGTGTTTCTGAGGCCCATGAAGTCAAACTGATAAAGCCTCCAGGATTTCTGATCAGCTGCCTCAACTGAATTTTTTCTCCATCTGTAAATCATTTCTTCTTTGGGGTAGCCATCTGAAAATACAGAATAAATATTAACACTTGAAGACATAGGCTTATAAAAATAAAAGTCAAAATTGTAATTCTAATTTAACAGAAGTTAAAATTTTAGGCCATATTTGTTCTCAAAAATTTCCTCAAAGACACTTAAACTCAAAAATTAATGGGTAAAGTCCACTCAACCCATAGAGTTCCTGCTGCAGATCTTCATCAACAACATGTTCCCAGCCACAAGCCTGATCATCATTTATGTGGACACACCATATAAGAGGGCTACTGTCTTTATTTCTTTAACCTTGGAGAGCCGCTTTTAGTCACCATAGGCTGTGGTCAGTTTTCAAAGTATAGAGATGCTGGTCAGGGTGTTACTAGTTTTCAGACTTTGAGCTCTAACTACCTGGCCTACGTTCATCACACTTTCACCCTTCTCCAGAACTCAGCCTATTCAGATCTCAGGAAAGACAAATTCAATAAGGCAATCACTCTGGGTCAACTGACTCTCAGTCCTGCTCTGACATCAGTCTCCAGTTCTGATCAGTGAACTTTAAATTTTACTACAGACCAATGCTTATCTTATTCATTCATTACTCCAGGAAGCAAGATACTGGTATGTTTCTGCTGCCTTAAGCCTTGGGTGGCAACCTGTCCAGAGCCAAGTGTCATGGACAGATGCTATTATTAGGACCCCTTGGGCTCCCTGACCCAAGCCAGAGATTGTCCCAATAACTACTTCTCAACTCCTGGATCTCCACTTCTGGATACCACTTGGGCAATACTTGTTTTCTAGAGTACCTGTCTCAGGCTCTATGGCAAGGTCTGCTCCCTGGGGCATGCCTCACCTAAGAGCAGGCCTAGAGCCCATGTTGTCACTAAACACATGACAGCATTGGTATTATTAGCCCTTCACTGATTCATATAGACACTGATGATATGACTGTAGTAGAGAGAAATATATGCCCTACCATCCTGAATATGAAAAGCACCATACCAATAAACACATATTTATACAAACATATTAATAAGTGGTTGGAGATTTCTAATTAGACATTGCAAAGATCAATTTGCAAAACACTTAAAGATGATATGCCTTCCTGGTATTTTCCCTTTCTTCCCATCAGTGCTAGCATGGCTCCCTCATTCAAAAACTAAAATAAAACACAGGTATGCTCCCTCCTTTCTGACTGTGTGTTGTTCTGCGAAATTATTGTCACCATTGCTGGGATACTTGCTCTCTTTTAACTTCACAATGTTGGTATCAAGGCACTAAGACTCAGCCCCAGACATTTCTATGAAGTAACTAGACATTTTACTTGCTCATAAGCCACTGTCCTGCTTGCTTTATCTTCCCGTTATACTATTATAATCAGAAAAAGTGCTTTATGCTGTAATTCTTTATTTTAATTTGTTTTACTAAACAGGTTTTTGAGGCACAATTCACATACATAAAATATACACAGTTCAGTGGTTTTTAGTATATTCTGAGTGGTGCAACTATTATCACATGTAATTTTAGAATGTTTTCATCACCCAAAATGAAACCCCAGACCCAGTAGCAGTCACTCCCCATTCCCTTTCCTTACTCACATTGCACACATCACCTGTCTCATCCAGTTCTTGACATCCACTAATATATTTTCTGTCTATATATTTGCCTATTCTGGACATTTCATATAAATTGAATCACACACTCTGTCATCGTTTGAACTGATGTTCTTCACTTCATGTAATGTGTTTAAAGTCACTCATATTGCAGCCCTTGTTAGGATTTCATCCTTATTTATTACCCAATAATATCGCACTATATGAATATATCATATTTCACTTATCCATTTGTCAGTTGATAGGCAGTTTGAGTCCACTTCTATGCTTCTATGAATAATGCTGTTATGAATGTTAGTGTTTTCTTTTTTAAGCAAACAAGGACTTCACATATCTTTATGATGAAAGGTGGTTTTGCAACTTGGAGCAAGGCCCCCACTGAATTAGGCTATTACCTTCCCACAGAAACTAGGAGATTGGGATATTATTTTTCTTGATTATATTTTAAAGAAATGGTTCCCAGATCCTTTTTTATTTTATTTTATTTATTTGATAGAGAGAAAGAGATCACAAGTAGGCAGAGAGGCAGGCAGAGGGAGACCGGGAAGCAGGCCCTCTGTTGAGCAGAGAGCCTGATGCAGGGCTCAATCCCAGGACCCTGAGATCATGACCTGAGCTGAAGGCAGAGGCTTAAATCACTGAGCCACCCAGGTGCCCCTGGTTCCCAGATCCTTAAGAAAACCTTTAAAAAGATTTACGTCTTGTTCCAGAACAGATTTCCTTCCCTTAATCCAAGCTTGTTTCTCCTCCATTTTTCTATCTAAGCAAATAGCAGTATTACTTACCTAGTTGCTCAAGAGTTAAGAACACTTCTGTATGAGATTTTGTGCTGACATAGTTTTCAATTTCTTTGGGTATGTAAATAGGAGTGAAATTGTTGAGGCATAAGGTAACTATATTTTTAACATTTTTGAGGAACTGGCAGACTGTTTTTCAAGGCTATAACTTAAAATACTACCAGCAATGTATGAGGGTTCCAATTTCTCCATATTCTTACCAACATTTGCTAATATCTGTCTTTCTAATTATAATATCATAGTGGGTGTGAAGTGGTACTTTGCTGTTTAATTTGCATTTCCTAAATGACTGATGATATCGAGCATCTTTTCATGGGTTTATTGGCCATATATATTTCTTCTTTGGTGAGGTATCCAGATTTTTTGTTCATTTTTTAATTGGGTTATTTGTTTTCATATTGTTGAGTCTTAAAAATTATCTGTATATTTTGGGACAAGTCCTTTATCAGACATATGTTTTACAAACATTTTCTGTCATTCTATGACTTATCTTTTGATTTTCCTGCATTTTTAAAAGGTTTTGTCATCTTTCACTGGAAACAAAACATTTTAGATAATGTATTATAACAACTCCAGTTTCAGAACCCTCTCTCCACTCCAGAGGTGGTGGTTGTTCTTGGATTTTTGTTTTTGTTTTGTTTTTCTGCTTGTTTTATTTCCTTAGTGACTCTTCCAGGCTAATTTGTAATCTGTATTTCCCACAGTGTGTAGACACTGAGTTCCCTGCTATCTTTTTGTTGTTGATTTTATGTTCTTGTTTTCAAGCCTGGTCTCCTAGGGTTCACCTTTGGTTCATCGTAATTTAACGGTCAGCCAATGATCAGTCAGAATGTTTCCTTAAATGTCTTGCCTGTATTTTTTTCTACCTCTGCCAAGAAGATCTGTGTGTGAAAACATGACTTTAAACTTTAAACAGTTTACAAGACAATCTTAGCTTTAATTTTCTGTTTGCACTATTCCTCCAAGCTAGAGGTGAGTGACTGGGGCTTTCTCCTTTCTTAGGTCTTTCCTGGGCATGCACACAGCACTTCACATGTGCCCAACATTCTTATAGATCCCTAAGAATTTGCGGGAACTTTTCAAAATTCCCTGTATCTAGGTCTTGCTTTAATTTTTTGTTGGGGGGGAGGGTAGTGAGGCTGGTCTTTTATTTGTATTAATTGATGTCACAAACTTAGGCAGATGTAACATCGTCAGAAGATTTCCATTTTTTTCTGATGCCCTGGTGATACTGCTTCTTAAATTTATTTTTTCAGCTGAGTCAAATCAAATGGCCAACAACACTTTGGGAATGAAATTTTTCATCTTACCTCCCCATTCATTGTGAGCCTGCACATCTTTCATAACTACCATGCTATTGAAGTGGCAGGGAGGCAGAGAGAAAGGGAATAGTCCCAAGCTGACATGTGCAGACTCTTGTCTTTCTGAGATTCAGAAGTTTCTCTTTGATAGAAAATTTTCAGTTTTTTCTATGACTTTGGTTAATTTATGGTGTTCTAAAATGGTTGATTTTAGTTGCTTTACCAGTATTTTCACTGCTTTTGTGGGAAAATGGTCCCTGAGATCCTTACTCCACCACTCCAAAGTTATCTCCCTATGCCATAATTCCAATAATAATAAGAGCAACAAACAATGGCTTCTGTTTATTGTATGCCAGTAGACTCGGTGAGACTTTTATCTACATTTTTCATTTAATCTTAATCCTACTGTAGACTGATCCAAGCACTGTAATGTTAAATAACTTACCCAGTACACACAGCTCATCTTTGATGAAGCTACAGAACAAACCCAGAGCCTTCTCTCAACTCCATTCTACCTTACTTCTTCTTTTACAAAACTTCCATTTTTATTTCTAATTCAGAAGGCCTCCCATTGTATCTTCCTTTCCACAAATAAATCAATAATAATGTGCTGATAAATTTATATGTAATGCCTTTGATAAAACATATTTACATTTAAATTAACCATAGTCTTCCAAAGATGCATGCAATAACTTGAAATAACAATGGTAGTTGGGATTTCAGAGAGAAGGTAAAGTGAGAAGAAAGTTTCAGTATCTTACTTAGCCATTAAGTTCTCTTCTATGCCTCCTCTTCCTACACATCGTCATTAACAATATCATCACAATCATGATCATGATCATGATCATCATCACAGTGATCAACTTCCCCAGTACCACTTCCCCAATACCACCCCACACAACTTCTCCAATACCACCACCACCACCATCATACTGTTGTCACGTATAACTGCAATTTTGTGCCAAGCAATGTTCTAAGATCAAGGGGCCCTTACTTGCAGTAACCCTTCCAAAGTTCTGGGCAGGGCAAGGAAACTTTTGTTTTGGGGTAAATTTCAAAACCATGAGTATTTTTCTCCTTTTTCATAGTTTCAAATTTTCTTTCAAAACAATTTGGTTCCCATAGAACAAAAAATGCAAGGTTGTAGAAAGAGTGACTGTGTGAGAAAACATCAGGCCAGATAGAAACACAGGGAGTCCTACCATACCTTTAATAATCAGATATTGTTGGTGTTATTTAAGCCCATCTAGAGAGTAGAAAATGAAAGAAAACATCCTAGTTATTTTATTTTATTTTTTTAAGGAGGATTGGAGATTTATTTAAACACCGCGGGCTCAGAGGAGACCCTTCTTCAAAGGTCTGAGCCCCAAGCACAAGCAGGAAGGGTAATTTATACCCTCCTACTTCCACAATCCTAGTTATTTTTGTATAGTAAGTATAACAATGATATACAACCTGATAATGGATACATGAGAAAAGCAAATCTCACTTAACAAATACTGATGCAAAACTTCAAATAAATTATTAGTAAACAGCCTTAATTGGCATATTATTTTAAATACATATGACCTAATGAGATTAATGGGAAAGAAAGAGTGAAAATTCATGAATATAATCCAACTGATGTTCATCTCCATAGAAGGCAAAGACATTTGATAAAATGTAGCATGTATTTGTGTAAAACAGTATTCAATAAAGGAGAACATAAATGATATTTCATATATATGTATCACTGTATATACACACATATATATATACACATAGTGTGCATATATTACCAGAAGCCAATAACCTAATTAAAAGAAAAATACTAGAAACTTTCCTTTTCTTTTAAAACAAGTAAATGTCCATTATCTTCACTATTATTTGTCATTAGCCAAAATATTTCTAGCAAAATAAATAAGTAAGATAATAAAAGGCACACAAATTAGAAAGAAAATATGGTTTTGCATCCAGAAGACACAGAATAATGGACAAACTAACACAAATGATTTTTTTAGCTATCATAAAATAGCCAGTTATTATAACAAAAATGTGAAATTCTATAACAGGCAGTCCATAAGTTATTATGAGACAAAAGTAAGCCAAATAAATGAGAGACATGCCATGTTCTTGCATAGGGAGACTCAACAATGTAAGGGTGTTTTTTTTTTTTTTAAGGGTGTTGAATTTACCCATTAAATATGTCCATTTGATGTGATCTCAATTAAGATCATTAGCTTCTTTTTTTCCTGTTTTCAGACCAGTTGATTTCAGTTTTACTTGAAAGAATAATTAAGCGAGAACTATCAGGAGAAATGCAATGAGGGGAACCAGTTTTTTTTTTTTAAGACTATTTAATATTATAAAGACTACACTGAATATAATTTTGGAATTGGTAGATAACAGCCCAAAGGAATAAGATAGGTGAGATTCTCTTGGAATTAGTATATGATGAAGGCAGCAACTTACATTAGTAGAAGGAAGGAGTTTATGATCTGTGGAATCCATATGAGAAAACTATAAATTGGATGCATTCTTATACCATACACCAGGATAAATTCAAAAAAGATCAGAGATCTAACTGTGGAAAAACAAAAACAAACCAAAACAAACAAACAAACAAATGCAAGTACTAAAATAGATATAGGAATGAATTCCTTTACAACTCTGGATTTTTAAAAAGTTTCCTGACAACGACTCAAAATCCAAAAGCAATTTAAAAACATATATATATATATATATATATGTATATATATACATATATATATATATAATTGGCAATATAAAAAATGATTTAATAATCAACAGCAAAAAGTATGCTTAAAGGAAAGGAAAAACAACAAATGACAAATTGAGAAAAATATGGTTAACATATCAGAATCAAAGGACTAATTATACTGATAAAGAATTACATATAAAAATGAGAAAAATAAGACTAAAAATTTGATAGTAAAATCTGTGAATCAACAGTTAACAAAAAGTCAATAAAGACACCAAACCTCCTTCCAAAAAAGAGGAAGAACTAGAAGGTGCTGGGAGCCAACAAATTGTACTGAAAATTGATAAATAAAAGGCAATACACATTTTTGTGGGTGCCCCTAAGGACTGAATTTATGCTAAATGAATGCTGATTAGGGAAAGTTATTTTTTACAAACCACAACTAATGAATGCAGGAAAAAATGGTGTGATTAAATGATGCCCCTCTGCAGCATCTGAGGGATCTGGGAGTCTGTCTTAACATCACTAAAGAAGGACAAGCAGACATTATGTTCCTTCTGCCATAATGTATTCAAAATTACACAGGACTGCCTATGAAGTGTTCTAGTACTAAGGCTCTAGAGCTAAGTACCAGTTTGCAAGAAATGTGGGGAATACATGATACCATGAAAATACAATCAGCCAAATCTAGGATGTGTGAAACTTGACAGTCAAGATGGCCTAGTTTCTGTCCAAATAAATAGAGGGAACTTGTATTCATTAAAAGAGACTTGAGAGAAATATCAACCAAATGTACTATGTAGACCTTGATTGATACTGATTTGCAAATGACTGTAAAAAAAAAAAAAAAATCTGGAGAAACTGGCCTTAGACTGAGTGTTCTATGATATTAAGGAATCGCTATTAACTTTGTGTGATAACAATATTTGATTAGCAGATGTGCATATCTGTTAGAGGCACCTAAGGTATTCTTTAACAAATATGAGAGGAGACATTCTAAGCTGAAAGAGTAAAATGTTGACTTTGGGTAACTATAACATGGGGTTTCATGGCACTCTTTTCCTTATTAAGAAAAAAAAAAAGACTGGGAAAATGTTCACACAATTTGCAAACCAAAGCTTATATTTAGTCAATAAATTAGCTACTGGGAGTCTAAAAGATTT
Source organism: Potos flavus (assembly GCA_028534135.1). Taxonomy (NCBI): domain Eukaryota; kingdom Metazoa; phylum Chordata; class Mammalia; order Carnivora; family Procyonidae; genus Potos; species Potos flavus. The sequence continues at coordinate 22,137,888 of CM052896.1, read as the reverse complement.
ATCAAAATGAAAATATATGGGCATGTCAAAAACAGCAATACGAGCAACCCTACAGCCTGGAATCAGACTCTGGCCTTTATATACTCTTAAGACTTTGATCTCATTCAGTGAGAGACTTCCCAAGTCTTAGGCTTGTAATTTGTGAAATGTGGAGAAGGTGGATGAGAATCCTAGCTCCTAATAGTGTTATGGCACTGAGGACTGCACATAATTACATTTCATGGAGTGAATGTTTGTGTCCCTAACACTCCACCAAATTACATGCTGAAGCTCTAATCCCCAATGTGTTGGAATCTGGAGGTGGGACCTTTGGAAGGTAACTAGTTCATGAAGGTGGAGCTCTTGTGCTGGGATTGGTGTCTTTATAAGTAGAAACACAAGAAAGATGATCACTCATTTTGCCACATAGGGACATGACAGCAAGATCTATAAATCAGGAAGTGAGCCATCAGAAGACACCAAATTCGACACTTTGACCCTGGATTTCATGCCTCCAGAACAGTAAGAAATACATGTTTGTTGTTTAAGCTGCCCATTTTACAGAATTTTATAATAGCAGCCCAAATTGACTAAGAGATTATATGAAGTGCTCAGCAGTGTTCCAGGCCATGATAATTACCGAATTATGTCAACTGTAGTTTTTATTGTGGTGCCAAATATAAAATAAAATTACATCCTTCATTCAAAATACTGCATTGAAAAGTTCTTCCCTCTTTGTGCTGAGCTGTCCAGAAGGCTCTCCATTATGGGTTTCCACTCCTAGGTGGCTAAAGGAGGGAGGGTGGGTAGCTATGCCAAATGTCAACATGTTTGACCTTGGAGGATGCTCTCTTGCATGCCCCTCTGGGTCCCTCTTCCTGTGCTTTCAGCGTAGGATACAATGGGTCAAGAGGCAACAGCCTTAGAGGAAAATTACACTCTGCACAGCCTTTTGTCTAGAGAAAAGTGGTATTTGTTTTGAATGATGAGAGCTAAGTGGTGGCTTCCTTATCTGTGGCATTTGGCCTGCTTTGAGAAATGTTTAGAGGTGAAAAAGAACACCATTGATTTAAAAGATGCAATGAGAAGCTGTTTTTAAATTTATTTTTGTTTCTAAGCAAGAAAAAAATAAATTCCACTTTGGCAATTGTGATTAATTTCTTGTCTATGGTTGCTAATGTAGCCAACTATAATAATAATTTTCCTGATGCTGGAAAAATGTAATTTTTTCAAAGCAAATGTCACAAAAGTGCTCCAGAGTTTGGGGGCAGCTTCAGGCATCAATGGCAAATTTATTACTGTCAGAGTAGGAGGGCACAGAGATTAAGAGATATTGTAAAGGCTATCGGATAGTCTAAGGGCTACTGGACATTGTTAGGTCTACTGGGTACAGTAGGAACTACAGGATATTGTGTAGTCCACTGGATATTGTAGGGTCTACTGGGTATTGTAGGGTCTACTGCCAGGTCACAAAACTATGTGTACTGTTTAAAAATCATTCCAGATTCTTCCTCAAAATTTTTCATTCAGAGATTTCTCAACTCAGTGTAGTCCAAGATTAAGTGGCTATTTATTATTAAATAAAGGCCCTTGAATTGAAATTTGTAGGTTATTTTTTGGTCTAAACACATTGTTTACCTAGTTTCTAAATAGACAAGACACTCAATCTCTTGGGGCTTTATCTCTTTAAATATGATAGGGGTGGGGAAGTCACGTTAAATGTCTGCCTTCTGCTCTGCTCGGGTCGTGATCCCAGGGTCCTGGGATTGAGTCCAGCATCAGGATCCTTGCTCAACGGGGAGCCTGCTTCTCTCTCTGCCTGCTGCTCCCCCCACTTGTGCTTTCTCTCTCTCTCTGACAAATAATAAATACAAATCTTAAAAAAATATATGATGGGGTGGTCTAGGATATTTTTTTTGAAACACTAGGTCTTTGAAATCCTTATATTGGATCATATCCAGGATTTTTAAATGAAATATAGTAGAATAGAAAAGAACATATCAGAAGCCACCATACATTGTCCCCCAAAATATTATTTTGTGTTATTTTCAGTACACGCATATATGTGTATGTGTCCCGATTCTGGAATGGAAATTGTATTTTGCAGGGGGGCTTGGTGTGAAAAGTGAAAAACTCCATCCAGAAATGAATTTGCAAGTTCAGTGCCTTCGGGAGCAGGGAAGATAAATGAGAGAGGCCATGGGTGAACTGGGATGAGGGGGTAAGAGTGACAGAGACCTGCGGCACACAGCCCTATCCGGAATAGTGCCTACCCCCTGAATTTGTCAGAGTCACCAAATATTTGGCCTTTCAAAAAAAGTAGAAATATGTAATTTTGTATAAAATCTCCTGGCTTCTAAATGTTGACAACTTTTTTTTTCTTAAACAAGCCAAAATTTTCTACGGGATGGATGTTTACCCTTCAGAGAATCAGTTGGTAAACGATAAAAGCTTTCAAATTGTGTTTCCCTTGGGAGACAGCAGTCCCAAGTCTTTGGGGAGTTAATAGTAAACCAGAGACCCTTGGGCTTATGGTTTTTGTGTGTGTGTTACTTTTAAAATTTTCTTAGCTTTAAAAAAGGTGAAAAAAAATTTTTTTCCCAAATACTTTTATTTTATTTTTTCAGTGTTACAAGATGCATTGTTTACGTATCACACCCAGTGCTCCATGCAATACATGCCCTCCTCAATACCCACCACCAGGCCCACCCATCCCTTCACCCCCTCCCCTCCAAAACCCTCGGT
>CM052896.1:22094488-22135064 GCA_028534135.1 Potos flavus | reverse complement strand
AAAATAAAAGTTGGGTATTCATCCTTTCTGATGGAGGCATAATATTCCATTGTATATATGGACCATATCTTCTTTATTCATTCATCTGTTGAAGGGCATCTTGGCTCTTTCCACAGTTTGGCGATTGTGGCCATTACTGCTATGAACATTGGGGTACATGTGGCCCTTCTTTGTACTGCATCTGCATCTTTGGGGTAAATACCCAGTTGTGCAATTGCAGGGTCATAGGGTAACTCTATTTTTAATTTCTTGAGGAATCTCCACACCTTTTTCCAAAGTGGCTGCACCAACTTGCATTCCCACCAACAGTGGAAGAGGGTTCCCCATTCTCCATATCCTCTCCAACATTTGTTGTTTGTCTTGTTGATTTTGGCCATTCTAACTGGTGCGAGGTGGTATCTCAGTGTGGTTTTGATTTGAATCTCCCTGATGGCTAATGATGATGAACTTTTGGGACTTCATCAAGATAAAAAGCTTCTGCACAGCAAAGGAAACAGTCCACAAAACAAACAGGCAACCCACGGAATGGGAAAAGATATTCGCAAATGACACTGCAGACCAAGGTCTGATATATAAGATCTATAAAGAACTCCTCAAACTCAACTCTCAAAAAGCAGATAATCACGTCAAAAAATGGGCAGAAGACATGAACAGACACTTCTCCAAAGAAGACATACAAATGGCTAACAGACACATGAAAAAAATTTTTTTGTCTGTTTATGTATTTATAAAAGCATTGTAAGAGTTTTCCCATCACTGGTATACTTGAAATCTGTGGTTCCAGTGACCATGGGAGCACATTATTCGGGGTGTATGCTGAGAGTAACTCATCAGTGCCTAGAAATCATAATCATTCTTGATGATTAGGAGAGTGAAAGCTTCCAGAAGTTTCTTTTCTCAGATAGGTTTGATAAGTCATACTGTATATGTATGTTTGTATATTCATATTTTTAAATCTTCAGTGTCCATATACTTCCTCTTACTCTGCTGTATAGTGTTTCTTTTCTGCCGTGCATCTCCATTAGAACTTTCACACCCTTCTCATGATGGTGTGAGATGATAAAGTACCCATGTCAGGAGAAGTGAGGGGAAAAAAGGGGGCATTTGGTTGTGGCATTAGGACACTACTGACCCTTAATTGTACCTTTTGTATATATTTTTAAAAATTTTTCTTTTGTAATTCTCAGAAGAGTGTCATCAATCCTTAATCTCACCGGATGGAAGACAAATGAGCCCAGCTGAGGTGTGCAGGGGCTAGTGTGGCCACACGACTTTGACACTCCACCCACCAAGTGAATAGGACCACATCCTCTGATCATCTTTGCTTAGTGCAGTCTGAGAGGCATCCATGTGCTCTGTGCCAGGGAGTATGTGTGTATGTGGCTTCTGAAGTCTTCCAAAGTTTCACCTACTCACCACTTACAAAAATTCAGCTACTCACAAAGAATTACCCATTCATATATTTGAAACTATTAGCTTTGTTGTGCAATTTTAATATCCTACAAGTTTAAAAAAAAATAAAAATAACTTCCTCCAGTCCCATCCATGTTGATGCAAAAGTTTGGTATTCATCATTTCTGATGGCTGAGTAATATTCCATTGTATATATGGACCACATCTTCTTTATCCATTCATCTGTTGAAGGGCATCTCGGCTCTTTCCACAGTTTGGCTACTGTGGACATTGCTGCTATGAATGTTTAAAAGCATGCTGGCACAGAATGGGAGAAAATATTTGCAAATCATGCATCTGATGAAGGACTTGTATCCAGAATATATAAGAACTTTTACATCTCAACAATAAAAATACAAATAGTATAATTAAAAATGGGCAACAGTTTTAAATAGATTTTTTTAAGGAAGATATGTGTATGGCCAATAAGCACATGAAAAGATGCTCAACATCATTAGTCATTAGGGAAATGAAAATCAAACCTATCATGAGATACTGCTTCACATGCATTAGGGTGGGTACAATAAAAAAAAAAAAGAGAGAGAAAACAGCAAGCATTTGAGAGGATGTGGAAAAATTGGAACCTTTGAACACTGTTGGTAGGAATATAAAATTGTGCAACTTCTATAGAAAACAGTTTAGCAGTTCCTCAAAATGTCAACCATACATACCACTCCCTGGTATATACCCAAGAGAAAAGAAAACATATGTTCACACCCAAACCTGGAAACTAATGTTCATAACAGCAGTAGTCATAATAGCCCAAAAGTGGAAACAACCCAGTATGTACCAACTGATGAATGTAAAAATAAAACCACATATTGTATGATTCTACTTACATGAAATGTCTATAATGGGCAAATCTGGAGAGACAGAAAATACATTGGTGGTTACCTAGGGCTGACAGTGGGGAGAATGGGGAGTGCCTGCCTAATGGGTACAGAGTTTCATTTGGGGTGATAAAAATGTTTTAAGTTAGGTAGTGATGATGATTGTGCAAGTCTATGAACATACCAAACACTGCTGACATGTATACTTCAAACTAGTAAATTTTATGGTATACAAAATATAACTCAGTAAAGTGGTTATTTAAAAAAGTCCTAGGAGGGGCGCCTGGATGGCTCTGTCGGTTAAGCAGCTGCCTTCAGCTCAGGTCATGGTCCCAGGGTCCTGTGATCAAGCCCCACATCGGGCTCCCTGCTCAGCAGAGAGCCTGCTTCTCCCTCTCCCTCTGCCTGCTGTTCTGCCTACTTGTGTTCTCTCTCCATCTCTCTAATAAATACATAAAATCTTTAAAAAAGTCCTAGGAGTGCCATAAAAATATAGAGTGCTCAGACGTCCAATAACTGTTTTGGGGCACCAACGTATAAGTGAAACCGGCCCCTTTTTCACTAACAGATGTCAAGCTGCATGTGAGTGATGTAAATAAAGACTCAACAAATCACAAATTCTAGTTATGAGAAGGGGCTGTGGATTTGGTGATGTCAAAATTGAGTTCACTCATTGGGATGGGGCACAGGAGAGGGAAGTTCGTTGAGTGATGTAGTAAACATCTAGTTTTCCATAAGCAGTGGAGGAGCTGTCAGCCATTACTCTAACCTTTTCACCTAATTTTCCTGCAAAGTTTTGGAAGTGCAAAGGTGCTCCTAGCAACCCCAGAGAGAAGTTCAGGGGTGGTGCATGGACTCAGGAACATGTCTCAAGATGTGTGCACAGATGTGAAATGCAGACACCTCTGACTCCAAACAGCTTCCTCTGCTGCATCCTAAATGTGGCCACCAATATGCCCATTGCCCCCTCCAAAGTGCTTGGGAGGCAATGTGAGTGCCTCGTCACATAGCATGGAGCGAATGTTTTATTTTTGTAGATTTTCCTAGGATCCCTCCTTGGGGTTGGAAAGAGCCTGTGCAAATGAGGGGTCAGGCAGTTGAAGCTTATCGTCATCACTGCAATCTTCCCCTGGATCATTGTTAACATTAAGGTCCTTTCTCCATTACAACAGCAATGAACAGAACAATTATATAGAAAAACTCACACCATTGGAATTCTGATCGAAATATCTGAATTATCAAATTAATCATGGAAGTCATCTTTGCAATAGCAAATCTTTCCTTTCAGGAACACATTCCTCTATTGAAGGACTTATTTTAGGTTCTCCAGTAGAATTTTGGTAATTTTCTTCACATACGTCTTGTGCCATTAATGTTAAAAAATGATCCTATAATGTATGTTTGCTTTTACTTCCTTTTTTGTCTAATAAAGAGGCATTTTCATTTATATTTTTAAATATGTATTGATAATGGAAATAAAAGCTGTTAAATATTATGTATTTATTTTTTATTGAGCCCATTTCAAAATTTCTATTAATTTTAATCATTACCGTTGCGTGCATTGTTTTTTCAAGGTATATAATCATTTCATCTGAAAATGATAATATTGACTTTTCCAATATTCATGATACTTATTTTTATTTTCTTCATATAATTCACTGAAGCAGTGATAATATCCCTGATGCTTGCTTTGTGTCTGGCACCTGGTAATTCTCCCTGGAATGCATGCTTAGTGTTTTAATTGAAATATGCCACTGAATCTTTTTTTTTTAGTTTTTAATATGTTTATTTAATAAATTATTTTCAGAGATATTCTAGTATAGCACCATCACATTACTGAAATAAGTTCTAATCAGTTGTATTGTTCAGTTTTTTAAAAAAAAATTGCTAGGGGCGCCTGGGTGGCTCGATGGGTTGAGCCCCTGCCTTCGGCTCAGGTCATGATCTCAGGGTCCTGGGATCAAGCCCCGCATCGGGCTCTGTGCTCAGCAGGGAGCCTGCTTCCTCCTCTCTTTCTGCCTGCCTCTCTGCCCACTTGTGATCTCTCTCTCTCTGTCAAATAAATAAATAAAATCTTTAAAAAAAAAAAAATTGCTAAATTAAGCTTGTCGGTAAATTATTTAAAATCTTTTCAGTTTCAGTAAAATGTTAGATTGTGGCGCAAAATGGGTGCTACATTTTAACACAAAGGTTACTTGAAAATCCTCTATTCATGTGATAGCAGAAGTAATACTGTAATAAAACATGTTTTCAATGTTGCAATTTTAATTAGAATAATCAACATTTTTTTACAGTTTGCTAGAATTCATCTCTAATACTATATATACAAATAGTTTCTTAAACATAACTTTTTATTGAAGTAAACTGAAAAGAACACATGCCAAAAGTACCCATCTTGATGGATTTACAAAACTTAATGTGCCCATATATCCAGTGTTCTTGTCAGGAGACAGACTATTGCAGATCCCCAAAATTTCTGGCAACCCCCCAAGACTAATTCACCCCAAGCGAAACTAAAACCTTTATTCCCACAACATTAGCTACCTTGTAGTCCCAACAATAACCCACACCCTGCCTTCTAATTTGGGCTTCCCTTTACCACCTCTATTAATTGCTTCCCTGATGGAATTGTAACCAATATCCTGCCTCTGATACCACTGATTAATTTCTCCTGTCTTTGTTCTTCAGGTGAGAGGAATTAGTATGTTCACCTTTGTCTGGTTTCTTTTTCATAGTTTTTAAAAATAGAGGCTCTTTGTGAATCATTCGCTTTTCTTCAGTTACTGGTCCTTTAGTGTTTTCTAATTCTTGGACCAATTTTGGCCATTTATTCTTCGTTAGAAAATTATGAGTAATTACTTCATTTTAAAATATATTTTTCTAAATTTCTCATAAATTTCTTTTATGGTTTTAAATAAGTATCATTTCTGTATTCTTTTATAATTTTACATATCTTTGTTTAATTGTTCTGTATTGAATTTGTTGTGGTTAGTTTCTTTTACTTTGTTTTCTTCCAAACTGAGAGAACTTTGGCTGTGTTGTACTCTTTGTTTCCATTTTATTAGGTACATGACAGCACTCTCAGTGCTGCAGAAACAGCAAGGAATGTGCCAAACTACCTGCTTTCCTGGGCTTCTGTTCTCTGGGGGATGAGACAATAAGCGTATAGAGGTAGATGTGGAGAGAGACCAGAGAGCGACAGGCAGGCTTGGGATGTGAGGTAATCAGCAAAGAGGTGAAGAAGATGCTGGAGAAACTTTGAGTTTGCAGCCAGCATTAAGACTGTCAACAAGGAAGGGCAAGCATGGTGTGGTTCAGAAAGAATGGGAAAGAGCATGGCAAGATCAGTGAGCAGATGGCAGTAGGGAGAAATGGCTGGGGGAGCAGCAAGTGGCCAGTGAACATGGTAGAAAATGACCTAATTCACCAATAGCCAGGGAAATAAAAATAAAAACAGCAATTGAGATTCACTTTTCTCATGAAATCAATGATATACATATATATATTTTTTTAAAAAGCAACTTATTAAAACAGGTATCATAACACCCAGTGCTGATAAAGGTGGTTAAAAAAAAGGTCACTTACATATTATTAATTAATATGTAATAATCATGAAATGAAATGTGGCACTATGTTTTAAAGTAGCAAATGTCATGAATTTTGACTTGTGAATTTGTTTGGTAAAAATTCAGCCCCAGAAAACAAACAATACTAGTAATGAAATTCAACCAAAATAGACACACACAAATATTTATTGCCATACTGTTTTTTAAAGTGGAAAAATTATGCTCCATCTATGTTCTTGATTATAATAAAACTATTAAAAAGGAGGTAGTACAACATGCACTGAGTTGGAAGTATGCCCACAGCACACAAGATCCAGAAAGATATGTCGAGTATAAGTTTATCTTAAAAAAAGAGGTGTGTGTACATGTGTGTATTCATGTACATATTATTGTATGCTTCCATGAACAAACATAAACATATGGGACAAGCTCATGATGTGCTAACCATGGCTCAGTGTCAATCAGAGATATGAGTTGCCATCGGGAGGGGTGGAATGACTTTTACTTTAATTTAGACATTGTTTGAATTATTGCCTCATGCAACTTATCACAAAAAAAGTCTGCCTAGAAATATTTGTTTTGTTTGTCTATCTACCTAAAACAATATGAAAAACCAGAAACTAAAAATATATAAAATGTTATATTTGAGGAAATGGTGGGCAAAAATATTGACAGTGGCTATATATTTAAATATTTTTCTGGTTATATTATTATAATACCTAAATTTATCCAGTGATCAATGCTTTGTTACTAAACTCAAATATTCCTGGATACATTTACAACTCCAGAAAGTATGGACTTTGAGCAATTATAATAGCAGCGACACAGTCTAATTTTAGAGAATGGACCTTGAGATTTTTAGACTCTCCATGATTCAGCTAGCCATGGTCACCTTCCCTTAACTTCCCCTCAAACAGAAACAACCAATAAGAGATAAATACAGAGAACATGCCAGTTACTCTTTGATCACTTAATAGCAAAAAAAATGGGAGAGAAAAACTCTGAATATTGGACAGTGAATATCAGTCTGAGGAGTTTGGTTAGAGTTTGAAGGAAGTCTGCATCCATGAAATTGCAAAAGACTGGCCAGAGAACCATGTTCAAATTATCACCCTGATTGTTAAATTTCATATGCTAATTGTAAGTGTCTTTTTCCAGTTTATTTTTATGGAGAGTGGCATGTTTCAGGTGATGACATCCTTAAAAGGGGTTTTCCCTTCTTTTTGGAAACCTCCCACATTGTCACCTTTGTCACATAAAGCACATGGGCTGACCATGGCCCACAGGATGCATATGCTCATGTTGAAGTTCCAGGGACTCAACACGGATATGAGGATGCAAGACTGAGGCACAGGGAGAACAAATCAATCATATCACCGTATGGGCTGCCATGAAATAAATAAAATCTTAAAAAAAAAAAAAAGGTGAGACAGAAAAAACCACTACCATGTGGGAACTGACTCTGAAGACTCCTTGTCTCACCATTAGAACAGAAAGAGAAAAATCCTCTCATATTTTTACACTGACACATTTTCAATAGCTTTCATATATTCCATCTAAAAATTGTTGAAACAGAGGGCAAAGAACAATCAATGTTTGATATTCAGAAATGTGTACTAGGGAAGGATGTATGTCTTGAGAATACAGAGTAGGAAGGAAAATCTTTATATTTCATTTTATTTTATTTATTTATTTATTTGAGAGAGAGAGTGAGAGAGAGACTGTGCAGGCACAAGCAGGGGTTCAGGCAGGCAGAGGGAGAAGCAGGCTCCCTGCTGAGTAGGAAGCCTGATGCAGGGCTCCATCCCTGGGATGGAGACTCTGGGATCACAACCTGAGCTGAAGGCAGACACTTAACCAACTGAGCCACCCGGTGCCCTGGGAAGGAAAATCTTATAAGGGAGGGGATGTTGGTGGAATGAAGGTATGAGAGCATGAAAATAATGGGTGTGGAATGCTGGAACCAGAAAGGAGGGGCAGAAATATGCTAGAGACAGGGCAGTCAGAGAAAACAAGTTCTTGGGGATGTGATACTTACAGCATCCTCCTGGAGAATTATATACTTCCTAGCCTGGATGCCACAGAAACCAAGAATTCTTCTAAAAGATTGGAGAGCTTAGAGTCTTGTCATTGCATCCTCTGTTATAGGTTATAAGCAGCAATTTGCATCCATTTAGCTCACATAAAAAATAACCTTTGGAAAATAAGTCTGGATTTGGGTTATTTTTGTCAGAAGCATAAGGAGAAAGTGAGCCCTTCCCAGTTAAGATACTCTCTTGAGAGGCACATTGCTGCCCAATCTCTGATCCAAAGGAACCACAAGGAATTGATTGCTCCTCAGCCAGATAATGAAATTGAGCTTGCATTTCCTCAAATCATGAAACAGCTATGGAAAACCTCTGAAGACTTGATAAGCATATGAATGAGGATAGGGATGCAATTTTAGGGAAAAAGCATTGTATTCGCAATAACCAGTAATTCTCAGCATTAATTCCCAGCCTAATATTAAATTAGGCTATATTAAATTGGACAATTTCAACTGTTTCAATCAAGATGAGAATTGACTAGACAAATACATGTCAAAAAGTAGTATTATTAAATGGTTCTGTGGTGCTTTCCCCCAAATTGTAACGAAATAAACAGAATAATAGTCAATGTGATTCACTAGGATAGAACATTGTGATGAGACATTTAGCTGCATTTGAAAAATAAGAGAAACATGTCCCCTATAAGCCACATTCCAGTGGGCTTGCCATGATCTGCATTTGCTTGCCCTGAAGATGCTACCTGGTCATGCCTCAGGCAGAGTGCACTGGTCGGTGTCCAGCATGTGCCAGTAAAAAGTCTGACAATGCACCCATGCTCATGGAATTCACCAGTATTACTATATTTTCCACCATCTTGAAGCAGCTTGCTTCACAGAATGGTGGACTGGCCTCTTGAAGACTCAGATGCAGCATCAGCTGGATGGCAATACCTTGCAGGGCTAAGGCAAGATTCTCCAGGAGTTTGTATATGTTCTGAATCAGCATCCAATAAATGGTGCTATTTCTCTGATAGCCAGGATTTATGACTTCAGAAATCAAGGGATGGAAATGAGAGTGGCACCACTCATTATGATCCACTAGCAAAATGTTTCCTTCCTGTCCCCCTGACCAGAGGTCTTAGTTTCAAAAGGTGGAATGTTTCTACCAGGAGACACAACAGTGATCCCATTGAGCTGAAAGAGAAAACACCCACCCATTCACTTTGGCTCTCTCCTGTTTTTGAATCAATAGGAAAGGAAGGCAGTTACTGTGTTGACTGGGATGATTGATCCTGAATACCAGGGGGAGAATAGATAATACCACTCCACAATGGAGTTCAGGAAGACTATGTCTGGAATACAAGTGATTCTTCATGCCCTGTGGTTAAGGTAAATAAAAAACTACAAATCAATCCAAGCATGACTAGCAAAGCTCCAGACTCTGGGAATGAAGGATTGGTCATCTCATTAGGTAAAGAATCATAACCAAGTGAGGTGTTATTGAAGGCAAAGGGAATATGGAGTACATAGTAGAAGATACATACAAATACCAGCCATGAACACATGACCAGTTACACAAAAGAGGGCTATAACCGTCATGAGTAACTGTCTTCATTATTTCGTTATGAATATGTGTATACAAATATTTTTTTTCTTCCTTTTCTTATTCCTTTATATAACATAAGATGTATTGACTTTATATCATTCTATTTAAGTATTGTTAACTTTACACTGTAGTATTTAAGTTCGAGGATATCAAGAAGAGTAAGGACTTACTTACTTCCTTTTATGGGGAAGAAGCTAGTGTGTTTTGGTTGTAGGTAGGATAGTTGTATCATGAAGGGTTGTATCATGACAGTTGTATTATGATACTTGTATCCTGTTAGGAATTATGATTTGCCGTTGTCTTTATTTGAAGATTACGTATGGTTTATGGCGATGTGTATGGGTGCCATGTTGACAGGCGGTGGACTTATGATGGTTAACTTTATGTGTTGACTTGACAGGGTTAAGGGAATAGATGTTTAAAGAGATACCTGGTTAAACATTATCTCTGGGTGTGTTTGTGAGGGTGTTTCCAGGTTAGGTTAGCATTTGAATTGGTGGAATCTTAAAGCAGATGGCCCTTCCCAATATGGGCAGGCATCATTCAATCAGTTGAGGGTATGAATAAAACAAAAAGCAGAGGAAGGTGAATTTGTGTCCCCTACCTTTTTTTTTTTTTTTTTTTTTTGCCTGTTGAGCTGGGATATGTCTTTCTATCTTCTGGGATTGGACTGGAATTTGCATCATCGGCTCCCCTGATTCTCAGACCTTCTAGACAGATTGAATTTCACCACCAGTTTTCCTGGCTTTTCAGCTTGCATTTGGCAGATCATGGGACTTTGTAGCCTTCATAATCACATAAGCCAATTCATACCATAAATTCCTTTATACCCTATTGGTTCTGTTTCCCTGGAAAGTCCTGACTAATAGAGATGGAGACTGAGATGCAGTGGGGTATCAAGAGGAGGGGGACAAAGGAGTTTTGGGCCTTGTTTCTGCACTTTCCTGAAAGTTCACAATAAGGGGAAAAAAACAGTTTTACCAGCCTTGCTTCTGCCTCCTTTGCCAGGCTATATCCAGTAATATCCCAGGAGAGAGCCCCACAGCCCTGGAGTCTGGAAGCTTTGTTTAATGGTCTAGAATTAGGAGATGTAGAATCTTCAGATTAGGCTCACAAACACACACACACATTTATATACCATGTGCACACACTCATACATACCTTACACACATACACACACAATCACACATGACATGCATACATGTACCTGCCACATACCCACATCATGTGAACACACTCTTAAGACATCATACAAAGACTCACATGCTTACACCCATACATACACACATACCACACACAAACATACACAAATAGTGGAAGATTAGAAGAGAAGTATGAATACACAGAATGTTCTGTAGCTGCTTACACTGATTTATTTTCTTGGATTGTTATCTTTCCACCTTTTGCCAGCCAAGATAATGGTGATAACCAGGAATATTAACAGTTTTTCACTTAAAAGGACCTTAAAAATTTAAGATTCCAGTAAAAGAGAAAGGCTCCAATGAAGCAAATTCTTTTTTGGCAGTTTCAGGCCTCAGGCACAGCATTATTAAAATGAAAATGGAAAATGTATACTGAACAACTATTTGGGGCTACAATAAATGGGAATGATGCCTATGTTTATTGATGTCAAAGAGAATGCACTTAGAGCTAACTGCCTAAAGGGAGAAAGAAAAGATTAATTACCACCATGGAACATTCCAGGTTTACAGTTTATACAAGATTTAGTATAGAATTGAATGAACTCATTATTGCTTCCTGCAGGTGTTACTGTTTGCAATTTTTCACTTTGTCAACATACATATAGTTTGATGTGAAAGCTGTTTTGCAAGAAACAAAACTGAGCACTTTCCCATATGTGGATAAGGATGATTTGCCAAGGACTAAAACACATGAATGGAGGAATAGAGAGATCATAATACAATAGCCATTTTGCCATTATGGTCTGAGTACTCCAGGCACCTAAATAGCAGAGTCTGATGTGTGAGTTTTACCTTTCTGTGTTCTGCTAGTGTGAAAGAAACATGATTAAATCAGCAGCACTAAGTGTCTGCATGGTGGCAGCATTACTGAGCCACGTGGAACCTTGAGCCATTGGGCCATGTCATTTCTTCTGCTTGAGAAATATTAACACCAATGTCACCAGTGTGATCAATTACTCTTTCAAAGATTCTTCATTTCTGAAGAAATGAGGTAAAGTTATTAGAAATTCATTACTTAATTTTTCTATATTTAGATGCCTACTACAAAAATTCCCAGGAAGACTTACCAATATCTAGATAAGGTATGCTGCACAATAGCTTTTCTCTCATTTTTGTGCAGGGCCAGGGACAGATGTTATGTCCATGTCATATCAAATATGTTCAATTTTTCCAAAAATGCTCAAGGAAGTGCTGTGTTATTATTATGAAAACATTAGGGGCATAACGAAAAGCTTATATAAAGATGGACACACCATAGCTGCATAAACAAAGGTCTTCCCCAAGATGACCTTGTGTAGGAGTTTTTCCTGTAACCATTGCCTGGCCTGTCAACATGGCAGCCATCTCTGTGGCTATCACTCTCAACCTAGGATTTGAATAGACTGCAGAACTCTGGAGCTTTATGAAAAGACCACAGGGAGAAGTACACAGACATCCATGAAACAGAAGGAATAATATAAGAAAAGGAAGAATAGAAGCAAATGGGGATGGAAGACAAGCAGAGTGGAGGAGGACTTAAGAATAAGATCAGTGTTTCTCAAAAGAAGACATCCAAACATCCAACAGGTGCACATAAAAGGTTCCTAATATCACTAATCATCAGGAAAATGTAAATCAAAACTATAAGGAAGTGTCACCTCACACCTGTTAGAATGGATATCATTGGACTTCTTGGAAAGATGGCAGAGTAGGAAGACCCTAAGCTCACCTCATCCTGTGGATGCAACCAGGTAACACTCTTATCAACATAAATAACCCAGAAAATTACCTGGAAGCCTGGCAGAATAAAGTTCACAACTAAAGGTAGAGAAGAGGCCATATTAAAGAGGATAGGAAGGGCAGAGACACTGTGGGGAGCTAAAGGGACTCATAGGCCTTCCAGGGAAGAGGGGGAGTCATGAATGTGGAGAAGAGTGAGAAACAGACTATCACACCATGGAGTCCACACAGGGAAGACAAATTCCCATAGTAATTGGCTTTGAAAACTGAATTCCATGATTTCTTACAACTAGTGGGACTTAAAGCCTGGAACTTTAAAAATCAGCAGGCTTGGCTATAGGAGATCCAGAAAGGCAATAGGAAACTGAGTCTTCACCTTTAAAGGAACAAAATAACAACAACAAGCAAAAGAGAAAGAAAGAAAGAAGAAAGAAAGAGAGAGAAAAAAGAAACAACACAACAAAGAGCCCGTGGAGGTATAGCACTCAAGCAGCAGTTTGAAAAACATTTGAGGCATACGGGAGGCAGAGTTATTTACTAATTGCAGAGTATATACCAAAGGGACAGAGATCACTGGGAAACTTCTCCAGGAGCAAAGGAGCTGGCAGGTGCCATTTCCCGCCTGTGTCCCTTAGCATAAAAATACTGGTCACCTGTGGGAATTGGCACAATGAAAATACTCACTACATAACTTGCTTATACTGCTCCCCACTCCCTGCAACCAGGCCCGCCTCAGTTTCCATGTTATAGGTCTCATCCTGAGAAGACCAGCACAAACCTTGCCAACACTCAGTATCCTAACCCAGGTGTTTAGCAGGGCCCTGGTCTTGACAGTGGCAGTACATCCCTGTGGAAAACTTGTGGGCCCTGTGCCCCCACTGCCACCCCATTGCCAAGACCAGGGCATCACATACCTTGTGGAAGAGAACTGGTGTAAATAACTTGTGGGCAGTGTGTGCTGTGCTCACACAGCATGGTGGAAGAGGACTAGAGAACAAAAGTTTTGAACACCGGGTGCCCCATCCACAGGTGCTATGTGGTTCCACCCTGGCTGGCCTGTTCTTGGCAAAGCTTGTGCCCTCTGGCAAAGGATCAGTGTCACCTTGTTTTTTTGTTTTTATTTTTTTTTCATTTTTTTTTCAGTGTCACCTTGTGAAAGTGCATGCACCACCCACTACTTTTTTCCCCCCACCAAGTACCTTCAAGAAAGGAGACATAGTTGATTTTCCTAACACAAAGACACAACAAAAAAGAGTTAGACAAAATAAAAAGACAAAGAGACATTTCATGTCTCAAATGAAAGAACAGGTCAAAATTACAACAAGAGACCTGAGCAAATGGAGATAGGTAATGTGTCAGATAGAGTATTTATTTATATTTATTTATTTTTCAGAGAGAGAGAGAGAGAGCACAAGCAAGCAGAGTGGTAGGTAGAGTCAGAGAGAGAAGCAGGCTCTCTGCTGAGCAAGGAACCCAATGAGGGACTCGATCCCAGGACCCTGGGATCATGACCTGAGCTGCAGGCAGCTGCTTAACTGACTGAGCCACCCAGGCATCCCCTAGATAGAGAATTTAAAGTAATGATCATAAAGCTACTCATTGGACTTGAGAAAAGAGTGTGGGACATCGTGAGACCCTTAACAAAGAAGTAAAAAAAAATCAGAGGTGAGGAACACTATAAGTGAAATTAAAAATACACTGGATAGAATAAATACTAGGCTGGAGGAAGCAGAGGAATGAATTAGCAACCTGGAAGACAGACTAATGGAAAGGATTGAAGCTGAGCAGGTGAGAAGAAAAAACGTTATGCAAAATGTGATAAGCTTAGGGAACTCAGTGACTCCATCATGTGTAATAATGACATTCACATTATAGGGATCCCAAGAGAAGAAGAAAGAAAAAGGAGCAGAAAATTTATTTGAAGAAATAGTGTAAACTTCCCAAATCCAGGGAAGTAAACAGAAATTTCAGTTCCAGGGGTGCCTGGGTGGCTCAGTCATTGGGCATCTTCCTTTGGCTTTGGTCGGGGTCCTGGAGTCCTGGGATAGAGTCCTGTGTCAGATTCCCTGCTCGATGGGAGGCCTGCTTCTCCCTCTTCCACTCCCCCTGCTTGTGTTCCCTCTCTCACTGTCTCTCTCTTTCAGTCAAATAAATAAATAAAAATCGAAAGAAAGAAAGAAAGAAAGAAAGAAAGAAAGAAAGAAAGAAAGAAAGAAAGAAATTCAGTTCTAGGAAGCGCAGAGATCCCCAAACAAAATCATCCCCAGGGGGTCATACCAACACACATAATAATTAAAATGGCAAAAACAGTCGTAAAGAAATAATTTTAAAAGCAACAATAGAAAAGAAGACTGTTACATAAAAGGGAAATTCCATAAGGTTATCAGCTGATTTTTTCAACTGAAACCTTGCAGACCAGAAAGAAGGGACATGATGGGGTATCTGGCTAGCTCAGTTGGTTAAGTATCCGACTCTTGGTTTTAGCTCAGGTCATGAGATCAAGCCCCATGTCAGATCCATGCTTAGTGGGGAGTGAAGATGTTTTCCCCTTGCCCCTCTCTCCACTCTCTCTCTGTGTCTCTCAAATAAATAAATAAATCTTTTTAAAAAAAAAAAGAAAGGAGGAATGATATACTTAAAGGGCTGAAAGGAAAAATCTGCAGCCAAGAATGCTCTATCCAGCTAGGCTACAATTCACAAAAGAAAGACAGACAAAGAGTTTCCCAGACAGACAAAAGATAAAGAAATTCATGGCCACTAAACCAGCACTGCAAGAAATATTAAAGGGGGACTCTGAGTGCATAGGAAAGACCATAAGGATGAGTAAGAAAGTAAGAAACATAAAAGCAGTAAAAATAAGTATATCTGTAAAGATCAGTCAAGGAATTCACAAAATAAAAGATGTAAAGTTTGACACCCTATATCTAAAATGTGGGGAAAGAGGAATAAAAAACCATCAACTTAGTATAGACTGTTATATGCAGAAAATGTTATATATAAACCTAGTGGTAACCACAAACCAAAAACCAGTAACAGATATGCAAATAATAAAGAGAAATAAATCATAGTATATCACTAAAGAAAGCCAACTTATGGTGAGAGAAAAGAGTAAAGGAAGCAAGAAAAAGAGAAGATATACGAAAATAACAAAATCAATAACAAAATGACAATAAATACGTACCTATTGATAATTACATTAAGTGTAAATGGACTAAATGCTCCAATCAAAAGATATAGGGTAAAAGAACAGATAACATAACAAGACCCATATATATACTAACAACAAGAGACTCATTTTAGACCAAAGAAACAGGCAGATTGAAAATGAAGGGATGAAGAAATAGTTATCACATGAATGGGTGTGAAAAGAAAGTCAGGGCAGCAATACCTACACTGGGGAAAAGAGATTTTAAAACAAAGACTATAATAACAGACAAAGAAGGGCACTGTGTAGTAATTCAGGGGACAATGCAACAAGGAGATAAAATAATTGTAAAGATTTATGCACCGAACATGGAAATACCCAAATACATGAAACAATTAATAACAAACATAAAGTAACTAATCAATAGTAATACAATAATAGTAGGAGACTTGAATACCACACTTACATCAGTGGACAGATCATCTAAACAGAAAATCAATAAGTAAACACTAGCTTTGAATGACAAAATGGACCAAACTGATTTTTTTTAAAAAAAATTATTTATTTATTTGACAGAGAGAGACTGTGAAAGAGGGAACACAAGCAGGGGGAGTGGGACAAGGAGAAGCAGGCTCCCCACCGAGCAGAGAGCTGGATGTGGGGCTCGATCCCAGGACCCTGGGATCATGACCTGAGCTGAAGGCAGACACTTAATGACTGAGCCACCCAGGCGCCGTGGGACTGGATAGATTTAATAGATACATTAAGAACATTCAATTCTAAAACAGCAGAATACATATTTTTTTCAAGTGCACATAGGATATTCTCCAAAACAGATCACATATTAGGCCACAAAAAAGTCTCAACAAATTAAAAGAAATCAAAATCATACTATGCAACTTTCTATTCACAACACTATGAAACTAGAAATCAACCACAAGAAAAAAATATGGAAAGCACAGGTATATGGAAGTTAAATAACATGCTACTAAACAATGAATGGGTCAACCAAAAAATAAAGGAGAAAAAAAAATTACAGGGACACAAATGAAAATGTAAACACAATTGTCCAAAATCTTTGGGATGTAGTAAAAGTGGTTCTAAGAGGGACAATTATAACATTACAGGCCTACCTCAGGAAGCAAGAAAAAATCTCAAATAAATAACCTAACCTTACACGTAAAGAGCTAGGAAAGGAAGAACAAATAAAATAAAAACAAGCAGAAAGAAGGAAATAATAAAGATTAGAGCAGAAGAAACAAACAAACAAAAAACAACAGCAAAAACAAAGAACACCGATAGAGCATATGAAGCCAGGAGATGGTTCTTCTAAAAGATCAACAAAATTGATAAACCTTTAGCCAGACTCATCAAAGAGAGAGAGAGAGAGAGAGAGAGAAAGAGAGAGAGAGAAAGAGAGAAACAAACCATGAGAGACTCATAACAGTGGAGAACAAACTAAGGATTGTGGAGGGAGGTGGGGGATAGACTAATTTGATGATGGGTATTAAGGAGGGCACTTGTTATATGTAAGTGATAAATCACTAAATTCTACTCCTGAAACCAATATTACCCTATATGTTAACTGAATAAAATTTAAATAAAAACTTGAAATGAACAAGTAAAATAAGCAACTCAAAAAAGAGGGAAATCTCAAATAAAATTATGAATGAAAGAGGAAAAACAACAACCAACACTACAGAAATACAAACTGTAAGACAATATTATGAAAAACTATATGCCAACAAATTAGGCAACCCAGAAGAAATGGATACATTCCTAGAAACATAACCTACCAAAACTTAAGCAGTACAAAATAGAAAATTTGAACAGGCTGATAACCAGCAAGGAGATTAAATCAATAATAAAAAAATTACCAACAAACAAAAGTCTAGGACTAGATGGTTTCACAGGCGAATTCTACCAAACATTTGAAGAAGAGTTAATGCCTATTTTACTCAAACTATTACAAAATAGAATGGAAAGAAAAAGTCCAAATTTATTCTACGAAGCCAGTGTCATCCTGATACCAAAACCAGAAAAACGCATCACAAAAAAAAAAAAAAAAAACTATAGAGCAACATTTCTGATGGATGTAAGTGCAAAAATCCTCAACAAAATACTAGCAAAACAAATTGAACAATACATTAACAACATCATTCACCACAGACAAATGGGGTTTACTCCCAGGATGTAAGGGGGACTTCAATATTTGCAAATCAATCAACATGATATATCAAATCAATAAGAGAAAGGATAAAAATCATATGATCATCTCAATAGATAGAGAAAAAGCATTTGACAAAGTACAACATACATTCCTGATAAAAGCCCTCAACAAAGTATGTTTATAGGAAACATACCTCAACAGCCAGAGTGGCTACACCACCTTACCTTCCTACCAAGAGTATAAGAGGATTCCCCTTTCTCTGCATCCTTGCCAACATCTGTCATTTCTTGACTTGTTAATTTTAACCATTCTGACTGGTGTGAGGTGGTATCTCATTGTGGTTTTGATTTATATTTCCCTGATGATGCGTGATGTTGAGCATCTTTCCAAGTGTCTGTTAGCCATCTGTATGTCTTTGGGAAAATGTCTATCCATGTCTTCTGCCCACTTCTTAACTGGATTATTTGGGGGTATTTTATGTTGAGTTTGATGAGTTCTTTATAGATTTTGGTTACTAACCCTTATCAGATATTTCATTTGATAATATCTTCTCCTATTCTGAAAGTTGCTTTTTAGTTTTGTTGATTATTTCCTTCACTGTGCAGAATTTTGATGAAGTCCCAATAGCTCATTTTTGCTTCTGTTTCCCTTACTTAAGGAGACATGTCTAGTAAGAAGTATCTGTGGCTTATGTCAAAGAAGATGCTACCTGTTTTCTCCTCTAGGATTTTTATGACTCAAGTTTCACATTTAGGTCTTTCATCTATTTTGAATTTATTTTTGTGTATGGTATAAGAAAGTGGTCCAGTTTTATTCTCCTGCATGTTGCTGTCCAGTTCTCCCAACACCATTTGTTGAAGAGACTATCTTTTTTTCCATTGGATATTCTTTCCTGTTTTGTCAAAGATTAATTGACCGTGAGGAACCTGGGCAGTGCATTTGGTTAAGCATCTGACTCTTGGTTTCAGCTCAGGTCATGATCTGAGGTTCCTGAGTTGATGAGACCTGTGTTGGACTCTGTGCTCAACATAGAGTCTGCTTGAGGTTCTCTCTCCCTCTGCCCTTCCTACTGGTGCTGTATCTCTCTCTCTCTCTCAAATAAATATATAAATCTTTAGAAAAGGATTATTTGACCATGTGGTTGTTGGTCCCTTTCTGAGTTTTCTATTCTGTTCCATTGATTTATGTGTCTATTTCCCTGCCAGTACCATACTGTCCTGATGACAGCAGTTTTGTAAATATAGTTTGAAGTCCAGAATTGTGATGTCTCCAGCTTTGTTTTTCTTTTTCAGGATTGCTTTGGATATTCAGGGTCTTTTCTGGTTCTGTACAAATTTGAGGAGTGTTTGTTCTTGCTCTGTGAAAAACGCTGGTGGTATTTTGATAGAGATTGCATTAAATACATAGGTTGCTTTGGATAGTATAGACATTTTTTACAATGTTTGTTCTTGCAATCCATGAGTAAGGAATGTTTTTCCATTTCTTTGTGTCCTCTTCAATTTCCTTCATATATGTTCTGTAGTTTTCAGAGTATGTATCTTTTCCCTCTTTGGTCCTAGATATCTTATTGGTTTTGGTGTAATTGTAAATGGATCAATTCCTTGATTTCTTTTTCTGCTGCTTCATTATTGGTGTATAGAAATGCAAAAGATTTCTGTATGTTGATTTTATATCCTGAGACTTTGATGAATTTGTTTATTAGTTCTAGTAGTTTTCAGGGGGAGTCTGGTTTTCTACGTAAAGTATCATGTTGTCTGCAAATAGTAAAGTTTCACTTCTTCCTTGCTGATTTGGATGCCTTTTATTCTTTTTGTTGTTTATTACTGAGACTAAGACTTCAAGTACTATGTTAAATAGTAATGTTGAGATGAACATCCCTATCTTATTCCTGACCATAGAGGAAAAGCTCTATTTTTTCCTCATTGAGGATATTAGCTCTGGGTCTTTCGTATATGGCCTTTTTGATGTTGAAGTATGTTTCCTCTATCCCTACCTACTTTATTGAGTTTTATCAAGAATGGAGGCTGTCCTTTGTCAAATGCTTTTTCTGCATCTATGAAAGGATCATATGGTTCCTCTCCTTTCTTTTATTAATGTGGTATATCACGTTGATTGATTCACAAATACCGAACCACCCCTGCAGCCCAGGAATAAATCCCACTTGATTGTGGTGAATAATTCTTTTAATGTACTTTTGGATTTTATTTTCTAGTACCTTGTTGAGAATTTTTGCACCCATGTTTATCAGGGATATTGGCCTGTAATTCCCCTTTTTAGTAGGGTCTTTTTCTGGTTTTGGAGTTAAGGTAATGCTGGCCTCAGAGAATGAGTTTGGAAGTTTTTCTTCCATTTCTATTTTTTGGAATAATTTTAGAAGAATAAATAGATATTACCTCTTCTTTAATGTATGGTAGAATTCTTCTGGGGAGCCATCCGGTCCTGGACTTTTTTTGTTGGGAGATTTGAAATTACTAATTCTATTTCCTTGCTGGTTATGGGTCTGTTCAGATTTTCTATTTCTTCATGTTTCCGTTTTGGTATATTGGTTTCAGTTTGTATATTTCTAAAAATTTGTCCATTTCTTCCAGATTGCCAGGTTGTTGACAAATAATTTTTCATAATATTCTCTTATGATTATTTGTATTTCTGCAGCATTGGTTGTGATCTGTCCTCTTTCATTCTTGATTTTATTTGGGTCCTTTCTCTTTTCTTTTTGATAAATCCCTACCCAGATTTATCAATTTTATTATTTTTTTCAAAGGACCAGCTCTTATTTCATTGATTGGTTCTACTAGTTTTTTTGGTTTGTTTCTATATCATTTATTTCTGCTCTAATCTTTATTATTTCCCTTCTGCTGGATTTAGGCTTTATTTGCTGTTCTTTTTCTAGCTCTTTTAGGTTTAAGGTTGTGTATTTGAGACTCTTCTTCCTTTGTGGCCTGTATTACAATTACTTTCCTCTTAGGTCTGCCTTTGCTGAATCCAAAAGGTTTTGGACTGTTGTGTTTTAATTTTCATTTGCTTCCTCGTACATTTTAAATTTCTTCTTTAATTGCCTGGCTAACCTATTCATTCTTTAGTAGGGTGTTCTTTAACCTCCATGTATTTGTGATCTTTCCAAATTTTTTCTTGTGGTTGGCTTCAAGTTTCATAGTATGGTCTGAAAATATGCATGGAATGATCTTGATCTTTTTGTCCTTGGTAAGGACAGATTTGTGACCTGAGAGAGTTTTCTATGTGCACTTGAATGTATATCCTGCTGCTTTAGGATGAAATGTTCTGAATATATCTGTTAATTTCATCTGGTCCAGTGTGTCTTTCAAAGCCAATGTTTCCTTGTTGATTTTCTGCTTAGATGATCTGTCCATTGGGGTAAGTGGGGTATTAAATTCCTCTATTATTATCATATTATTGATGAGTTTCTTTAATTTTGTTATTAATCAATTTATATATGTGGGTGCTCCCAGTTGGGGGGCATAAATATTTACAATTGTTAGATCTTCTCTTTGAATAGACCCTTAATTATTATATAATCCCTTTCTTCATCTCTTGTTACAGTCTTTGGTTTAAAATCCAGTTTATCTGATGTAAGTATGGCTACTCTGGTCTTCTTTTGACATCCGTTAGCATGACAGATGGCTTTCCATCCACTAACATTCAATCTGCAGGTGTCTTTGGGTCTAAAATGAGTCTCTTGTAGGCAGCATGTGATGGGCCTTATTTTTTTAATCCATTCTGACACTCTATGTCTTTTGACTGGAGCATTTAGTCCATTTACATTCGGAAAGATTATTGAAAGACATGAATTTATTGCCATTGTGTTCCCTATAAAGTTGATATTTCTGGTGATGTTCTCTGTTCCTTTCTAGTCTTTGTTGCTTCCTCACCCCACCCACCTCAAAGAGTCCCCTTTAATATTTCTGGCAGGGCTGGTTTAGTGGTCACAAACTCCTTCAGTTTTTGTTTTTTGGGAAACTATCTCTCCTTCTATTTCAATGACAGCTTTACTGGATAAAATATTCTTGGCTGCATATTTTTCCCATTCAGCACATTGAATATATCCTGCCACTTTCTTCGGGCTTGCAATGTTTCTGTGGATAGATCTTCTGAGAACCTGATCTGTTTTCCCCTAGTATTTTAAGGACTTCCCCTCCCCCCCTGCTTCTCTCAGGATTCTTTCCATATCTTTGTATTTTGTGAATTTGACTATGATACGTCTTAGTGGTGGCTGGCTTTTGTTGAATTTTGTGGGAGTTCTCTGTGCTTCTTGGATTTTGATGTCTGTGTCCTTCTCCAGATTAGGGAAGTTTTCAACTATAATTTTCTCAAATAAACCTTCTGCCCCTTTTCCTCTCTCTTTATCTTCTTGGACTCCTAATGTATGAATGTTATTACATTTTAAGAAGTTGCTGAGCTCCTTAAGTCTAACCTTATGATCTAATACTTTTCTTTCCCTCTTTTTTCAGTTTCATTATTTTCTGTAATTTTATCTCTATATCACTGATTTATTCCTCTGCTTCATCCATCCTCATTGTTATGGCATTCTTTTGGGTTTATATCTCATTTATAGAATTTTTAATTTTGGCCTGACTAGATTTTAGTTCTTTTATCTCTGTAGTAAGGGATTTTCTAGTGTCTTCTAAGCTTTTCTCAAGCCCAGCTAGTATCCTTATAATTGTTTCAAATTCTAGTTCAGATATCTTACTTATATCTGTTTTGATTAAATCCCTGGCTATTACCTCTACTTCCTGTTCTTTCTTTTGGGATGATACCCTCACCTTATCATTTTGTCTAGGGGGAAAAAAAAAGCTAGACCCTAGGTGTGTTTTGGTCTGCTTCTTAAAAGAAGCTAGATACAAAAAAGAATAAAAACATATATCTATATATATATCTATATATATATCTATATATGCATATATGTATGCATATATTGTATATATACATTAATATATATTATTTGTGATATATATTACAAATAATTCAGAAATAAAAAATACAAGCAATTAAAGAATAAAAATAAGAGTTGAAGCGAAGTTTTGCAGGATACCGTGATCAGTAGACTTGGTGCATGTGAGGGGTTTGAGCTGGTCTTCTGAGGGAAAGGCCTCTTGCACTGATTCTCAGGCTGACTTGCCCTCATAGAGATGCACCTGCTGGACACAGGGGTGCTGGGCTTGGTGTTAAGTGGTTCTCTTCTCTACTTGATGCTGCTGCAAATCACCACCACAGTAAGATATCACCTCTTCCCTGTCACAATGGCTAAAATAAACAACTCAAGAAATAACAAGTCTTGGTGAGAATGTGAAGAAAAAGGAACTGTCATGCACTTTTAATGAGAATGCAAACTGGTGTAGCCACTGTGGAAGACATTATGGAGATTTCTCAAAAAGTTAAAAATAGAACTACCCTATGATCCAGAAATGGCACTACTGGGTATTTATAGCCAAATACAAAAACATTAGTTGCACCCCTATGTTTATTGGAGCATTATTTATGATAACCAAATTATGGAAGCAGCATAAGTGTCCATTAATAGATAAAGAAGATTTTATATATATATATATATATATATATATGTATATATATATATATTCATCCTTTATGACTTATGACTTTATGACTTATGACTTACAGTCATTCTTTATGACTGAATTATACACACACAAAGGTATATTATATACACATATATATTATATACACATATATATATTATAATACACATATTATATACACATATACCTGTATGTGTGTGTGTATAATTCAGTCATAAAGAATGACTATAAGTAGTAAGTCATAAAGTCATAAGTCATAAAGGAAGAAAAAAATATTTATATACCTTCTTTATTATATACACATATACCTGTGTGTGTGTGTGTGTGTGTAATTCAGTCATAAGGAATGATTGGGGGCGCCTGGGTGGCTCAGTTATTAAATGTCTGCCTTTGGCTCCGCCCTGGGATCGAGCTTCATATCAG
Organism: Potos flavus; assembly: GCA_028534135.1. Lineage (NCBI taxonomy): Eukaryota > Metazoa > Chordata > Mammalia > Carnivora > Procyonidae > Potos > Potos flavus. The sequence goes on along the minus strand of CM052896.1, from coordinate 22,111,373 downwards.
GCTCCCTGCTGAGGGGAAGACCTGCTTCTCACTCTCTCACTCCCCCTGCTTGTATTCTCTCTCTCGCTGTCTCTTTCTCTGTCAAATAAATAAATAAAAATCTTTAAAAAAAAAAGAATGACTGGAATATTATTCAGTCATAAAGAATGAAATCTTGCTCTTTGCAACAACATGCAACATGGAACAATCTCAGTAGTATAATACTATGTGATACGCCAGTCAAAGACAAATACCCTGTGATTTCATTTATACATGGAATTTAAGAAACAAAACAAATCGATAAAGGAAATAAAAAGAAATGAACCAAAAAACAAACTCTTAACTACAGAGAACAGAGGGTTACCAGAGGGGAGGTGAATGGGGTGTGTGGTTGAAATAGATGAAGGGAATTAAAGAGTACATTTATCTTGATGAGCACTAAAAATATATATAGAATTGTTGAATCACTATATTGTATGAGTTAACCTAAATATAATACCATATATTAACTACACTGGAATTAAAATAAAACAAATAAAATTGGAAGGTAAGCAAAAAAAAAAAAAAAAAAAGAAAAGAATGGACATCATAAATAAAACAAGAGATAGTAAGTATTGATGAATGTGTGGAGAAAAAGGATTGCTTGTGCACTATTGGTGAGAATGTAAGTTGGTGTAGTAACTATGGAAAACAGTATAGATGTTCCTGAAAAAAATAAAAAATGAAACTACCGTATGGTCCAGTAATTCCACTTTGGGGTAAGTTTTCAAAGGAAATGGAATCAGGATCTCAAAGAGATATCTGGATACTTATATCTATGGTAGCATTATTCACAAGAGATACAGGAATACCCTAAATGTCCATCAATGGATGGATGGATAAAGAAGATGTCGTACACACACACACACACACACACACACACACGCTGGAATGTTATTCAGCAATGGGAAAGAAGGAAATCCTGCAATTTGTGACAACATGGATGGATCTAGAGGGCATTATTCTAAGTGAAATAAACTAGACAGAGAAAGACAAATTCTGTATGATGTCACTTACAGGTGATATCTTTAAAAAACCAAACTCATAGAAGCAGTTAATAGAATGGTAGTTATCAGGGGCTGGGGAGGATCAGGGGAATGAGGAAATGTTGGTCAAAATTATGCAGGGGAAAAAAGAGTAAGATTGCTGACATCATGAACTTAAAAGAGTTTGAGGGATTTTGTGAGATTTCAAAGGTTACTGATATGATTAAATGGCCATGTTCTACTCTTGGGTTTATTAATAACTTCTATATTTTCATATTTTGAGGAAGCATATGCAGTGGATTAAAAATGAAAAGAATGACAGCAGGGAAGGAAGTTGCAAAAGATATGTTTTTGTCAAGCCTATGAAAATCCACCCCCAAATGTCTATATCTGCCAAAAAATAGCTATGTTCTCATGGAGGAGGCAGAATTTTTTCAGAATCTCTGTTTATGAACCAGACATCCATTCAGCCTATCCCCAGTGCAAAATGCCTGATAACAGGGTGAATTTGTAAAATCATATTTCAAATATTTTGAGTATTTTAGAAGACATATACATGTGCAGGTATAGAAAAGGTACGATATCAAAGTCACCAACACTTTCATATACCCCAGGAGAGCACCTCACTTTCTACTGAGTCTGGAAAGCACTTGAGGACAGTCAATTCTTTCAAGTGAACTTCACACAAACTTCATATTGAATTGAAATAAAGCATGACTCATGTAGGTGTTTAGCCACCTTAGAGTCGACCCTCATTGCCATAGCCTATACAACACCCTAGCACAATGTGGATATCTTTTCCTATACAACTCACAAAAATCGGTTCATTCTCTTAGAGCTGGAGCCCACATAGTGATTCCATATTTCTTATTTTGTTTTCACTATTTTATTTTATTTTTAAATTTAATTTTATTTTTTCAATGTTCCAAGATTCATTGTTCATGCACCACACCCAGTGCTCCATGCAATATGTGCCCTCCTCAATACCCACCACCAGGCTCCCCCACCTCCTCACCCCTCTCCCCTCCAAAACCCTTTTTGTTTTCACTATTTTAAGCTGGTTTATCTGATTTCCCCCCCGGTAAAATGTAAGAATCTCGAATAACAAAATTATTCCCTACCTTATCTAACAGCAAGAAATGTAAACGTTCTATATTTTTCTATTTTCGTGGTATTTATCATCTTAACTTTTCAAAACAGAATTTTTAAAAAAGATTAGATTTCATTACTGAAGGCTTATGGGATGGCTGGTCCCAAATGGGGTAAAGTGATTTAAAAAAATAATCTGCAAAGCTGGGATTTTGCTGATTGAATTTTGTGGGCTCTTCTAGCCCCCCTGAGCTGAGTTGGCAGAGGTAAGGAATACTACTGAGGAGGTGCCCAGATGACAGAGAAAGTGGCCCAACCTGAGCTTGAGGACTTCCAGGGAGTTGTAGTATTCCAACACAGGTATGCAAAGGCAGAGCTCTGCCTGAAAGAGTACAGCTCCCAGAACGTTCCTTTCCTTCACTTACTGGTATAGGAGACACCTTTGTAGGAGGAGATCGGGGCAAGAATGAGGGATTGAAGAAAAAAGAAAAGAAAGGAAGACAGAATGTGTGTCTGTCACAGGTATGTTTTGGACAGCACACACATTCTTCTCCCCTCTTGGAGATGATGAATACATTAGAGACTCTTAAAAATTGGTTTTAAATAAATGTACTAAATTTTGTTATTCAGGGAGTTTCCTGAGTCTGTCTGAAAAAACTACAAAAGAAACAGTTTGGAAAACCCCTGGTTCAGACTATACATGGTAGGATCTTCTTTTTATTATTATTTATTTTTATTTATTTTTAAAATTTGTATTTTTATTTTTTTAGTTTATTTTATATTTTTTCAAGCCCCAAAGCAGGGTTGGAATCTATGACCCTGAGATAAAGACCTGAGTTGAGATCAAGAATTGGATGCTTAACTGACTGAGACACACAGGTGGCCTGGTAGGAGCTACTTTTAGAAAATTTTAATTTAATAAGTTTGCAAGTGTATGCTGTGCATGTATGCCTGTACATTTGCATTTGTGTGCAGGCACAGCATGCAAGTGTGAAGTCTTGCATTTTCTCAAGCTCTATAGGCTTTATGAGGACAGTCATTTCAACCAACAATTGTTCTCTGATATCTACCATATGGAATTATGCATATGGGACATATCAGTGAACCTAGCAGAGATCCCTGCCTTCTCTCCCTGAGAAGGTTTATGGAGTGTGCACTCATCAAAACTTGCCAAACTGATTTGAATCAGGGTTCTCTGAAGGTTATAAGATAATATCATCAAATCCTAGTGCTATGGATGTGTACTTAAACTATATTTTTCAAGCATAAGTATGTGAATAATTATGTCATAACTGGTATTCAAATGGAAATGAGCCGCACTTACAAGTGAGACTCCTATATGCTCTTCCCCGCTAGAATCTTCTATTTTGCACGAATTGTTGCCTTCCAGATCTATCCTTTAGCCCCATTTAGCTGAATTCCAGGTCAGATTGGTGCCGTGTATTTCAATTCCTATTTCAATGTATCTACAATGAAATTCACTCTCTTTTGTAATAAATTCTTATTTCTTTCCACTATCCCTTCTCTTGGGTAAAAATATTACAAATGAGACTCCTATATTCTTCCCTGCTAGCATCTTCTATTTTGCATGAATTGTTGCCTTCCAGATCTATACTTTAGCTCCATTTAGCTGAATTCCAGGTCAGATTGGTGCTGTATATTTCAATTCCTACTTCAATGTATCTACAATGAAATTCATTCTCTTTTGTAACAAATTCTTATTTCTTTTCACTATCCTTTCTCTTTGGGTAAAAATTTTACAATTTCTCTAGACATATAGGCAAAAAACTATCAAAGTCATCTCCCACTTGTCCTTTATTTAATCATCAGTACATGTAGTCTGTATCTTTTCCCCATCTGCTCAACCCCATCATTCTTGTCTTTAGTTCAGACCCTCCCAGATCTCCTCTATACTCTGAGGTGGCCTCCTAATTTCTCCTTATAATTATGCAAACCTCCCTGCTTAAAATACTATGAACACCGTTTCTAGAATAATTTTTCTTCCTAAAAGAATCTATGACATTTCTATTAACTTAATGAAACCCTACTTCCCACAGCATAAATATCCCCAGTAAGCAAGGCTACCCCAAGTCTGGTGCAACTTCTCCCACCTACACTTCCAGGCTTGTACAAGTTCCACTCCCCTCACTGGAGTGCACAGGTATGTTCAATGCTCCTGTCATGAGCTGGTCTCTTTCTCTCTCTCTTTCTAAGATTATATTTATTTATTTATTTGAGAGAGAGTGTGTGTGTGAACAGGGGGAGAAGTAGAGGGAAAAGGAGAGAATCTCAAGCAGACTTTGCATCTAGAATGTAGCCTAATTCATGGTTCGATCTCAGGACCCCAAGATCATGACCTATGTCAAAACGAAGAGTTAGATGCTCAACAGACTGAGCCACCCAGGTGCCCCAAGCTGGTCTCTCTCTCTCTCTCTCTCTTTTTTTTTTTTTTGGTCTCTTTTGATTCTTGTTTTGCTATGATTGTTTCTCTGCGTAGAATGAGAACTTTCTTCCCAAAGCTTTCCCTTACTCTTCCACATAAAGTTAATTGTTCTGCCCCTCTAGAGCTATTGCATTTTGTACATATCTGAGTTATGGCTCTTGTCAAATGCATTTTAATATTTTACAAGTGTGTCTTCTTGCATAGGCTTAGCTTTTTATGAGGACAGGAATATGTGTCTGATTCATTTCGATCACCTTAATGCACAGCATCACCTCTGTTGCATGGGGGGAATATTGCCTATGTTTTTTGTTTTTGTTTTTGTTTTTGTTTTTTTAAAGAAAAAGGGATCTCCTCTCTCTAGCAGGAGGTATAGGAAGCTCACTGGCCCCAGAATGCTTAACAACCACAGGCACTATCTGTAAGCAGAGCGTTTACCATCCCCAGCTAATGAGTCCTAGATGAGGAGGTATTTTTTAAAAAAATGCCTCCTTGACAGCACCAAGAGTGTGACAAGGACCTGAATATAGTGAAGAGGCACAACGATCACAGCTTCAGTGAATAGTATCTCTCTCTCTCTCACATACACACACACACACACGCACACACACACGTACACACACAACACTCACATACTCATATACATACAAATAGTCATATGCATACACATACCACACTCATATGCATACATTCATGCACACACACTAACATATGTATACACACTCATGAACACACATACTCACACACACAGAGACACATGCAGTCACACACATGCCATTCTGGAAGTTCCAAGACAGCTCAGTGGTTCCTAAGAATAATTAAAGCACAAGGTGGAAGTGAAATGCTTATTATTCTAAGTTACTTTCATTTTATTTTCCCTGGATGTGGCAGTTAGAGCACTATACTAGTTTTTTGAAAATTTTTTTATGTGTAAGTAGATTATATTATTTACAGATTTATTTCAGAAAATTAAGATACATCAGGTATTTGTTGTAAAAGGGAAGCACGGGTGTTATGGGTGTTATGAGTTGAATTGTTTCCTCCAAATTTCATATGTTGAAGTCCTAATCTCCAGTGCCTCTGAATGTGACCTCATTTGGAGATAAGGTCTTTACAGAGGTAATCAAGTTAAAACAAGGGCATTAGGTAGGCCCTAATCTAATGACTGGCATCCTTGTAAAAGGGAAAATGTGGACACAGAGATGTAGATAGAAGAAAGACAATATATGAAGAGACACAGGGTGAAAATGGCTGCTTGCAAGCCAAGCAGAGAAACTTGGAAGAAATTCCTCTCTCGCAGCCCTGAGAAGGAGCCATTCTTGCTAATACCTTGATATCTTCCAGCCTTCAAAACTGTAAGACAATACATTTTTGTAGTTTGAGCCATACATTTTATGGTATTTTCTTATGGTAGCTTTTCTTAGTCTGCTTGGTTGCTATAATACACACCACAGGCTGGATAGCTTATAAACAACAGAAATGTATTGCTCACAGTTCTGGAAGTTGGAAAGTCCAATACTAATATGCCAGCATGGTCACCTTTGTTTTGAAAGCCCCCTCCCTAGTGCCTACTTACTGTGTACCCACAATGTAGGCTAAGGATACCTCTAGATCTTCTTTTATAAAGCACTAAATCCATTCATGAGGGCTTCACTTTCATGACTTAAGCACCTCCAAAGTTCTGCCTACTAATACCAACACCTTTAGGAATTAGGATTTCAACATATGACTCTGGGAGAACACATATTCAGACTATAGTGCAGCTTTAGCAAATACAATGCAAATTTTACAATAATATAATGGGATTACAAATCATCGATCTACACTAACTGCTATGGCAGAATTGCATCCTGCTCAAATTTACATGTTGAAGCCTTAAACCCCAATGTGATTGTATTTGGAGATGGGATTTTTAGGAGATAATTAGGTTTAAAAGCTCATAAAGGTAAGGTCCTCAAATTGGATTAATGTCCTAATAAAAACAGACACCAGAGATCCTGTTCTCTCTCTCTGCCATATGAGGAAACAAGTGGTCATCTGTAAGCCAGGAAGAGTCCTCACCAGAAACTGAATTGGCCAGCACCATGATCTTGGACTTCCTAGCCTCCAGAACTATGAAAAAATAAATTTCTGTTGTTTAAGCCATCCAGTTTAATGTATTTTGTTACAGCAGCCTTCACAGAAAAGGACACCAATCTATAACTAGGAACATCTTACTGAATCAGGGCATTTCTGCCCACACTGGAAAAGAGGTGGTCTAACTCTCTTTTACCATGTTATCTATCCCTCAGGGACTGCTCTGTCTCTCATATCATGGAAGGATTGGGATGTAAGGACAGCTCTTCTCTGACCACACCAGGGAGTGATTCAAAGAACAATTCAGTGAACCACTGTTTCTTATGCTATATTTCAAACACTGGGCTAAATACATGCTTTGTTTTAGGACTACAAAATATTCTGTGGTGTTTGAAATATATTCAGGTCTCATCTGCACCAAATGAAAAAAAAATATCAACCAAGTACTATTCGATTCTCATGAAATGTACAACTGTCTTGTTGAAAACAGACATCTGAGAATGTAGTAAGACTTAACACACACACACACACACACACACCACCTGCCCAAATTTCAAAGCTTTACATTGTCTAGTTAAATATTCAAAACCATCATTCTGAACTGTCAAAAGAATATGTGATGAGAATAAGAGAAACTTGTCATTCATGTTTGCACCAGGATCATGGTTTGACTGCTTTGTGGTTGCCAATTATAAGCCTTCCACATTCCTCCCTGAAACATTAAGATGGAACAGTTCTCTGAACTTAAAGTCACACATGAGAGTATTGCATACATGATGTGTTTTAAGGGTCCATGTTTCACTGCATAATATTTTCCCATCTGCTCAAACCGTATCTGTTCAGTCCAGCAGAACAATGACTAACAAGAGGAGAATTCAAATGGTGTTCAGGTCTTCACTCTGTTACTAGGAAAATCAGTCTAGGGGGTAGAACAGTAGAGTGTAAGAGAATGGATTGTAGGTCTTAGGGATACCTCTGTAAATTATATAAGGTCATGGAAGAGAAGGATCCTGGGTACAGGAGGAGGTGAGACATCCATAGTAGGTGTGAGCCAGAATTTAGCAGCATTTTCTTGCAATGACCCTCAATGCTTTCTGTGACATTATGGAGGTCGGTGTTCCATTGTGTGGCTTCCAGATTCTATTCCCAGCATTTCTCTCTTGTCTAGAGTACTTGCTCTTCCCTGATAGTCATTGTATTTTTTTTTTCTGGACAGCTTACAGCTGAGTACCAATTAATACCTTATAATTGATATCTCATAAGTGCTTATTACAGAAAAATGTGATTGTCATTAAAAAATGGAATTCTTCAAGATGACACAAAGAAAGAGATGTCCATCCAGGGATGGAAGTGAGGAGCAAAATAAGAAAAAGGCAAAAATATATGTATAGAATAGGTCCCATTAACTTTATTTCTCCTGTCAAGTATATACTGACATGGCTGAATAAGTTTCTAAACTGTTGAAATTCTTCCATATCAGTTAGTTAGCTATTGTTCCTGGATTAACCAATCCACCAGATCCCTGTGCCTTCCACCACTCTGGATGTTTTAGCTCCCTCTCAAGGACTCTGTGGGCTTCATAATGATTCAGCAACAATGAAACTTGCCTTTGGCATGGTGAAAACTGAAGATCTATTTCATTACTTCTGATCAGTGTGTGTGAAATACCAGTTGTCAACTCTTGTGAAAACCACCTCAAGCCCATGCCCATGCAATGGATTTTTACTTCAAAGGCCAAGCCTCACTGATGAATGAGATTTCTCCCCAAGATGAGTGCAGCTTTGTTGTCAACCTGATCAGAGGTAGAAATAAGTGCCCCACTCCTAAGTAAAAGAGATTCCTCCAATAGCCTTCTTGTTGTGCCTTTAGTGTCATTAGTAGGTGAATATAAACACCCTGCAGCTTTGAGGAAGAAGTGGTAGGTGCCTCAGGCATCCATTATGAATGTACAGATGACAGAGGGTACAGCAATGGTGTGGCTGATGTGGATTTCAGTGACATCAAATCCACCTGACTTTTGTACTAAGAGATAACTACATAGCTAACTCAGTGCCAGACCAACCCCTTGGCAATGTGAGGGGGAAAAAAGAGATGAAATAAGCAAATTTGAATTCAAGCCATCAGAAAACACATTTTTTACTTTGACACAGGTGTGAAAGCTTTGAGACATTTCCACATTCATAGCCATTGTGGAAGGAATAAATAAATAAGTACCAGAACATCAGTGGATCTATTTTGCATTATTTATGAATGAGTTACCTGGCCTAGGAATCTCATTTAGAATTAATTCAGTCTCACCAAAAGTCTTTAGAATCCTATTTGTATAGCTCTTAAGTGCTTTAAAAGGGCTGTAAAATGAAGATTTAGAGATTCTTGCTGAACCTGTTGGCTAGGTGACCTCAGGCACTGCTAAAACCATTCATTTGGGGAGATGAAGACCCTCTGTATTCCAGGAAATCAGTGGGCTTATACCAGAGCTCAGTTTTAAAATGTACAAAGATAGAAACGGGGTACTGTGTGGGACAATGTGGGTTTATTTTCATAGTTTTATTAACCGATGTGATTTTAAAGATGTTCTATGAGTACCATTTCTTTAGGCCTGCCAAGAGCAGTGTTATAGAATTCTAAGTTGGGCCCCATGATCTTGGTGTCTGATGTTAATTCACATGATTATACTTTACATGGAAACGGGAGTTTTCAGATATGATTAAGATTATTGCTCAGTTGATCTCAAAATAGGATGATTATAGGTGACCTTAACCTAATCATATGAGCCCTTTACAAGTACAGAGATTTATGAATGATCACAGATATTAGTCAAAATATTGCAAAAGTGAGAGAGATTTAAAATGAGGAAAACTCTTTGTCCCTGGCTTTGATATGGAGGAGGATAAGGAACAAGAACTTGTGAGTGGCATATATGAGCTCAGAGATATCCCTAGCTGACTGTCAGCAATAAAATAAGACTTCATTCTTATAAACACAAGAAATTGAATTCTGTCAACACTAGGAATCAATTTGGGAGAGGGCCCCAAGAGGACCCTCCATATAAGCATGTAATTGGCTAACTCCTTGATTTTTTTATTTTACTTTATTTTTTTTTTTTGGCTAACTCCTTGATTTTAACCTGAGCACATAACCCAATCATGCTATGCCAGATGTCTGATCTACAGAATCTTGAGCCAGTAAATAGGTGTAATTATCCACTAAGTGTGTGATAATTTATTATGAACTTAAAGAAAAATAATATAAGAAGTCTCAGCAGAGTCCTTCCTATGAGTCTTTGTTCTTTTTTGGTGGTGCTGACAGCCTGACACAGAGGTTGAGAACTGGTAATTGTTAATGATAATAATGACAATGATGTTGGGACTATTCAGGGACTCCTTAAATATGCAAAGTGCTTCCAGAAATGTTTTACCTGCATTAATTCATTTATTCAGCCTGTCACAAAGTGGCAGATGAGAATCTAAGATATCTACATTAAGCTAGAACTGAGCAGAGCTAAAGTACTCTCAACTTTGTTTTGCCCAATGGATGTTATAAGAATTAAAACAAAAAATATCTCTGGGAGAGGAACATGGGATCCAGGAGAGCACCTGCACCACTAGAGGAAAAAGCCTTTCTTTTGTTCCAGGAATTTATGGCCAACAGGGGCTCAGGGTTGAAAAGCCTTAAATATTCAGGAGAAGTTATAAATATGGATTTAAAAAATGTTAAATATTCCCATTTCTAAGTGTTAGCAACTACTTTGACAAGAACTACAAAATGCTGTGTAGAATGAACAAAATATGCATCTTCAAACTTTGTTATAGAAAAATGAGCAAAGGCTAAAACTGGGCCATTCACAAGAACACAAATGACCAAAAGAAGTTTAAAAATATGGCCGATTTCCTTTAGTCAGAAAAAGAAAAAAATGAAATCATGAGGTACATTTTTCACCCACCATATTGGCTGAAGTTAACAAGAGTAAATAATATTGTGTGTTGCTACAAGGCTTAATAAAATAAGCAATTGTATAACCAGTTGGTAGGAGTTTAAATGTGGATATCTTTTTCCTGGATAGCATTCTGACACTATCAAAATTAAAATTTTCAAGGCATGTCCTTTGATTCAGCAATTTTATTCCTATTTATTCCACTAAAATATTTTCACCTATGCACAAATACACATTTAGTATTCTCTGTTATATTACTTGTCATTATGAGACATTGGAAAATCTCATTCTCTATGGAAAGATGGTTATATTAAATAAATTATGGTTGAATCTTCACTGTACAAAAATTATCTTTGGGGTAAAGCATCTGGACTCTCAACATAGTACAGGAAAGATTAAGTAAATGTTAGTTCACAATCAAACAGCACACAAAACACAAGGAAACAACCCACCCAGGAAAATGTATAAAAATATAAGAGGAACAAATAATCTAACATTCTACCTTAAGACACTGGAAAAATAAGAATAAATTAAACCTAAAGTTAGCAAAAGTAAGAAAATTAAAGATTAGGGCATAAATTAATGAAATAAAAATAGAAGATAAAAGAAAATAGAACAATCAAAAACTGGCTCTTTGATAAGTATAACAAAATGATCAAAACCTCACATGGACTTTCCAAGAGAAAAATAGAGAAAATTCAAATTACTAAAATTAGGTATGAAAGAAGAGACATTGCTGCTGAACTTACACAGAAATAGAAAGGAGCATAAGAGAATAATATGGACAACTGTATGTCTACAAATAAGGTTCCTTAGATTAACTAAAGAAATTACTAGAAAGATACAAACTGGCCCATAAAAGAAATAGAAAATCTGAATAGATTTATAACAAGTTAAGTGATTGAATTCATATTTTAAAACTTCCCACAAAGAAAATTCCAGGCCTAGATCTATTCACAGACACATTCTATGAAATATTTAAGTGTGAGTTAATATCAATATTTTAGGAAGTCTTCCACAGAATAGAAGATCAAATGTTTTCTAATTCTTTGTGAGGCCAGTATTACCTGGATATTAAACACAGACAGTACATTATAAGATAAAACAAAACAAAGCAAAACAAAACAGACCACTAGAACAACATCCCCTAAGAAATAGACAAAAAATATCATCAACAAAATATTGCAAATCAAATCCAGCAACATATAAAGTGGACTATATAATATTACTAAGTGATATTTATCTCAGATACACAAGGACAACTTAATATCAAGAAAATGATTAATACAATACACCATATTAATATGATAAAGGATAAAAAACACACGATTCTCTCAATAAATGCAGAAATAGAATTTCACAAAAAATCCATATCCCTGTGTGAAAAAAAGACACTTAAAAATGAGGAAAAGAAAGGGGTTTCCTTATACAATTTGATAGCAAAAAAACAAACAATCCAATTTAAAATGGGTAGAGGATCTTAATAGATAAATTTCCAAAAAGGGCATACAGGTGGCTGACAGGCACAAGAAAAGATGCTCAACATCACTAATCATTAAAAAAAAGTGCAAACCAAAACCACAATGAACTCATCACCTCACATCTAGTAGAATGGTTATTATGAAAAAGACAAGAACCAACATTTGGCAAGAATAACCAAAGAGGCAAAGGATCTGTACTCAGAAAATTGTAGGACTGTCTGGAAGAAACTGAGGAAGACACAAAGAAATGGAAAAACGTTCCATGCTCACAGATTAGAAAAACAAATATTGTTAAAATGTCTATGCTAACTAGAGCAATCTACACATTCAATGCAATTCCTATCAAAATACTATCAACTTTTTTCACAGAGCTGGAACAAATAATCCTAAAATTCATATGGAACCAAAAAAGACCCCGACTAGACAAAGGAATGTTGAAAAAGAAAACCAAAACTGATGGCATCACAATTCTGGACTTCAAGCTCTATAACAAAGCTGTAATCATCAAGACAGTATGGTACTGGCACAAAAACAGACACACAGATCAATGGAACAGAATAGAAAACCCAGAAATGGACCCGCAAATCTATGGTCAACTAATCTCTGACAAGGCAAGAAAGAATATCTAATGGAAAAAAGTCTCTTCAACAAATGGTGTTGGGAAAATTGGACAGCCACATGCAGAAGAATGGACCATTTCCTTAATACATACAAAAAAAATAGACTGAAATGTATGAAAGACCTAAATGTGAGAAAGGAATCCATCAAAATCCTTGAGGAGAACTCAGGCAGCAACTTCAAACTCAGCCTCAAACACTTCTTGATAGACATGTCTTCAAAGGCAAGGGAAACAAGGCAAAAATGACCTATTAGGACTTCATCTAAGATAAAAAGCTTTCGCACAGCAAAAGAAACAGTCGACAAAACCAAAAGGCAATGACAGAACGGGAGAAGATGTTTGCAAATGACTTATCAGGTAAAGGGCTAATATCCAAAATCTATAAAGAGCTCACCAAACTCAACACCCAAAGAACAAATAATCCAATCAAGAAATCAAGAAAAGGCGGAAGACATGAACAGATACTTCATATATATATGCTTATACATATATATTTGTATATATATGTACTCATGTGTATATATATATGCACACACACAATGGAATATTACATAGCCATCAAAAACATGAAATCTTGGGGCACCTGGGTGGCTCAGTCGTTAAGCCTCTGCCTTCGGCTCAGGTCATGATCCCAGGACTCGGATCGAGCCCACATCGGGCTCCCTGCTTAGTGGGGAGCCTGCTTCTCCTTTTCTCACTCCCCCTGCTTGTGTTCCCTCTCTCGCTGTCTCTCTCTCTCTGTCAAATAAATAAATAAAACCTTTAAAAAAGAAAAACATGAAATCTTGCTATTTGCAATGACATGGATGGAGCTAGAAGGTATTATGCTAAGCGAAATAAGTCAATCAGGGAAAGATAATTATCATATGGTCTCACTGATATGTGGAATTTAAGAAACAAGGCAGAGGATCATAGAAGAAGGGAGGAAAAAAATAAAACAAGATGAAACCAGAGAGGGATACAAATCATAAGAGACTTTTAATCATAGGAAACAAACTGATGGTTACTGGAGGGGAGGTGAGTGGAGAGTTGGGGTAACAGAGTGATAGACTTCGGGGAGGGTATGTGATGTAATGAACATTGCGTATTATATAAGATTGAGAATCACAGACCTGTACCCCTGGAACCAATAATACATTATATGTTAATTAACTGAATTTAAAATTTAAAAATGCTTAAAAGGCAAAAATAAAGAATGTGAATAAAAGAACACTTGCATACACGTGGTTGGAATGTAAAGTGGTGCAGCCACTATGGAATACAGTATGAAGATTCCTCAGAAATTAAAATAGAACTACCATATGATCCAGCAATTCTACCTCCAGGTATTTATCTGTATCTTTAAAAGATTTATGCACCCTCATGTTTATTGCAGCATTATTTAAAATAGCTAAGATATAGAAACAACCTAGGTGTCCCTTGGTGGGTGAATTAATGAAGAAAATGTGTAAATATTTTTATATTTTATATGGTTACATTTATTTAATATATTTAATGTTTATATGCATATAATATATATGCATAACAGAATATTATTTAACCATGAAAAAGAATGAAAGCTTGCCACTTGCAACAACACAAAGGACCTTGAGGCATTATGTAAGTAAATGTCAGAAAGAAAAAGATAGTATATGGTCTCACTTTTATGTGGAACCTAAAACAAAACAAAACAAACAAAAAACAGAGCTTATGGATATAAAGAACATATTGGTGGTTGCCTAAGGCAGAAGATGGGGGTGAATGATATATGTGAAAGGGTTCAAAAGATACAAATTAGCAGTTATGAAATGAATAAGCCATAGGGATGTAATGTGCAGCATGGTAACTATTGTTCATAGTACTGTATTGCATATTTTAAGTAGCTCAAAGTGTAGATCTTCAAGATTCTCATCACCTATAAAGAACTTCTCAAACTCAACATTTAAAAAACAAATAATCCAGTCAAAGAATGAGCAGAAGACATGGACAGACTCTTCTCCAAAGAAGACATACAAATGGCTAACAGACACATGAGAAAATGCTCAACATCATTAGCCATCAGGAAAATACAAATCAAAAACACAGTGAGATACCACCTTACACCAGTTAGAATAGCGAAAATTAACAAAGCAAGAAACAACAAATGTTGGCAAGGACGTGGAGAAAGGGGAACACTTTTACAGTGTTGATGGGAATGCAAGCTGGTACAGCCCCTCTGGAAAATAGTATGGAGGTTCGCCAAGATGTTAAGAATAGAGTTACCCTATGACCCAGCAATTGCACTACTAACTATTTACCCCAAAGATACAGATATAGTGAAAAGAAGGGGCACATGCACCCCAATGTTCATAGCAGCAAGGTCCACAATAGCCAAACTGTGGAAGGAGTGGAGATGCCCTTCAACAGATGAATGGATAAGGAAGATGTGGTACATACATACAATGGAGTATTATTCAGCCATTAGAAACAATGAATACCCAACATTTGCATCGACATGGGTGGAACTGGAGGGGATTATACTAAGTGAAATAAGTCAAGCAGAGAAGGACAATTATCATATGGTTTCACTCATATGTGGAACATAAGCAGTAGGACGGAGGACCATAGAGGAAGGGAGGGAAAACTGAAGGGGGAGAAATCAGAGAGGGAGATGAACCATGAGAAATTATGGACGCCAGGAAACAAACTGAGGGTTTCAGGGAGAAGGGGGAGGTGAGGTGATGGGTATTAAGGAGGGCATCTGCTGTGATGAGCACTGGGTGTTATATGTAACTGATGAGTCATTGAACACTACATCAAAAACTAATGATGTACTACTATACAGTGGCTAAATGAACATAATAAAAAAATAAAGTTTGCATCACAAGAAAAAAATGTAACTATGTATGATGAAAGATGTTAACTGGACATATTTTTGTGATCACTTCCCAATATACACAAATATCAAATCATTATGTTGTAGTGTGGCATAGTTGCTGGCACAATTGTGCCAAAGAAAGAAGTTACACTACTCTCTCACAGTACACAAAAATTAATTGTATGTGGAACATAGCTGAAGCTATAAAGTTTTTATAAGGAAAACTAAAAGTGAATCTCGGATTA
The DNA here is from genome assembly GCA_028534135.1 of Potos flavus. NCBI lineage: Eukaryota > Metazoa > Chordata > Mammalia > Carnivora > Procyonidae > Potos > Potos flavus. The sequence goes on along the minus strand of CM052896.1, from coordinate 22,095,649 downwards.
GGAAAACTCTTTCCTGATATGACACCAAAAGCACAAACTGAAAGAAAAAATAAACCTCATCAAATTAAAAATTTTTCACCTCAAAGTTGCTATTATGTAAGTAAAATTAAAATGTACAGAAAGGGAGCAAATGTTTGCTAATCTTATAATCTGGTAAGGCACTTTTACCTACCATACATCTAAATAACTACAACTCAATAATAAAAATAAAAAATATAAAAGTTTAACAATGCCAACAGATTTGAATAGACTTCCTTCTCCAAAGAAGATATATAGAAACATGAAAAGACACTCAACATTAATGACTAGCCTGGTGCTGGGTATTAAGGAGGGCATGTATTGCATGGAGCACTGGGTGTGGTGTGTAAACAATTAATCTTGGAACACTGAAAAAATAAAATGAAATAAAAAAAAAAAGGAAACTTGAATCCAAAAACAATGCAATGCCACTTCACACTTGGTAGGATGTTTATAATATTAATAATTAAAAAACACAAGTAACTAAAAGTTTGGATGATGATGTAGGAAAATTGCTGGTTGATATGTAAAATGGTTCAACTACTTTGAAAATAGTCTTACAGTTCCTCAACAGACCAAACAAGGAGATAGCATATGACCAGAAATTTCACTCCTAGTTATACACCGAAGTGAAATGAAAACCTATGTCTATGTAAAATTTGTATGTGGAAGTTAATAGCAGCATTATTCATAACAGGAGGGAACTGGGCTGGGAGATGGACATCAAATGATGAATGGATAATCAAAATGTGGCTTATCTGTACAATGTAATATAATTCAGCAATGAAATGGAGTGCAGTACTTCAAACATGCTAAAACATGGATGAACCTTGAAATATGCTAAGTGAAAAAAGCCAGTCACAAATGACTGACCACTTCATTGATAAATTCCATTCATATGAAATGTCTGGAACAGGCAAATTGATCAGTGTTTGTCTAAAGATGGAGTAGGGAGTTGGTGGTAATAAGGAATGACTGGTAATAAATTGGGGTTATACTCCTCAAACTTAACTCTCAAAAAACAGATAATCATGTCAAAAAATGGACAGAAGACATGAACAGACACTTCTCCAAAGAAGACATACAAATGGCTAACAGACACATGAAGAAATGTTCATCATCATTAGCCATCAGGGAGATTCA